>VYZX01018475.1:98208-111333 GCA_013401335.1 Brachypteracias leptosomus
TAGCAGGATGTGGCACAGGTTCTTCAGTCGTAAGGGTTTTGCTTCAGGATTGGTGGGGTCTTCAGTCTTGAGGCCATAGGTGATGTTCCTGGCAGTGCCACTGCATTCCTTCCAGTAATAACATTGAAATAAGCAGGTATAATGCATTTATTCCATTTTATATATTAATTGAAATACCTTGAAGCGGAACATCACCTTCAGTAATCAAGGATGTGGATTTCCTTCCTACTGGTGCTGACAGTCTTTCCTGGTTTTTCTAAGTTGCTGATGAGAATTTCATGCAGGAATTTACCTGAATTGGGGAAAAAAAAAAAAGTTTAGTATAAATATATGCTAGTGAACTGTTACTAATTGATTATTTTCTGTTAGATATGCTAGACATATGCTAGAACTTGTGTATGACTTGTGTATGTATGTAGGTGAGTCTGATTTCTGCAGAACCTGAATGGTTTCATGGATAAGTCAAAGTCATAGACTATTTTTAATTTAAAGAAATTAAGCACTCTCTGGAGGGAAATCAAGTTTTACAAACCTAGACATGAGGACAGTTGTTTGTCATTATTCTGTGCTTCCATATGTTATAGACATTATCCATATCTTTTACTTTAGAAGTAACATAATTGTGATCCAGAAAAGGAATATGCAGAGACTTTTTCTTGGTTTTGATTTCTTTTCTTTGTCTATTGCTATAATACCAGATTTTGTGGTTCCATATAATATTTTTATTCTCTCAGAGAACTGTTTTGATTCTTCCTGGATTTTATTATGTTTTAAGACATAAACCAATGAATTAAGACTGACAACTTCTTGAGCTGATCCTGCTCTTGTTACATGGGCATAGCCATCTTCCAGAATGAGTGTGTTGGGTGGTTGTTAAATACTGTTATTATCAGTGATGATATGCAAGCCTGAGAGAGTCCAGCTTTGTTTTCTGGGCTCATTGTTATTTGGCAGGAGTAGTAATCAAAGGAAGAGATAAAGGGAACATTTCAAATGTGCTCTGATGCTTGAGGTATGTCATCTATGTTGTGGGGAAATGATGCGTATTTTGATACCTCTCTCTTTATGGAAAAAAATTCCTGTATAAAAATACTATATTTTCATTAAACATTTTAAATGCCATAATATTTTCATTAAAGAACAATGACTAGTCATGCTTTTCTTAAAGGTAGGTTTCTGTTCTACTACATGTGACAAAGTTGAGGCATGAAATCCTCTAAGGAATGACCTGTGGGCCCTGTTTTATCTCCTGGGGTACCAGTCCTGTGTTTAATTTCAGCATTACAACCCCTTCTTTGTGCAGATTATGAATGAGAGATTGCTATAATGAGAGGATTATTATACTACAAAATAAAAGCAACAGGAAGGGCTTGTGATCTGTTAAAGAATGGTGATGGCTGGTGGAAGGTCTTGTTCCAACCTTAATGCAGATACTTTGAGAGTAATCTGGTTAAAAACTACCTACTTTATGCTTTTAGCAACTGTGTTGGGTCAGTTGCAGGCATGGAACAGTGCAGGTATGATCTCTCTAGCTGGTTACCTGAAATACCTATTCATGGAAATCTTCTTAGCTAAACATAAATGATTTTGTTCTTCACCTTTAAATTGCTGCCTTTGGGCCAGCCCAACTTGTTTGGGTTAAAAATCAAAATAACTCAAACCCAGCATCAGATTGGTATTTTTTTAATCCTTGATTGAAAACAGAATTGAATAAGATGATAATTAACATTTAGGAGTTCATGGTGAATGAGCTGGTATTTTAAGCAAGGATCAAAATGCATGATATTAGATAAGAAACTAATGTACCCTGGTTATAGCTGACTTATTACTAACTTCAGGGCCAGTGTATGGAAACAGAAATTACTAACTTTCAGGGTAATATCCCTTCTTTGTAATGACAGTCTAAGCTCTGCTCTGTCAGCTTCAACTGTCTTTTGTGTCTAGCAGAAGTAGCCCTGTCAGCATTTTTAATGCAGGATTTCCTGTTCTTTTCTGTCTAGATTAGAGTTATAGGAGTCTGCTTCATGGAATTCACTTGTAAGACGTTTTTATTATTGTTTAAATGGGGCTGTATGTGTTCAGTGACAAAAGCTTTTGTATGCTCATTTATGTTAGTAAAACTTCTCTATTTTGTACATAGGAGTGAATATGTTTGATTGTGTGTGAAAGGAAATAAATGTAATTATACAGAAGAATGAATGTGTTTGAATGAAAGAGCCAGATATTTTTAGGGAAGGAAAATTGCTCCTATAAGACAAGCTTTATCTTTTTGAGAAAGACAATGTATGGGGTGTTTAAATGTTTCCAAATGCCTTATTTACATCCCTGTTACTGGTAACAAATTGTTTCCCATAAAATGAGTGAGGATGAAACTGTATTTCAGCATGAAGTTACAGTAATGTTGATACAAAAAAGCCAAGACATACTAAGTTTTGACATAGGGGTAAGCTGCCATCTGTAGCCTCCCCTGCTTGTGCCTCCTGCACTAAGGCACAGGCTTTGAAGTCTGTTTTGCATTTATTCTGGAGTGAATATGGGTGAAATCATGTACCTGGACACTCATTGGAGAACCACTGAGACATGATGACTTGTGTGTCAAAGACCTAATGCAAAAAGGCATTTTGCTTGACAGCATTAATGGGAATAATTTATCCTTGTTAGTCGTGCCCATATGTGGCATTTGTACAGCATGTGGCTTTGGATATAATTAATGTACTCTTTAATTTGTTCCTGTAGCATGAGATGATGGTCTTTGTGTGAGTTCTTAGGTTTTCATGTTTTAAAAGAATTAGAAACACAAGCATTTAAATTTGTCATGGAAAGCTCTCGTTCAGCTGTCAAGGGTGGTTATTCCAGATAGGAATACTACTCTACTTGAGAATAGTAATAAGAATAGTACTATAATACTAATAATAAGAATACTACTATAATACTAATAATAGGAATACTACCGTACTTGAGAGCTACTCTCTCTTGATCTTCATGTGCATTGTTACACTGACCTCATGTTTCTAAATTAAACATGTTTTTTTTTTCTCCTCCTTTTCCAGGTGAAACAGGAGCTGTAGAAGGAAGACCTTGTGGCTCGCAATCATGCCATTCCCCTTTGGCAAGTCCCACAAGTCTCCTGCAGACATAGTGAAGAACCTGAAGGAAAGTATGGCAGTTCTAGAAAAGCAAGATATCTCTGACAAAAAGGCAGAAAAGGTACAGTTGGGACTTTCCTATTGCTAAACAGTAATTGAAAGGAGGAAGAAAGAATTTTACAGCTGCTGAAACTGAATCAATTAGGAATTAATTTGGGGTTTTATACTCTGATAATCAAAGGGTACATTATTATGTACCTTTGAACATGTGTTTCATGTTGATTGGCTTTGCATTTTTATGCCACTGATGCTTGATGTGCTATTTAATAGAATTTGGTTTGGAACTGTAGGATGATGCTTTAATAAGCAGCTCACAGCCAGACCGTGTTCAGGTGCTTGTGTCCACCACAGTGGCTTCACTGCTGTGCATTAGTTCTGTCTGTGCTTGTCCATGCAGATGTCCACAGAGCAGCGTGTCTCTGTTACTGAGACAGAGGAACTTTGTGTCTCCATGGATGTCAGTAGAGGATACACTTTTACCTTCCCTTGCCTTTTCTTCAGTCCACAGGAAGATGCAGTAAAAAGTTCCTGTGCTGGTGCAGTTTCCTTTAGACAGGGTGGTTTGCTACTTCAGGATCTGTACCTTTTGACAGTCATTGACTTCTCAACTGGTAGTCCTGAAAGCTTTACTAGAACTTCAGCCTGAGTGCAGCTGCATCCCACCTAATGACTCGTGGGCAGAGGTGCTTGCTGTTTAGATGGAGTTTCTCCTGATAAACTCAGCACAAGGGCATAGATTTCAATGCTTTAAAAAACCCCAAACAAAACCAAATCAAAAAACCAAGCAAACAAAACATCTCTCTCTCCAGTCTCCCAGCTTTTGAAGCAGGCTACGATACCCTCCTTGGATCCTCTCCCAGTATTATTTAACTGTTCGGTGCCGTTCTTGGCATCCTTGCTGAGTCACATGTAGGGGTTAGTCACAATCTTTTTCATGCTTGCCAATATTTGTAAGCCGAGTGTGGCCAGCTTCTCAATGTCCAGTTTCACCTAGATTTGGCACTACTACTTTAAGTGGAGGAAAATCTGGGCTTTAACTAAATTGCCATCTTTATCCTGGTATTCTTTAAAATGAGCATCTTCAGCCCTAGTGCCAGCACTCAGTGTGTTCCAGGTCTTTTGCAGTGTGCCATAGTAATTTTCCTTGATGCTTTTTCTCTCTTGCTGAAGAGAAAGATGTTATGGCCTGTGTGGAGGCTGGCAAGATTTTTTGCTAGCACTTTTCTTCTTTCTCAAATAAAGACATCTGTCAGGAAAGGAGGGGTAGGTGCCTTCTAAAGAGCCTGTGATGAGCCATGGCACTGCCTCCTTCATCTCAGCCTCGTTATTAATTCCTTGATCTGAAAATCCGTGCTCTTCTGTGTCATCTTTGTCTTTTTGTAAGACCTCTAATGGGGAACAGAGCAGCTTCATTCCATTGTGCATAGCTGTGCACTGTATCATGTGCCTGCCTTCTTGGTGCTGTAGCTGAAGATTGTTACGTACCATTTGCTTCTTGCTGGCCTTTAATCCCATACATCCATCTTCTTTAAAGACCTCATTTATGTGAGGCTGCTGCTTGGAGAAGAAATAATATGCTAAGCCAGTAGAGTTTTCTCCTGTGTCATACAGAAAGCAACACGTGCTGCTTGAAGTAGAAAAGAAGGCAATCCATGGCCATTGGGCTAAACGTGAGGAGGGTTCAATACTGGCAATCACAGGACTGAGCTGGGTATGGTGGTGCTGGCCTGTGGCATCCTCGTCATTCGCAAAGGAGACCAGTTGATAGATCTGAACGTTCACAACACCAGTGTCCCCGACTCCATACAGACGTTCTTCAGGAAATAGTTGTTTCCTTGGCAAGCCAAGACTTCCTTGAAGGTGGCTGTGGTTGTGGCAGTTTATCTCAGATGCTCAGATTGTTTGCTGGTTTGATAGGGAAAGTTCTTCAATATCTTAAAGACCAGTCACCACATTTTTGAGGGTACAGCTCTGGTTGAACACTCTGAATTTGTGCCTCTTTGTATCCAGTCTATAGAAATATCTGGGGTAGCTTTGGAGTTAAAAGACAGCAAAAGTCTGAGCAGTAACCATTGTTAAAAAAGAAGAAAATTTTCTATGTGCCCATAGCTCAATATTTAGACATCTTTTTATCTTTTACTGTCTCTTTTATTATTATGATCCTTTCTGCAGTGTAGCTTCCCAGCCACCTTTGGAGAAGAATTCTGTGCTGATGAAAGGGGGAATTCTATGGCTGGTAGTGGAACAGAAATAGAAAAACTCACTGCACATAAAGCATAAAAATTATCTCCCTTTAGGAAAAGGGGAAAAGAGTGTCAGAGTTGTTCTTTTTAAAAAAAATTATTTTACTAGTGATTATACTTGTATAAAATACAGTCTCTCTTTGTCTCTTAGTAATAGTGCTTCGCTGTTGCTGTTTCATCCAGGTGTGTGCTTTTGTAGCCTGTCAAATGACAACAGTGAACTTTCAAGGCTAAGGAGCATGGTACATATTCAGCTTTTATTACTGTTTGTGGTAAAAACACCCTTTTGGGGGCAGGGAATACACTTCTCCTACATTTCTTTTTTTCTTAAGTATACATAGTTACGTAGTTTCTTTGCTTATGAATATCTAGAACTTGTAATGTGTATGTAAATTAGACTAAATGGAATTTCAGCACATGTTGAAGTGAGCTGAACGTTTCACAATTTGTTTTAACCATTTCTTCCACAAAATGAAATTAATTGTAAATGGCCTTTTGCTTGTAACTTAGGGCTGGATGAGGTTCCAAAGACAAACTAGTACTTTTCTGCTGCACTACCACAGTGGATTTTTTAAAATATATAGTTCTCTAGTTCCTACCATGCACTAACAGCACAACACTTAGGAAAATACAGAGTTTGCTACTACATAGAGGATGCTCTTTGGCAGCTCCCTGAAACACTCGGAAATATGGATTTGTAAGATAATTAGACTACTTTCCCTTAGAAATTTGAAAGTGTAATTAATTATGTTTGAACAGAATGCCTCAGGTTTTTTTCAGTGCTTAGGCTGAAATTTGAAACCTTTAATGTTTTGTTAAGGAAGAAAAAGCAAAGGAGGTAAAAAAGATTTTTTTTTTTTTTTTTTTTTTTNTTTTTTTTTTTAAAGCTTGTACAATGTGTGCTCCTGTACATTCTTTATGATCATAATGGAAGAGATTCTTCAGTGAAAAAGATGTAAAACAACAATAGTGGCCATGGTGCATCTTGTTCAGTTACGAAACATTCTGCTCTGTAATAGTGGAAAATGTGTTCTATAAACCAAAACCTGAAAATCAGAAAGCAAGTTTGGGTTGCGTGTTAACCTGCCTGCTGCTGCCAGCCTGCCCCCTGCACTGGGTGCAGGACAGAGGTGATAGCAAACTGCCAGCTAGCATTTGGGAAGGGAAAATGCAAATGGCAAGTGCTTTGTAACTGAAAACATTCATCACATATGCTGTTAGCTTTCCATTAACCATGTTTTTTCAGAAAGTGGGGCTAAAGGGAAGGAAGGGGAAGGAAAACTTTTTTCATATAAACGGGACTTACCCTTTATCTAGCCCATCCGTTACTCATCTGTTTGCATCTCTTCCTCCTCTTTGGCTGACATCAGCATTTATTTTTATGCTACCAGTTCACTGAGTTTGTGGCACACATTTACTGTTGTGAAGGTAAATATTTACTCGTGTAATAAAGTTGTTCTTCCCTACCCTCTGACCTTGGGTTAACCTGCTCATACCAGCTCTGGTTTGGGCTTTTGGATAATTGTTTCAGCCATGCTGTTAACCCGTGAGGGTTGACTCTTGCAGGCGTTGTTGGTCTCTCTTCTTCAGGTTAAAAGCTCTATATGATGGACAATATACTATAGGTATGGGACAATGCATTTGGCTGTCCAAATGTAATATTACATCAATTGCCTCAAATCAGATGTCATTCAGTGAGTTAATGCTGCCATTTACAAAGCAGTAAAAGTTTAAATTTCTTGTGCACGTGTGTACAATTAATTCGTGGTTGAAAGAGGGTGAAGGTTAAGTCCTCTGCCTTGCCTATGCCATGGGGCTGTAAAGATGGGACTTCTTCTGGGTGAGAAGACACTCTTCCCTTCTAATTGAACTGAGCTCCTGGATGATATCTTCATGCTGGATGTCTGCTGGAAAACAATATAATCATTTTTAGCCTTTAAAATAAACAGATGGCACCAATGGAGATAATTATGTATTTACAGAATAGTTTGTTTTTGTAAGCCTTTTGAAATCCAGTCAGTTATTCCAATCCAATCAACTCCAATAGAATTATTAAAATGGTGGTTGTTACTTATGATAGTACTGTTCTAGATTTGTAGAAATATTCACCAAGTACAGGCTCAAAACTTTACCTTTTTGGAGGATTTTCTCTTCTTGAAGTTACTGAGTTAAGTTCATGTTAAGGTGTTTGGAAACCCTGTATTTTTTTCTGTCTGGTTTATAAGCATTTCAGTTACTAGTGTCTTTCTTGGTGGAGAACCTTCAGGTGTGATTATTAAAGTTTTTGAAGAGTTGTTCTGTTTTATGGGGTTTTGGTATGAAAAATTCCCCACAGAAATTCTTCTTAATTGCAGGCATGTCCTCAGTTTTTCCACCATCTGACTTAAAATAGGTACCTCCTCGAACCTCTGCCTTTCTTCCTCTTTCATCTTGCTTTCTAAATTAGTGTGCAGGGACGAAGTGCAATAGAATTTTTATTGCTGCTTCCTCTTTTCTTGGTAGCCATGCATCGAAGGCATCTCTTCATATTTCCACGTTTGACAGAAGTTCCTGTTCTTTTCCTAGTAGACATTTCTTCTGAATTTGAAAGCAGTAGAGCAGTTGTGTGGTGTAATATTGCTACGATCGGGTGAGCTGGCTTTCTTGTTTCACGTCTTCAGGAGCTGTCACCAATCTGAGCACTCTTAGCAAGCACCTGCTTCTTGCTGTCTTACTAACAGCGCACAGAAAATCCTGTGGAATCTCAGTTAAGGAGGAGACAACTGGGACTAGGATCTACAGTTGGCAAGAAGAGGGAGACGACAGGGAGTGGAAGGTTGTGGAGGAGCTAAAAGTGATATGGAGCCTCCTTAAAGGTCATGGAATCCTTACTTGCATACCTAGCAAAGCTGGAATGGCTTTGACTTGAGTAGTGCATGGGTCATGCTGATCTTGAGCCTCTTTAGACACAACACATAAATGAGAAATCTTTTTAACATACCCATTGTAAGACAAATTGTGTCCAGAAAATGATCATTTTTTCACCTTGTTAATTTTCCATCATAAATACTTTACATTAAAGTGTATGCATACCTTGTTGGATGGTTCATTTAATTACTAAAAATTAGTGCACTTACAAACGATTCATACTTTTTAGGCACATGGAGAACTAATACAATATAATTAAACCAGCTATTTATGATAATTTTCAGCATTTTGCCCTCAAGCTATGTAAATACATATATTGAAAAGATTAGTTCTTATTTTTTCTCTAAGATAACTGTGTTTTAAGATTCAGCAGTGGGTGTTTAGAAGTGTTCTTGTTGATTTTCTTTGTTTTACTCATGAGATAACTTTGCTTCCCCTGCTAAATGCTGCTCCACCCCATCACAGCAAAGTTGTGTGGAAATTCCTTAGGCTGGCTTCCCTAAGTGAGAGGTCAGACCTGTCTGTCTTCTGTAGGATGGATTTCAAATAGGAAGTATTTTAGACTTTTAATTGTCTCCAGCATCTCTGTGTTCTTTTAAGCACACCTCCTCCTGGGTCTGTTTGCCAGTTTATTCTTGTATACTGAGTGAAAACGAAAGGAGGTTCTCTGTGAGGGGGTGTTAGTTGGAAAGGAAAAATTTCATCCCCACTGACTGGAATGGGAGCCCAATATTTGACAAAACCTGTACAAAATCTGTGGGAGAAACACATTTGGTGTCTCTGAGCAGTTCCCTAGACAGGCTTGTGTGTCTCGTGTCATGTTTTCCAACCTGATCCTACATACCCCTGTTTTACAGAACAGAAATTCTTGTCGGGTTCTTTTCATCCCATTGCTATTCTGTAGGGGGTTTTTGAATGGGAAGTTTAAAGGCTGTAAAAAGGAAGAGGCTTTTACTTTTGGTAACTTGTCAAATAAATAAATCGTGTGATCTTTCAAAATATTTTTGTTAATAGCATAAAGCAATCTTATTTACAGAAAGATTATCTATTGTTATTGTAACAGGTTGTCACTTCCTGATTATTTTTTCTTTTCCCTTAATAGAAGTTTGCAGATGTTAAGAATAACAGAGTGTGCATTTACAAAGACAAATGACATTGTGCTCTAACTGTATTATTTTCCCATTTTCTTTAGGCCACTGAGGAGGTCTCAAAAAATCTTGTTGCCATGAAAGAAATCTTGTATGGCACAAATGAGAAAGAACCACAGACAGAAGCTGTGGCACAGCTTGCTCAAGAGCTGTACAACAGTGGTCTTCTTAGTACCCTAGTAGCCGACTTGCAGCTAATTGATTTTGAGGTAAGAAAAGAAGTTTGACATTTCTTGCATTGTATATGTTAAAATAAACACATCGAAATTCCTGCCACTTTAATTGGTTGAGACATCTTTCAGTCTTCAGCTTTTTTTTTTTTTCTGGCTGGCATAAAACTGTTAGAACTCATTGTTCCAAACTACCCGGAAATTAAGCCAATATAGAATGTGAAATTTGTGAATTTAGGCACATAAACCACACAAAATTGAAGTAGATAAACATCTAATCTTGATGATACAGTTCTGTTAAAATTATGGAATAATTCTTAGTTGTGTACACAGAAGGGTTAATCTCTTAATAGTAATACCATAGTGAACACAAGCTATAATACTGCAAGACATGTCTATACTCTCATCTTGTTAAATTACTTGGAAAAGTAAGAGAATTATGGTATCATCTATGAAGAATTTTAAAGATTTAAGGCTGTTGGGTTTTTTAATGGTCCAGTATTTTGCTCTTTTGAAACAAACGATGTAACCTTTTTTCTGTTTCCCTCATCTTATTTCTCTTCAGTATAAAAACAACAAACCCAAGTTTTTATTGATCACTTCAAAATAGCAATACTTATATTCAGTGTATCTCTGCACAAACCTCTGTCTGGCATTTGTCACCACATCACATGGAATCACTTAACTTCCCGGTGCCGTAGTGAAAAATCACTGTTTGTTAAGAATTTACAGTACAATTGGATTTTCTTTTTTTTCCCTGAGGTTCCACGAGAAACGTGTGGTTGTCTAGGAAAGGAGCCCAAACCCATGTATCTCTTTCCACAGCCTTGACCAAAAAGACCATCCCACTTAAGGCTGCCTGAAAATGGGATTGTTCATAAACAATTTGTTCACCCTGATGCAAACCAACAGTTTAAAGTCCTATTGTAGTGTGACATTCCAGCACAATGGCTTCCTTCACTGTCCTTTCTTCTCTCCCCTCCACCCCAGCCATAACTCCCTTTGATTTGTGTTTAATTGCAATACAGTGGTATTTTTTTCCCTACCCACGCATCTGTTTATACCAAACACAAAACATTCAGGTTGTTAAATAAGCAAGGAGACCTGGGAAGGCTGAGGGGGGAATGCTGAAATGTGATGGCCTTTAATTGCTGAAGAAAGGAAATCATGGAACGTCATCTGGATTCTGCTGACCTCTAGATTCTTATCAGCTTGATGTTTACTCAGCCCAGTTATTAGCGAAGGAAACATTCATTATCTCCTGGTAATGAAGAATGGTAACAATTTGTACAGGCTTGCTCTCATTAAGGACAACTATTCTTCTTATTCTAAGGGAACTTGAAAAAATTGTGACTAGTTTCCTACTCGTGGGCTCTCTGCTGCTTTGTTACAAGCGGATATGATGGTTCCCCCATGAGAGAGGACAAATCATTTGTGCTGCTTTCTAGGCCAGACCATGCCTGCTTTTTAAGGATGGGATCTGGCAGAGTGTCCAGCTATTGTTGTGACCTAGAAGGAATGTCAACACACCTGTGCTCCAAGCGTGCACTGGCTTCCAAGCTGCTAGAAAATCAATCAGATGTTGGCTTTGATAGCCCGTATCTCCGTGGTTGGGGGTTTACTGCATTTCAGGTGATTTCTCCATTACCTGTGGATATATGAACTTGATTTCCTTTTGGTTCTTAAACTTGAAGAGTAGATCTAGCATTTATTCCTTCTGGTGCCCCACCACAGCTTGAGATCATTCAAGGATGAACTAGATGCCTTTTGTTTTGGTCAAGCACCTTACTTTCATTCCTGAAGAAGGTTTCCTTGTAGAACAGGAATAGACAGGGACTGTTTACTCAGGCTCTTAAACTGTCTCAAATGTATTTGAATCTGAATATGGTAAAAAAAACCCAAAACCAAACCAAAAAAAAAACCAACAGAAAAGTAACAAACTTCATGTTTGAATTAAGAAACTTTCTGACTGTCCAGGACTTGCTGTATGTAAAGACCTATTTAAAATAATATCCTTACCTGGAAGCTTGCTTTCCAAATAAAGTAGTCTACACAACCATCTACTTAGCAGTCTTACAAACTGGCATCTTTACAGGAGTCTTGTATCTGTGTATCTAGCACATTGATTTGTGCTAGGGTGTCTGTAGGAGAGATGATATCCCTTGTGGAACTGTTGGGTTTGTTCTTGTTTTTTTTTTTTTTTAAACAAAGGAACAAAACCTCCCCAAACAAAACCTCCTTTTGCATAAGGGAGGCTGACTCCTGCTCTGAAGACAATACTGGCCCAGTCCCCCTCTCACCTCTCGCAGTCATGACCACTGGCACAGGGCTCAGTGCTTGTTTGCCCTTGCTAGGCCATGAGGTCACTTGGTAACACATCCTTCTAACAATGACCAGCTCTGGTATTACTGTGTACCACCATCACTTCAGTTATGTGCATAATAAGGAAATGCTGTTCTTGCTGGTGGATCCAAAGCAAATTGTGAGATCCAGCGCCAAATTGGCAGTGGTAGTGAATGAGAGTTGATGACTATATTATGTGGAGGTTGAGTAAAGCAATCTCTGGAAACACTGCTCTACTCATTTCAGAACAAAGGGTTCTGGTGTTGCTTTGGGCTGGCGTTCAATGGAATTGTAATTGAGAAAACAAGCATTTACAAACAAACTCTTATATCCTGAAAACAACACTCTAACAAAACTGGCCCTGGTAATTCACAAACATGCCATTTGTAAAACTGCAACCCTCCTACGTTTTTATAAGTGTTTGATTTTAATTTTTTTTCCCTTATGCAGTCTTCTTGGTGTTGATTAGAAAATGGAAATAATTTTGAAAAATTGTGGGTTTAAAAATTCTTGCTAACTAAATATGCCCTGCATTTCATGCGAGAGCTCACTGATGTTGCTCAGAGCATTTATAGTACAGCTGGAGATGGTCAAGAAGATCATCTATGTTTGCTTTTTTCTAGAACATTCAGGGAACCTTCAAGTGGTTGCTTAATAGGCCTTTGCTTGCAAGCCCGGGTTTAATACAAATCTGCCAAGGCTTTTTCTGGATCTGATAACACATAGTCCTGAAGTTGTCTTTATGGCAGTCCAAAATGGAAAGTTAATTGCAGAAATCTGCCTTTTAAATGGTGCATGAGAATGAAAGTGAAAAGTGCTTATATTTATAATAAGCTTTTTGTGAGAGATAATTTGCCATCTTTAGCTATGATCTGACAGAAGAAATAAGTGGAATGAATTATAGAATGGTTTGGGTTGGAAGGGATCATGTGGTTCAAAATCCCTGCTATGGCAGGAGGTGTGTGTGTGTGTGTGTATATTCAACAAAGAGAACGTTCCCAGCATCTTTTATACTTTCTGGTGCTATCCTTGTGCATTTTTTTTTTTGGTATGATCACTGCTGGATTCCAGCATCCTGGTCTTATTTATACTTCTTCTGTGCATTGAAAAATGTGAGACTTGCATTTTAGGTCAGTGGATGTTTTCTTTTTGTAGTTTTAATTTATTT
>VYZX01018475.1:120927-249997 GCA_013401335.1 Brachypteracias leptosomus
TGCTAAGATCACAGCCAGGCAAACTTAGGGATTGGAGTCTGAAAGTTCAAATTATGCATGGCCAAATCTGATTGCAAACACTATAGAAAATGTTTGTTGCTTCCTTGTCCTCTTCCTAATTAAAAACATTTCGCAGTCAGCAAGATGAAGCTCCCAAGTGAAGCTTCAGCTGATTTTGAAGCCTTCACGAGAGGAGTCCGATGGCTCCAGAAAAGCGAGTGTTTTCACTCAGCTGTTTAAAACTGCTTGTAACGTTATAATTTGGTCTTTTGAAGGTTCTTAATGTGTCCCTTTTGCAAATGGATTCGTTTTGCCTGCAGGAAAGGAAAGAGGGTGGTCTTCCCAAAGATCCCAGGCAGGCAGAATTGACCAGGAGATGATTTTCTAGTACTAACAGTCTCTTATATTTTGGTTTATCATAGCTGAGTGGAGGACACATTTTTTGCCAAGTAACTCACCATAACATATAAGGCTTCCTCTTTAGAAAAATGTAGACGTGCTAAAGATTTATATATGTAAAGAAGTGAAAACATTTGGACTGGGATAGAGGCTACTCTATATTGGAAACAGTGGCTACGGTGACTTTTTTAATCTGTGGAAACATTTGAATGTTGGCTTTCGGAAAGAAGTTGTATTTAAATTAAAGCTCATTTGATGTGCTCTTCGTATTAAAAACCTATTGTTCTGGAAGTGGTTTCTTATCTGCTTGAAGGCTTGAGGGTATTACTAAAAGTTATTTAAATGTGAGCGGGTTTTGGTTTGGCTTTTTTTTTTTTNGTTTTTTTTTTTTTTTTTTTTTTTTTGAATAAGAGATGTATACAGTTGTAATTCTACTTCCATGGTAGCATTTTATTTCTCCTGAAGAAAATGCGTTCCTTATCAAAAAAAAATCTGGCTGGCCCCATAATTTAAATTGAAATAAAATTTTGAAGAAAAATGTGTGTTCTTTACTGTGTCACTGAAGAGGGCGAGTTTCTTGTGGTTGTGTATCTGTTCTCTTTTATTGCCATAGAGAGGGGTTCAGCTTTTAAACGTGAAATAATTTTAAATCATGCTTGCAAAAACATTTTGAAGGAGTTAAGACAAAGTGCTGTATTAGAAGTAATCAATTTTAATTAATTATCAATAGCCTCACTTGCCAATTTATAGCATTATTTGCTGATTCTATTCCTTTTTTGCATGACTGAGGGCAAAGAGAAGAGATGTTTCCTGCGTCATGGACCTAATAGGGTTGGTGGAAGTGAATCCTTGATAATTTCAAGCCCTTCCCTTCTCTCTAAATTTCGGGAGCCAGAGGTGTGTGCAATTAGTAACTTTCCTTAGGAAATCTGATGGTCTCTGCCTTTGAAGCTATCTCTCTCTGTTCATTTCTCACAGATAACACCCCAAGTTATGCAGGGTGGCAAACGTTGCCAGAGCATGTTACATTTAAAAATTAAAAACAAACAAACAAAACATTCTGGAGTTTTTGATGGAGGTTCTTCAGATGGTTTTATTTAGCAAAATGACTGAAAAATCTGGTTTCCTGCCAAGAACCTTGCAGACAAAAATATTTGATCTTTTGTAGCCCCCACTAGAGGCTTTCTATAAAATGTTAGTATTTTTTCTTCCTCGTTGACAATAAGATCACAAGCTACAAGAGAAAGGAGTCATTTATACTTGTAGTCAAACAAATTGCAAATTTTAATTAAAAGCAAAAGTGGTCAAGTTATGTACTTGACTGGTTGGTCAATTGGTTGCCAAGTTGGGTATCGGGATAAACAGCCCGGGTGGGAGGAGGCCAGAGAAGTGCAAGGGGATGTTGTGCTGACTTCTTGAAATATGTTTTCCTCACAGAGTTGATCAGCAGGACCTGCCATCTCTAGGAACCAGAGTAAAAACTGCACTTGGGAGCCCATGGGAGCAGGTTGTGGACAAAGCAGCTTCCATTTGCGGTCCACCAGGTCATTCCTAGCAGACAGCTTCATCTCTTTTCCTTCTGCTGCTACCCCTTTTTTCCACTTTATTCTAGACCTTTGCTGGCTGCTTTGTTGATAGTTTTCCTGTCCATATTGCTGTCCTTTATGTGGCTGTTCACTGGAGCTGGTGCCATCTTGCTGGGTGCAGAACCTTCTTTTCTGTCATCTCTTTGATTATTTCTCATGATCTCTATACTTCATTCTCCAAAGGTTTTGGCCTTTGTGTGGCTGTTTTAAGTGCTGTTTCTTTTAGCTTTTCAGCATATTTTAATTCAAGATGATGATTGATATCAATAAGGAAAATATAACCCTGTTCTTTTGCCTGCTATCTCTTTAAATCAGTGTTCAGCTTAATCTGAGAACATTGAACTTCTGAAGAGTTGTTTCCAATGTGTTTTTTCTGCCAAGGGAGGTTGTCACACATCTGGAGGTGACACTACCCAAACTGCCTTATGTGTTCCTAATAATGGTAGCACTAAGAGATTGATCAAGAGAGTGTGTTTGGAGTGAAGAAAGATAAACAATGTGCTGTAATATAAAGGTATAGTTTAGGTATGTTTTAGAGAGGGTGGATCTGTTTAGAAAAAACAAGTGATAAATATATATGCTATTTTTAATGTCTATGGGAATAGCTATATATGTACTATTTAAGATAAATTATTATGACTGGCATTGTCTGCTCTCAAATTAAACCAACAGTATATATTTTTCCATTTCTTCCCCAGGAAATTCCTTGTACTGAGCTTGTACCTGTGGAGGATCCTGTTACTGTTCTTGTTTCTTCATCTCATGGCAGCCTTTGGGAATGAAGAAACTCAGGGTGATAAAAATGTGAGTGTTGCTTAACAAGGTTCTACTATTAAAACAGATGTTGAACTGAATTTAATATTGCTTAGTGTTATTTAGAGACTTACAAGAGAGGATTAGGTTTGCATTTATTTTGAGCAAAGAACAAGAATAGAAGCCGTATAGATTTTCAGGGCTGTTTTGGCAAGTTTAGGAATGATGTGTATTCTAACATTAATAAATAAACCTTCATAACTATAATTAGGGGCGTCTAAATAAGGCATGCAGTACATATAGCACAGCGTTTAAACAACTGAGTGTGAGCAAGGCAAATTTTTGGCCTCAACTCTTTAACAGCCTCTAGAGATTGTATGGAATTAAAAGAAAACGTGTCACTAAGATAAATCAGATTGTTTTGCAGGCTTCTAGACATCTAGACAGGTTGAGAAATAGTCTGGAGAGACTGAAAGGTGCAGAGGTTCACCTGGCTGTAAAACTTTCCTTGCAGCAGCTGTATTTCCTGATCTTTTTCCATTTCTGGAATTACAGAGTGCTGGGTCATGTCAGCTAATACCCAGTCACGTGAAAACGGCATTTAAGGATTTACAACAATACTAGGTTTTTACATAAAATATTCTTACCTTAGAAATTGCTTCTTAAAGAATCAGGAGAGCAGTCTCACAAGCAAAACCAGTGTATTGGCAGAGCTGGGTTTTGTAATGTTTCTTCAGGCTGTTAGAGCAGTAGGAAAATCCTTTAGGCTTAACTTTGTGATGGCGCACACACTTCAGGTTTGAGGAGCCCTGACAAAAAACAAACATGCAGGTTAAGGTTCGGTCTTTGCTGGGAGTCCTATCACAGCAATGTTCTAGAAGGGAAAAAAGCACAGATAAAGCTAATATAGCAGGAATGGTTACAAACCTACAGAGAAGCATAAGATGAGTTTGTTAGGGATTGTGAATACCTTGTAAATATCTGGAATTGAATTTAAAAGATAGAATAGTTTACCATACTAGGTTGTAGGCCATCAGAGTGCAATATATGTAACATGGTACATACCATACAGACAGGATTGGAATTTTGGCTTTACTTTATCTAATGGAAGAAACAGATATTTTACAAAGAACAGAGTGAAAGAGCTGTGATGGACAGTGGCTGTGAAAGTATTCTGGCATCTTGGTGTTACTTGGGAAGCTGGAGCCCAGCTCTCCAATTTCTAATGCCAGTCTTCCCTATTCACTAGTTTGGGTGAAACCTGCAAGTGGAAGGAGAGAGGCATGGCAACAAACCCCAAAATTATGAAAATACCAGGGAAAAGCACATGCCTCATTCCTTACTGCTACTTTATGATTCAAAATGTTTCACTTTCATATCTTTGATACGAGAATAAACTGAAAGCTAGCGTGGGGTAATTTAAACTTTTGGAGAGAAATTTTTTAAAAAGCACTAATTTGTGAGTCTATTTCTTTCAGCTGAATGTTTCTTCTGAGCTACGTTTCTTCTTTTAGTCTTGACTGGTTTAAATTAAATTTCCCTTGACTACACACTGCACGTTTGGTGATCAGTTACACAGGACAGCATGCACAGGGATGTTACAGTTTGTTGTGTGCTCTGCTGTCAGGTTCATATGGGGAAAAGCAGAGTCTGAATTCCTGAGTGCAGCGATTTATTGGTGGTTTTAGACATCCCAGTTCCAAAAAGAAAGTTCCTTCTTACTTTACTAATAAAGATGTGGAGAACATAGGAATTGCTAATAATTGTGTTGATCTTTACGTTGGCTTGATGGCTCTTCAGAATGAGCAGTAAATCAGAATCTAGTTTTGAAAAACATCTGCTAGGCAGGTAACACCTGAATGTGGGAAATATTAAGTATGTGGCTTGTGGTTTCAGCATGCTTCCCCCAGCCGTGTGGGCTCTGCTGCCAGCTCCTGGGCTGAATTGTTTCTGCTCTGAGGATATGATGGTTTGTAAATCTTCTTTATCTCTTCTGATGCTCCTGCTCCTTGCTTCTGAACTTCCAAGTCCATAAAGGGTATTTTCTGCAGTTCTGTTTTCTCCTAGGTAATCCCTCTTTTACTGAGTGTGATTCTTCACTTACAAAATCCTAATTCTCTTTGCAAATCGCTTCTTTCCACTCTTACCCTTCCCTTTCAGTTTCTGACATTTGTCTTTTCAGTTCTTTTTCCAAGGGGCTCTTTTGGATATTTTTGGAAATACTCTGTAATTGCTGAATCTCATGTGAAAAGTGCAGTTATTTATGTTATAAATATGTATTATGTTCTAAAGTTACTTATATATTTATACCCTGTTGCGGCAGCACAAGGGTTGATGGTTTTAAACTAAAAGAGAGTAGATTTAGACTAGATAAAAGGAAGAAATCTTTTACACTGAGGGTGGTGAGACCCTGGCCCAGGTTGCCCAGAGAGGTGGTCGATGCCCCATTCCTGTAACCATTCCACGTGAGGTTGGCTGGGGCTCTGAGCAACCTCCTCTAGTTGCAGTTGTCCCTGCTCAGTGCAGGGCGGTTGCACTAGATGAGCTTTAAAGCTCCCTTCCAGCTGAAACCATTCTGTGATTCTATGTCTAATCATTTTTTCTCCAGATATAAAGTGTTTATCATCTGGTGTCATTGCTGCAGGCAACAGGTAGTTTCCTATAAGCCACTCTCTGTATATCATTAGAAACTAGCAAATAGCAAAGCAAGCGTAGATGATGAGTACAGCACACATGGGGCTTGCAGCACTGTCAGGCATGTGAGAATTTTGATGCTGATGTGGAGAGGGATGGGAGCAGCACTAGCATAGTTTGACTAGGGTGAACCTTTCTAACAGTTGAGATGCCACAGGTTTGGCATGGGGCTTGGTTGACCAGATAACGTTGGGAATTCAGGTGCTTTCAACACCCACACGCAGCTCTGTGGGGCACTGAATACCTGGAGTTGATACCAGGTTTATAAAAGAGCCAGTGGTTTATGTCTGCTTTCAGAATGCTGCCCTGTTTACATAAACCTTTATAGCTGGGTTTCTGGTGTCAGTGGTGTGCTCTGTCAGTGAGTGAGCTTTTGCAATCTCCCCTGTCATTTCTGTGCTGTAGGGAGGTGGCTGGGATGGTCTCCTTCTGATCTCAGACAAGCTGGCAGGGTGTTGTTACAGGTGAACCTTGCTCTCCAAACAGTCAGCTGGTATCTGTGTGACTAGACAGCAGTCTGCACTGCGTCTTCTGAACTCAGCAGAGGAGATCAGATCTTTCATTTCCTATTCTCTCAGTCCGTTATTCCTGAAACAAGTGTTTCTACTGCAGTGGTTTGGTGTGCTGTGCTGCTACCAGAGGTGACAGGTTTAAGGACTAATCTATGCCCCAAGTTCAGACTGACTCTTGCAATGTGACCCCTGCAATGTAACTGACCCTCAACCAGACCCTGTTTCCCACCACTGCTGTATCTTACTCATTAGCACTCTCAGGTTAAGAAAAGGCAATTGCAGATCAAACAAGTGTTTAAATTGGTGCACCAAAGGGATGAGTGAGCTCGAAACGCTGCCCAGGCAACAGCTTCGTGTCCTGACATGAAGGCTGTTCTCAGGACTGACCTGCAGCCTCTCCTGGAGAGCACTGGGTGATGATACCCACGTCCCTGGTACTTGTTGCTTGAGTGAAACTGCTTTTTGTGCCAACGTTCCCACACCTCTCCAACCTTGTCCTCTGGTTTACAACTGCTTGAAGGCTGATGGGGAACAACGCTGCCTGGACCACTTTGCTGGAGTGAGGTCCTTCAGCTTGTGGCTGCTGAACTTCTGGACATACGTGGCCTGCTGCTGAAAGGCCTGCAATGTCTACAGGGTTACATTCACTGTGCAGGGAGGTTTTGCTTTATTTGAAGGGTGAGAAAAAAAAGCAGTCCACAGATCATAAGTCCTGCAACAACCAGGAGATGGTTTTAATTTGGTTGTCCTTATCTTACAGGGTGGCCTTTAACTTCATTAATGTTTATAAATATATAAAGGGGGAGTGTCACGAAGATGGAGCTAGGCTCTTCTCGGTGACAAACAATGATAAGACAAGGGGTAACGGGTACAAACTGGAACACAGGAGGTTCCACTTAAATATGAGAAGAAACTTCTTCTCAGTGAGGGTAACAGGACACTGGAACGGGCTGCCCAGGGAGGTTGTGGAGTCTCCTTCTCTGGAGATATTCAAAACCCGTCTGGACATGTTCCTGTGTAACCTCATCTAGGTGATCCTGCTCCGGCAGGGGGATTGGACTAGATGATCTTTTGAGGTCCCTTCCAATCCCTGACATTCTGTGATTCTGTGATTCAGGAGGCAGAAAGTAAGTGAGAAGGTATCTCTACCCAGATAGAGTACTGGCAGTTTTAATGTAAAGTTCTCCATACCTCAAAGAAAACTCCTGTGCCAAAGTGGGTAGTTTTCTACCCCTTTTGCCTTCACAGCAGTGGGGAGGGCACGGAAGCAGATGTAGGCCAGACACTGGTTGTTCATGGTGATACCGGTTTCAGGTTTTGGATCTGTTTTCCTTGATGTTTTTTCTGCTTGCTTGTGGCCTGATCCAGAGCCCACTGAAATGTAAAAGAAGATTGCTGGTGGCATGGAGGGCTTCAGAGCTGGCCTCTAGGACAGTCCAGGTCTGAAGGCATTCCTGATCAGTACTCCGTGCAGAGGGGAGAGCCTCCTGTTAGCCAAGTACAAGAGGTCAGGAGCTTTTGTTTATAATGCAAAAAGAAATGAATTAAATCAAGCCTTGGGAGCATTCCTAGCTGCAGGAGAAACTTGTTCTTTGAGCAAAAGGCTGGAGAGTCTGCTTTCCAATGGATTTGTCTCCCATTCGTGTTTCCTCTGACAGGCTTGCAGGTGGGAAGCAGCGTGGAGGTGGCCACAGTGACTCTACATGTGCACATTGTCCAATTTACTGGTGCCAAGCAGAGTTTGTGCCTCTGGGTTGAAGGCAGCCAGCAGAGGAAGAGGGATGGGGAGGAGACAGGTACAACTATTGCCAGTGTCAGTGTGGAGCTGCTGAGTGGCAGGAGACAGTGGGTATCTTACTCTGGAGTGGGAGCAGGGATGGGAGCTGGGAGAAGGGGATGAGAGAGATGAGGATGCTCTCGTCTCCAGTGGAAAATGGTTCCAGCAAGGAAGAAAGGATATGGAGGTGGAAATGCTAGTCCAGAAAGCATCTGGGGATCACTGGGAAGTGCCTCCTACCTCACTGGAAAGCTTGTGTCTAGGCCAGTGTCTTGCAGGTGGAGATCCCTGCATGGAGCTGCTGTAACCTTCTACCCTGCTCTAACTGGGGAGGATTGTTGAACAACCCCCCGTGCCCTGCCCAGCAGCACCCATGACCCTCGTGGCCGTGGCTGTCAGAAATGGGGCAGTCACAGCCCTCACTTTGTCTGAGACTGAGCTCTGGCTGGACTCTCTCCATCTGAAAGTGTCCAGAATTGATGTGGGTCCACTGGGGCATTGTGTGGTTTGGTTCGTCCAAGTCAATGCAAAATGAAGTACTATGTTTCCATCCTCTTTACAAACCAACCTTTTAAAAAATCTTTTGGCAGCAACAATCTTTCCCCCCTCCTGGAAAATTTCTGTTTTCTCAGAAACAGAATTCTCTTTGAGAAGATCTCCCCTATGGAAAATTCCCAACCAGCTCCAATTTTTTGATGCCAAAAAACATCTAGCAGGCGTTAGCAGAGGGTGACTCGGGGTGTAATGTATCTTTTAATCCTAACTAGGGCAACATAGCCACATGGATTTAAGAACACGAGCAGGCACTCAGCATCCCTAACTCAACATGCAGCAGGCAACTCACCAAAACCACACGTGCAGAACAGGGAAAAAGAATTATATTCATTTTTCAGTTTTGAAAGCTCAGTTCTGCCCTGAAAAACAAACCGGCAAAATGTCATCAGATGTGCTCTATCTGCTTCCTCTGCCTGACTTCCAAATCCAAACTGTTTGCTTTACAAATAAGAAGATGCTTGCTTTTTTTTTTTTTCCTTAGCAGATAGTTTTACAAACAACTAGTCAGAAAGAAAAAGGTTTCCTCCTCCTCCTCTGAATAGTATGCTGGGGAGAAAATTATCTGGCATGTTTGCAGGCACAGACTTAAATGTTGAAGTTGGTTCCTGTGATGCACAAGAAATAATAGTCTCCAGTCCTCCTCCCACAGCTCTGCTGCTGCTTTCCTACTCAGAAAAGAGACCAGGTGACTGAGAAAGTACCGTTCCCTTCAACAGAAAAAGGATTTGGGATTCAAGCCTGTCTCAAAAGGTAACTTAAAACCTATTCATGGAAACACTGCCCAGTTCAGCACACATCCTGGGAAAAGAGCAGGTTTCTGGACAGGAAATGTGGCTTGGCAGTGCAAGACCATATCATGTTGGGAAGGGAAGAGGAGGGAGAAAGGCAGGTGAAGTGTTTCACCGTGGTAATGTGAAGTGTGCTTTCACAGTGTGTTGATGGCTCTCTTTGGTTTTGTACAGGCTCATCTTTTAGGGCTGAGCTCATGGGCTGTGATCAAGTATCTCAAACTTGTGTCCCAAAACTCAAGTCCCCAAACATGGACTTTAGTGTATGTTAAGTCTGTCCAGACACTGGAGTACTTTTCCTTCTCTTGCTTCCATGTAAGCTGCTGGTTTGCCTGCCTGCCTCTGATAGGAACTGAGCAAAAGGAGTGTCTCTGGTTCAGGATTTGGGTATGTGGTGTCATGGGTCATCACCTGATCTTCAGCAGCAGCCCAGCACTGCTCTGTCAGCACAGCTTAGGGGCAGAACTTCTATTTCAAAACATACATGGATGCAACTTTGCTTAAAGTACTTCTTGGAGCCGGAGGACAGACCAAGCCGTTACGCAGTCACTGTCCCACTGCTGCTCACTGAATATCCCAGTAGCACAGGAGGTGT
Organism: Brachypteracias leptosomus; assembly: GCA_013401335.1. Lineage (NCBI taxonomy): Eukaryota > Metazoa > Chordata > Aves > Coraciiformes > Brachypteraciidae > Brachypteracias > Brachypteracias leptosomus. The sequence continues at coordinate 130,587 of VYZX01018475.1, forward strand.
TACTGCATGATCAAATTGGTGAGAATTAGAATGGTTTGGGTTGGAAGGGACCTCAAAGATCATCTAGTTCCAACGCCTCTGCCATGGGCAGGGACACTTCCCACTAGACCAGGTTGCTCAGGGCCCCATCCAACCTGGCCTGGAACACTTCCAGGAATGGAGCATCTACAACTTCCCTGGGCAACCTGTGCCAGTGTCTTATCACCCTCATAGTGAAAAATTTATCCCTAATTTCTAATCTAAATCTAAATCTCCCCCCTTCCAGTTTGAAGCCATTGCCCCATATCACTACAAGCCCTTCCGAAAAGTCCCTCTCCAGCTTTCTTGTAGGCCCTTTTATTCCTTTTCCTTAAGAGGGACCTTCTCCAGACGCATCTAGAGAGACTATCTACAGACCAAATTGCAGTAAATATCCAGCCACAGACCCATTAATATAAATTGTTGAGAAAGGCAATAAAAGGGTGTTTTCTTTATCACCAATTTAACTTCAAGTGTGAAGGACAGGTTTCCTCTTCCCAAAGATAGCTGTGAATTTTTGGAGGGCATTAGTTTTTTTAAAGTTAAACCATTAGCAATTCAGAGATGTTAATCTCTTGCACTTTTAAAAATACTTGTTGCAGCTGAATGAAATTTGGTTTGGTTCAGTTTTTGAATCTTCAGAGTTGTTGACTTTCATCTGCAGCCTTGAGAATCCAATGGGAGATGGGCACTAACTGCATGTCCTTACCAATGTGCTTGATCCTGACTTGTCCGTGTCTTTGATGCTGTTTGCCTCAGAGCCTTCTATTCAAGGCAAGACTTGAATTTTTAATGTAAAAGAGAAGCAGGAGTGAAAAATTCCTTTTAGAATAAGAACGAACTACTGAAAAAACCCTTTCATGTCCTCTGTGCATCATAAAAAGGGGGGAAAAAAAGAGCAGTCCAAAGGTTCTGGGCCCCCTTCCTTTGAAGGTCTCCTTTCATGATTTGTTCAAGCAATTCTAGCCTGTTTGGGGGGTTTTCTCTAAGTGTGAGCCTTCCTCACAAAGAAATAGATGAACGAGATTATTCTTGTTTGTCGTTATGTAAAATACGAAGCGTTATGCTCCTGCCTTCATGAGCTGCTCTTGCACTTTGAAGGAGATAAAATCCTGCTGGCTTTTCCTGTTGTGGTATCTTGGTTTTGAGAGTGATAAAAATGTAAGTCAAAATAGGATGGTGGAATTTAGGAACTGTTTTGTTTCTCAGAGTTGGGAGTTAGAAGCACTTGGCATTTCCCTGCTCCTCTAGGAAAGGCCAACCAAAGGCTTAATGAAGGAAGGCTTGTTTCTGAAGAGTTGAGCATAGTTGTAGTCTCATAATGGCAAGATTTCCACCCGAGCAGCTCTAGACAGTTCTGGAACGTTCAGTTAGCCTCTTCTCTCTTCTAAAAATATAAATTATGTATTTAAAAAGAAAAAGGTAGAAAGTAATAGGAAGTGAAGTCATGCAGGGTGACACACAACCCCCAAAGGCTCCTTGTGTATCTTGTATCTTTGCACTGGGTGTGGTGTTGAGTAATATCACAAGTGCTGAATGTTTTCTCTAGCAAAGTGATGCATTTTAATTAAACACACTGTTTAAAGTTCAGTTATTCATTAAAGGTACCCAGTTGTCCAGAAGGATGTGCTGACCTTGGATATGCAATCTTCTGAAGAGGACTGGTAGGGATATGAAACAGAAAAACATTATTTCATATAATCCACACACACAAAAATCTAGGAGAGTTTCTTGGCCAGTTAACTATTTAGGTATCTACTGTTCACCTCGCCTAGTTCATCTGACAGCTTCCAAGTGTCACTGTTCACTGCCTGATGTCAGCCAATCAGGGCATGCATGTCCTTTGGTTTCTCTCTCATGGAATCTGGATTTTGCTGCTGTGTATCAGCCCTCACAGCTGGGGCTGAGCCCCCCTGACAGCTCCAACCTCTCCTTTGACTGAGGTGGGAGCCCTTGGGCGTTCCCAGTTAGTGGCTCACCTCTGAAGAGTGTTTTCATCGTGGCAGCAAGCAGATACAAAAGCTTTGCAAAATTCAAGCTGCGTTTATCCACAACAAAGAAGGCATAGTTCTCAGCACACAATAAAACATTTATTCATTTCCATGCTTTTATTTTTTTTTGCTTTTTGCTGCTCAAGTGTTCTCTGTGTTGAGGTTGAATGTTTCAGGGCCTTGTACCCCCTGCCAGCAGATGTCTTCTCTCCTGAAACAGAGAGGCCCTGTTTTCTCCTAGCATCTTTTGCCCTTATCTAGCCTCAGTGTAAAATATCCTTTGCTGTAGAAGTGTTTCTTATTTCTCTCATCTTCTCTCTGAATGTTGTCTTTTATCCTCTTAGATCCAGCACTAGTTTGATCTTGTTTTCCTCTGCTGGTGTTATCCCATCGTCAGCCAGCAAGAGAGACAAGGAACTGGCTTTACCAGGAACAGAGTTATTCTTTTGTTCTCTAGAATTACGAAGGGTTTGGCTTCTAATGGTCTTTGTTCAATCTATGTGTGGATAAGCAGGTAAAAGACACCAAGGTCTTCACTCAGCATAAGGAACGCAGGGCAGTAGGCAGTGAAAGGTGGTTAACAGATAAGGAAGCAAACACTTAGATTTCAAACAAATGCATTTAATTCAGGAGGTCTCCCTACCTACTGAGGTGTCAGTGAAGCTGTGACAGCTCACTCTACTTGTGGAAATAACAACTGCAGCACAAGATCTGAGTGTGCTTCGATATGGGTAAGGGACTGAAAATATTCAGTCTGTTTTATTGATTCTGTCAAGACGATGTAAACTACTATCCAGGAAAGTGTGATCAAAGAAACACTGTCTTTGGGGGTTGCAGGTATCTGCTGGGCAAGTAAAGTAAGTGATGTTTAAAGGTCAGACTGCTCTGTTGATAGGAGAGACTTATTGAAAGGGCAGAAGAACCACGGAGGACTTCTGCGTCATTGCTGCAGGTGCTGTGTGAAGTTGAGAGAATCGCTGAACAAAGAAAACCACAATGCTGACAGGGAATTTAAAGCAAAATGGGGAAATAATGAGTCATCCCCCTTTAGTAAAGTGAAGGGAATGAGATTTCTGCCTCAGTTAATTTCTCCATGGGATATAAAAGCAGCCTTTAGCAAAAATGGCGAAAAAATCCCAATTCTCTTTCATTCTCTCAATCCTTTTAGTCTGTGGAAGTTACCAATTATGTAATGCTGTTACCAAAAAATCAGTATTGGGTTTAGTCTTTATAATCCAAGTGATATATTGCTTGGTTGTAAACAGACACATCTGCAGTCGTGTGTCTCGGATATCCAGAGTTAGTTAATCAGCATTAGTGAAATGATGTAGTGGAGGGCACGTCCTCAACTGTGTGCAGTGCTATATGAAGACACCCAGACTCTCTCCTGAGTTACATCACCAGTCTGATTGCATCCTGCAGCTCTCTCCCCAGTTCAGAGCAAGTCCATGAGCTGCTCTGCTGCGTTGTGCCATGAAGATCTGCTTGCAAGGCCTTATTAAACAGATAGAAAACACAGGTTTATTTGGAATAGATCATCTCCATGTAATAGATAATCCCCATGTATTGATTTGATAATGTATTTTATTGGATTTGGTGTTCCTTAGTGAAAGCTTGACTTCCCAAAAGGAAAGCTTATTTGGGGGAAGACCTTGCCAATGCATTTTCCAAGAGATTCTGCTGTTTTGTGGATTTATACTTCAGATCCTCTAATATGTTAAGTGGCCTCTTTGTCCATCAGAAGCTTTCCCTAAGAGTTTTTATGCAAATTCTGTTGCTACTTCTTACTCTGGTAGTAAATCAGGTTGCTCATGTTGGATGCTAAAGATGCCCAGCCCTTACAGAGGTAATGCCCTCTGAAACAATCCTTAACAAGGCAGGCTGGTGCTGTCAGGAGAAGCTTGCTCCTCATGGAGACTGTCCATATGGCCTGTTACTATCCATCTGTTGGTATGAAGACAAACATCTTGCAAGAAATGGAAGTCTGATCATGTGCACAGCATGAGAGTGCGTGTAGGGATAGGTTAATGTTGACATCATTAGTGCTTGGTCACCTAGGTGATGGATCTTGCTGCTATAGTAACCTGGAGGCTACATCACTCATCAAGTAGGAATTGTAACAAACAGGAGTCCTTTAAGTTGTTCGTGTCTCACATCTCCTGTAACTGTCTGTTGCCCTTTAAAAATATTTATGAGAATTGTAAAATGAGACTTTTAAGTAAAGGTTTTATTCCCCTTTTTTTCCTTGGAATCCTGTCCTGGAAGACATGATGTTTATGCCCAAGCATCTAACTTAGGATAAAGATTTTTGAAGAAAAATAATACTATTTCTTATTGCCTTCTGAACTCTTGCCTCTTAGGACCTTCACTAGGGAAGCTGATATTTTTACTTGTAGCCAGAAGAGTTTGAGCCAACTCAATGTATGTATCTTCAGGCATCCACATGGATTTTTCATATACTTGTGCCAGCCACGTGGTGTTCCAGGGTCATGTCTGGAACATGAATATTCTGTGTATGGTTTGTTTTAGATGACAGGACACTAACTTCTCTTTCTTGACCCAGAAAAGAAGTTATTTTAATACATGAGGTGCTTTTGGCTTATTAACAGCATAGTGTTCATTCAGGGATGTAACCTGATAGGCGGCTGGGTAAGAGATTTTCTTGGATTCAGACACCAGCGTGTTTTGGTGTGTCTCACTGGGATCTGTGAGAGATGATTCAGAAATCACGAGAGCACAGAGTGGGAGATCAGCTCATAAGACTACTGATTTTGGGGTTTAATGACTACATAAAAAGTGGCTGTGTGTTCTCAGGAGTCCTGCAGCGTATGGCCCTCTATTACCACAGTGTGTCAACTTTTTCACTTGCATAATAAAGATAGTAAGAGACTTTGGGTTTTTTCTACCTTGAAATAGAGGGTGGTGGAGGCTGCCATTGGAGGATGCTCTGTACATGAAGTCGTCTGGATTTGCTATGTCTATGCCACAAAGAAAAGGTGGATAGAGAAAGATTGTAGCATACTTTGGGCATTTGCTTGTAATCTGGGGCATCTCTTTGTTGTCCTCATTCCTGGACAGAACGGTGTCAAGCAGTGTAGGGGGACAAGAAGAGAACATAGAGAACTTGCTTTAGCTGCATCACTGTTTGGCCCATGTAATTAGCTGGATTAGAGCTAATCTAATTAAATTTTTAATTGCTTGTCCATTGGCATTATTGGCTTTTAATTGTGGTGGATTCCAGCTGACCCCCTAATCAATGAGCAGCTGCCCTCTATGTCACGTGAGATTAGGACAGTTTTCAAAGAAGTGACAACAAGCAGTGAAGTGTGTGTGTGTGTTTAAGAAAGGTTTCATAGAAGCTTGTGCTTGTAAGTGTTTCACTGTTAAATATTATTTCTTCCTCAGTCCCTTAGGAGACAGACTTGGACAGAATGAATTTGCCTGTGGCTCACAAGGTGGGTGAAGATGAAGGTCCTGGAAAAATACCTTTCATGACTGAATTCTGCAAGGGGCCCTGATCTTAATCCCTGCTCTTTGAGATCACCAAGCTGAAGTGCTGCTGCTGTGTTTGTGAAGCCCTCTGGCTTCTGAGTGCACCAGACTCTCTAAATAGCAGTGAGTAGCTACAACCCTGCTTTTTCCCAAAGGAAAGCCAGCTGCTTTTCCTCAGTCCCTTGGAAGACAAACCCAGTTTCCATGCCTTCAGCTGAATTTTAGGTTCTACCTCTCATCTTAAAAGTTGTTAATAATAGTAATAAGTGAAAAGGGAGCAAATATAATAGGTGGGAATAGGTAATTCTTCTATTCTTCTATTGAATTGCTTATACTTTGGAAGGCTGGAGGAAAGAAAAGCTGGAGGCTTCCAGACCAAGTGTTTCCCTTCAGCTTCTGTAATGCTTGAATGTGTTTGGCTGGTTAGTGCAAGGGGATGTGGACAGATCATTCCCATCACTTAAGATTAAGAATAAATGTCAGTACCCTTTTTCTTCTCAAGAATTTTCCCCTCTGAGTTGAGCACTAGTGGCTCATGGGCAGATCTGCCTACAAAGCAGGGTTTTTTTGTTCACCAGGAAAGCTGATGGGTGAGCTGGCCAAGCCAGGCAAATTGGTGGGAGGGGTTGAAGGTGAAGGTGGAGCTGATTAGGCCATGCTGGGGGCTGGCCTCAGAGTGAAAGAGGTTAGGGGAGTCAGCTGTTCTAGATAGAGTTGCCTACGCTCAGGGTTTGAACAAAAACTGGTTTTGATGAAGGTGGTCTTAGATGTCAGCTTCATTCCCTTGATCCTGGGACTTCTGAACAGGAGCCTGGCAATTACTAGATGGTGTTGAATTTGCTTGCTTTGGCTTTTATTTCATTTGGGCTGTAGAGCAGAGGATACTTCGACAGCAAAGGCTAGATCAATTTCTGCCAATTGCTGACTCCGAGCTGGCTTGAACTTGTGTAATATGTGCTGATGCTATAAATAAAAGCAGTTCTGTCTCTTGTGCTGAGAACTCTTGTTAGGTATTAATTAAGTTACGGGTATGTGCAGGATGCCGTGTGTTGCTAGGAGGGATGGCAGATTCTTTCCCTGCGACCCAGTTTGCAGCAGGTTTGGGTCTGCCAAACAAGGTGTCCGAACAAAAGGGTTGTTCACTGAATCACCCTCCCAAAAAGAAGGCCAAACTGGGGATGTCCAAGCAGTTGTCTCGGGTTCTCAGTGGCATGTTTTTGTCTGCATGTCTGTCTAACATGCTGGCCATGGTTTTGATGTTCTTGGGTTTTTTTGTCATCTTTTTGGTGCGTATTCTCAGCACAGTGTTCAAAGGCAAAGCACCAAAATGAAATACCAAATGTAAGGAACCAGGGCAAGAAGGAGGCTGCCTGCTGTGCAGGTATTTTAGGCAGCAGCAGGGCACCAGGCAAAAATTGCAATAAAGATAGAAGAGGAGAAAGGAAGGAGAAGAAATTCAGGCTCTCTTTTGCTCAGTCCTGCAGCCAGTTAACACTGACGTTTCCATCTCCTAAGGATTTTTAGTATTGTTACAGTGCCTTGTGATACTTCATCCCTCTTGGGTTCCAGGTAATGGTAGTTTTCTAAGTGTGTAACATAAAACCCTGAGATGGTGATCAAGATTTGCTAATTAAAGAGACAGCAGACTCATTTAAAGGATATGATTGTCATGAAACACCACAGCAAGTATCTCTGAGCTTTGAAAACCAGACTCCTAGAAAGAGACAACATTTCATTTCCTCCTTCCCTGCCTAAAATCTGCTGGAAGACTGGTGCTGGTATTCCCTGTCACACTCTTTTCTCTTTGCTGTCTTCTGCTCTTGCCAGAAAGCATTTTATTCCTGCTGAGCATGCTCACTCGCTCTTAGCAAGCCCTGCAGAAGAGGAAAACAGAGATAAGAAAAAGGTGGGGTGGCCTCTGCTCACAGTATGTTACTTACATGATAGATGGGCACGAGCTGGTGAAAACTGGGGGCTGCTGGTGTAAACTAATGCTTCTTGAAACTACGCAGCTTTTCTGTAGCTAAAATATGCATTGTGCTCAGAACTCTAATTGCAGGCACGTTTTTTTGGAGCCCAGCACCTGACACCACAGAAGCCAGAGTCAGGGGTGCTTCCTCCCCACACCTGAGACTTACCCTGTGCTGCATCTGCATGAAGTAACTTCATGTGATGAGCCTGTTGGTTCAAACACTGCTGTGGCAGAGCTCACAGTGAGGGAACACTTCCCTGTTCCTGTCAGAAGAACATTTTTGCCAAGCCTAATGACTTCATCATATTAATCCTTATGGGCGAGTGGGGTATCAGCCAGCCTCCTCAGATCCCTTCCCACTCCTTTGGTTTGCAGGTCCCCAGCAGGAAGGAGAGGGTTTTGGTTCAGTTGCTTCCAGAGAAGATGCGTGCTGGGCTTTTCCACATCGGTTGGCCTCCTTCAACATGAGACAAGGAGAATATTTCAAGGTTGCTGCAGGTAGAACAAAAAGTTCAGTTCTTGAATATGGATCTAGTAATGAGGTGACAGAAGGGAAAGGGAAAGAAAGCAGGAGCTCAGGTTACATCTTCTCTTGTACTTGGGAGTTCCTCTTTGGGAACTGGGGAAGGATGCAGCTGCACTCTGTGGGGCTGAGACCTCCCACCCACCTCCCACAACTTTTATCTTCCCATGCCTTTTATCTTCTTAAACCAGCACCCCCCCTACATTCCCTTTCTCTTTCTTTTGTTCCTAATCTGTATTTTAATGCTTGAATTCATATATGAAAGTGAGGAACAGGACTCTTCCCACTTCCTGGGCTTTCTTAGCTTTTAGGCTTGTATCCCCTTCTTTTCACTAGTGCTTTCCCTCCAACTTTGAGTACTGTTAGCCTTTTACAGACTAGAGTTTGTAAAAGAGAGAGAACTCAGCTACCTGGAGCTCACTAGTTTGCAGGAGGGAGACTAATCCAGGATAATTCTTACTATTAGGAGAAAATTACTCACTTGTTATTTTTGAAGTACATAATGGTAATAGATTTCCATTTAGCTTCCTAGGTGGCCCAGGGCTTCCTGCTGCTGCCTAACCATCAGTTTTGTTTCAAAGAAGAGAAAAGAAGGAACAAAAGGCTTGATCCATGATGGCTCTGGAAGGGATTGACGTGTTAGCCTGGCTGGTGAATGCTGTAACTTTCCATGGAAACTACTGGATTGATTCTCTACCTATGGCTACAGGTAATTGCTTTGCCCCAAGCAATTATGTGGAGTAATTAGAAGTAGATTATACAAGGAAGAGCAAAAACCACCAGTGCATCCTCTGCATTTAGGGTCTGTTCCTTTAAGAGTCATTATGACTTTTTATTTACATTTTTTTTTAGCCCAGCTTCTCTTGCTTTCTCCCCAGCTGATCAGTATGGCATAGGAAGGGAAAATAAAAGTATACTTTTAGCACATTACTGAGTTCTGCTCATTTTTACAGCACGCTCTCTGGTAGAAGCCCTTATTGGAACTGCAGTGGAAAAGCAGAGTGATTTAAGGACTCTAAAATTCACATTTTCTTCCAGCCTGATATAGTGAGGGGCTATTAATACCCCGGGCAGACTGCGGAAATAGATGCAGCTCAGTAAATGACAAACACATTTTGCTTGGCTCAGAATATATTAAGACACTTATCTTGTGCTCTCTAATATTTTCTTTTTCCTACATAAAGTGGTACTTTTTTGAAAGGTGAGAAGTGGCAAGATACTGGACAGCTTCTCTAATAAAGGTTTATAAGGTTCCCACCAATCCATTGCTTGGGAAGTGCTTTTGTGCTTCTGTGCTTGATGAAAGGTCAGTCAAGTAAATTGTTCCTGGGATTCAACTTAATTACAGGCAAGAGATGGAAACCTGGATATCAAAAACTAATAAAATGCCAGGTGGCTTGAAGTCAGTAAGGTGGCAGTTTGAAATGGAAACCCACTTGCTTGATAATAGAGAAAAAAGTAGATTTGAGCAAGATGTTGTATAAGCAGCGTGTCACTTCTCTACTGCAAGGCAAAGGAGACATTTTTTTTTTAAGCTGCTTTAGTGAAAAACGTGAAGTTCATTGTCAATTTTTATCCTCTAAGCCTCAGACTGAAGGGCCTATAGCCAGAGGAGATTTCTTATTGAAAAATTCTTTTAGTCTGAAACTCGGCATATGATGAGTAGGGTGATTTTTTTCCTAATGCTTGCAAAGCCATTTATCCAGACATGTAATTGAAATCAGGAGATGCCTTGGAATGACGTGCCTGTGACTGATAGTACATTTTGAAACATTAAGTAAAGGCGCTTAAAGTTTTAGACCTTTAATGTTGACCCATTTTATAATCATTTGGATGTTTTCCTATAAATTTTTAAAATACTTGTTTTGGATTCATTGTCATGCTGAGAATAACTTGCCTTCCTTGCCAGTCCTGCGAAATTAATGCAAGTATTCCAGTTGTATTCACAAATACTGCAAACTGGTAGATTGTCTGAGGGACTTGTGTGCATTTCCATTAAAAAAAAAGAATTTCAAAAAAGCATTTTTCAAAAGTGCATGCTAACATTAATGACATCCTGCAGCATTCCTGGCTTCATGGGGAGGAGTTTTTGCTCTGTGGGTGCTTTTGGATGCAGTTCATGTTTTCCAGGGTGATGTTTAAGCTGTGCCTGGGCACGAATTGCAGAACCAGTGGCCAGAGAGGACTGTGGAATTCCTGATGGAGAGTAGCCAGACTGGTCCAGGTCCTGCTTCTGAGCTATGAGCAGGGAGCTCCCCGACACAGACCGCTCTGATGTCAGTCTCACGTTTTTGATCATTACTGCTTTCCACTTAAAGCAGGAAATTAGTTGCTGTACTCCAGAGAGGACCCAGGTTGCTTCAGGAACTGATGGGCCAGCACTTGACTTGAATGGAAAGGGCAGAGCCAGTGTGACTGCAGCCTGGTGCTCTGCTGCTGGCTCGGCAGGGTGTGATGCTGCCTTTTGGTCTCTGCCTCGGCAAAAACCAATAGACTAGTTCTGTCAGGAGCCCTGATGAACAGCAGGAGCCTTCTGCTTATTTCTCTCAGTACCTTTCACAAATGACCTAAATATTAGAAGCGGATCCTTTGCAAGCTTGTCCCACAGGCTGACTGATTAGGGATGGGGGGTGGAGGCTTGTTTGTTGCAAGTGGAAGGAACAAACCCCACTTGTCTACAACTCCTCCCTTTAAACTAAAGATATTTGTGTCAAGCTTTCTCTGCTGTTTATCAGATGTTGAGAGATTTCATATCGCTTTTCCCCAGCTGGCATCCTGGCTTGAGATCACTTCTCTGTGATGAGAGCTGCCCAGTGGACCATTGGACTGGAGACACAGGAGGTAACACAGTGTTTCTCACATGGAGAGCTGAGCACAAGGAAGAGTGTAACCAAACAACCTAAAAAAATCCAAAGGCAGGGCCAAATCTCTGCCCAAAAGTGACGAAGGGAGCAGAAAGCAGGATAACCTGGTGGGTTGAGAGGACTGGGGTGCAGGGATTTCTGCCCTTCTGCTCCTGTTCTAGACACCTCTTTAAGGCTATGTGTCATTGCGAACAAACGTTATTAGTTAGTTGTTGCCTTATAGTTTTTGTGAGGGAAGATCCTGGTGGTGTCTCTTGGTTTCCATGTTGAGTGTGAGGCGCTTGGCTCTGGCTCTGAGCATTCCTGGTGCCAGAAACTGGGACCATCTTGTCTTGGTTTGAGGTCCTAAAATGAGGGGCTGTTTTGGCTGGTTTTGCCCCTTATCTCAATGTGAGATAAACTTTGCAATCCTGATGTAGCTTCTACCCACCTGGCAGGATGCTGAGAGGACTGCTCTGAATATTGAACAATGGCAAGTCAGCACTATGAGCAATTGTTGTGAGTCAACCCTGAATCCCTGCCAGAGATGCCTTTTGCAAATAAAATTTAGCACTAATTTCTCAATGGGTTAGTTCGTAACACGATGTAAAGCACTCGGTACATAATGAATCCTTCTGGATTGAAGGAAAATGCTCGTAACGACTTTATTATAAATAAATACTATGTTTAAGTTGACCAAATCGATGTAAGGCTATTGCTGTGTTTCTCCACTGGCAGTTTGCTACTTTCCTTCCTACCCACGGCTGGCAGAGAGGGTTTTGTTAATGTTTTTTTTCCATTTTGCTTTAACAAAACTGTCAACATGTTGTTGTACAAATGTTCCAGCAAGTCCTGTGTACAGCCAGGTAGTGCCCTAGGGATGGTTCTTCTGTGCAGGGCCTTTGTACCCACAGCCCCTCGCAGGCATCTCTGCTCCTCTGCCGTTGCTGGAGCAGAATCCCTGCCACAGGACCAGAATCCCTGGCACAAAAGCACCCTCCCCCAAATTCTCTTCTGCATGCTGCACTCTGCTTCTGTCAGGAAGGGTTTTTTCTAGATCATTGTCCCCATGCTGAAGGTAATCCATCTGTTCAGCCGCTCAGAGCTGATCCCGGTGGAGAGACCAGGATTCTCCATGGGTTCTGGCCTTGAAGTGAACGGCAGCTGGGTTTTTCCCAGCCTTCCCCAGAGTAACCCCTGCTCTCCTTGAGCATCTGCTCCAGGCTCATGCATCTTCAGGCTTGGTGGGTTATTTAGTTTTGTTTTTGTGTTTTTTTTTTTCATTTGCTGACCTGATTTCAGCAGTACCACTTGCAGCACTGAACATCTAGCACTGCAGATGCCTGAGATTTCCTGGGGCTGCTGCTGCACCCTCTGTGCCCAAAACCTGCAGAAGGGCGTGAACTGCAGCCCAAAGCTGTTCAAGCAGGACTTGATGGTGGCTGATGGGGGAAGCATACAGCTTTTGACCAAGATCATGGAATCAGAATAATAGGGGTTGGAAGATCTCTCTGGAGATCTAGTCCAACCCCTCTGCCAGAGCAGGTTCACCTAGCAGATCCCTAAGGACAGGTTGCCTAGAGAGATGGGAGATGTCCTCATCCCTGGAACCATTCCAGGTCAGGTTGGACAGAGCTCTGAGCAACCTGCTCTAGTTGAAGCTCATAGAATCAGAATGGTTTGGGTTGGAAGGCACCTCCAAGATCATCTAGTTCAACCCCCCTGCCATGGGCAGGATACCTCCCACTAGACCAGATTGCTCAAAGCCCCATCCAACCTGGCCTTGAACACCTCCAGGGATGGGGCATCCACAGCTTCTCTGAGCAACCTGTGCCAGTGTCTCACCACCCTCTGCGTGAAGAATGTCCTTCTAACTTCCAATCTATATCTCCTCTCTTCCAGTTTGAACCCATTACCCCCTGTCCTATCGCCCAGGCCTTTGTAAAAGTCCCTCCCCAGCCTTCTTGTCCCTGCTCCCTGCAGGGGTGTTGGACTGGATGCCCTTTAAATGTCCCATTCCTCGACTGCCCGAGACCCGGACGGTGCATTCGACCCCCCGAGCCCCGCCGGTGCCCCGGGCTCGGCCCTGCTCTTTGCAAACCCCCATTTGCCTTCAGAGCCCACTTTGGGGCACACTCCGCCCCCTCTCCCCCTCCCCGGTCCCACGGGCGGGGGAAGCGGGGCCCGGGGTGTGTGTGGGGGAGGCTCTGCCGGGGGCGGTGGCGGTGGCGGCTCCTCCCCGGGGCGGTGCCGGTGCCGGCGGCGCGGGCAGCGGCGGGGCCATGGTGAAGATCGGCGTCCAGCAGCCGCCGGCGGCCCTCAAGCCGGAGAAGAAGGAGAAGAAGGAGAAGGCGTTGGCGGGGGGCGATGGGGCGGTGGGCACCGTGCTGCTGCCGCCGGGCGCCGTGAGTGCGGGGCGGGGGCGGGCGGGCCCCGGGGTGCCCACCGCTCGGGGAGCCGGGTCTGCTCCCGTTTCTGCCGAGGGAGAGACTGGGGGGGTGCTTGTGAAGGGCTGGGGGTCTGCTGGGAGAAATGCCCCGGGAGGGATGAGAGCGCCTGGAGGGATGGCTGCGGACACCTGAAGTTTGGAGAAGTGGGGAGGGGATGGGGCACGGGCAGTTGGGCCAACACAGAACGATCATCCCTGGGCTCTGGAGTAAATGGCCAGCTTGGACAGGTGGGATCAGAGCTCATCTCTTGGGTCTAAGTGGTTTTGCCTGGGGGAATGGAATTGGGGGTTGATCATTCATGGGTGGATTTCAAATGCTGACATCTCTGAAGGCTTAGGGTTGGCATGGACGAGAGGTTAGAGGAGCAAAACGGCTGGTGCTGGAGCAGGATGAGGAGCAAGGGGATGAGAGCACACACAGATCTCAAGATGCTTGGCAGTGTTTGAGATGGGAGTTGACATGCTGAAGTGTGATTGTTCTGCTGGCTTCAGGGGATGAGTATCAGAGGGGAAGGAGCACTCATGCCTGTGGAGGTTGAGGTCCTGCCAGGCATGAGGTGAATGAAGGGTGCTGGGACATCCCAGGCAGATGCAGAGCATGGCTGGAGCCTTAGGGTAGACTTATGTGGGGTCCCATCCAGGTGGGTAGGTGCTGGCAGGTGGTGCTGTACACGTACCTGTGGTGATATGGCTGATAGCCCTCTTGAAGAGGGGACAGTGAAATGAGAACTGTTGTGTTTGGCCAGGAGTTGAGTGTTTCTGAAGTCTCTTGTGCTAGAGAACCCCCAGCTTGCAAGCAGTTCTGCAAGGGTGGACCTCCTAGGGTATCACACTGTGTAGTGGGGAGGGCGTTGTCCAGGGAGGTGAGCCTGGCCCACAGCGTCAGGTCCACCTTGTTACAGTCCTGTATCAGAGCAGGAGACTTAAATGGCATTTCTGTGTTCCTTATAAGTGTCTCAGACTGTGTGTGCAGTCTGATCGTTTATCAAACCCTGTTATCTCTCTGACTCAGAAAGCTATGGTGGTGTGGTGGCTTTGCTCTGTTCCTCAGCAGTGCAGAACGTCCCTCTTCATGTGCCTTACTGAGCAAGTGGGAATTACCTGCCCTGGAGAGCTGCTCTGCTGCAGGGGCTTCAGGAGATTGCTCCGTTCTGCAGAGAGTTCAGGGAGTTGTTTATATCATAATGCTCTCTCACATCACGTGGGGATGTGCCTCCAGCTCTCAGCTGTGCTGTCAGTGTCTGAATGTGCTTGGTCTGTCATGATTGCATCTATTAATCTAACATCTAGGAGCTGTACAGAAACCTGGAGTGGGGGAATGTGGCCAACGGTGATCTCTCGGTGGTTTCCAGACTTCATCTTTCCTAATTACGAACAAAAGAAGGTGGTAGGTTTCTTCCCACCTTTGATGTCCAGCCCTGAAAATTGACTATCACATTGGACTTCCAGCCCTTGCTGCCATTAAATCAGCTTTCTGCAGCTGAGAAGTCGGTTGTTCCGCTAATCCTGCATGAGCTCAGGCAGGATCCAACTCCTTCTCATGAGCACGGTGAGAAAAGGAGTTTTAAAACCAATAAAATAAAAAATAAAAGTAAATAAGAAACTTATTTCCATCTTTAGTGCTGCCAGATCCCAGCAATCATAATTATTTTGATTCAGGTCCTGCCAGATGAATGAAACTGGCTTAGGTAGCAAATAATAAATTTTGGGTTCTTTATGTCGCCTTGGGCCTTTCTCTGAATCATGGGGAGCATGATGTTGTTCTTTGAAGCCCATGTGAGCTACAGATGAATTTAAGAATGTGAATTTAGAACAAAGATTCTTTAACAGTCTCAATTCCAGTAGACACATAAGAAAATCAGCATAAGACCCATGGCAGAAGGGCAGGGGCTGGTTGTGGTGAGTCAGTGGAGAATGATGGTGTCCAGCACATCCACAGACAAGAAGGTGCCTTTTCCTGGTGCTGTTTTTTTGGGTTTCTATGACACTGGGTTCTTTGGTGTAGTTTGTACTGAGCTGGACCGAGTGGATGTAAAACAGCCAACATGTGGGGTTGGTCTTTCCTAGCCAGACTTTCCTGCCATGCTCTGTCTCCTGCTGCCAATAATTCCTGTCTGTGTGTGTCTGTCTCTAGCTGCCTTGCAGCAAAATGGCATTGATGACATGCAAACAAGATGCTCTGCATTCCTCTCCTCTTTGATCTCCCAACTTCAATCCCAGTGATAGGAGCCAGAGCTGGGAAATGAGTCAGCCGAGGCTTCCGCAGCCTGTGAATTTTGGCAGGTGCTCCCTGAATGCAAAGCTGTGGCAGCAGGAAGATGTCTGAGATGCTGATGTGTCCTGAAAAGTAGTAGGTGAGGAGTCCTGACAGCAGGCTCCTCACATGTGCTGAGCCTGGATTCTCCCCTGCACAGCTCAGCTTGAATCAAAAAGAATATGCAGTTTGGACTCTGTCAGAAAAAATCCACATAATTTTGAGGCAATTGCAGCATTTTAAGGGCTTATAAAAGAAACAATCTTGTTGTTGTTACTAGGAGCTGGGAGGATGTAGCAGCCTGGAGCAGAAGGCAGTTTGAGGTTAGGCAGGCAGTAAAATAATTTATTGTGCTCGTTGGAAAATATTTTCTCAGATGCAAAATTATATTCAGTGGGTTTTAATTGAACTCCAGATTTACAGTCAGGAATGGAAATAAATACATGTGCTGTGTCTTTTGCTGCTCTGGGAAATATGCTCCTTGTGTTTGTGATGGATGTTGGAATCCACGGGAACTGAGTAAAACCGATTGCTGGAGCTCTCCAGTCAAAATTGGGGTTTTTTGGTTGAATTAGTATAAACCCCTCTAATGTTTGCAGCTAGTTATTCTACAGAGACAGTGCAGAATCCAGACGAGAAGGGGTTTCATTAAAACCTTCTGCTTCACATGGAGTAAATGATAAATGTTGGAGGGAAGAGGTTTCTCTCATTCCCCTCGTTCTGTATGTAGCAGAGACTGGCTGCTCAGCTGCCCTGGCCAAGGGCAGATCACAGAATCATAGAATACCAGGTTGTAAGAGACCTTAAGGATCATCTGGCTCAACCTGTCTTGGCAAAAGCACGGTCTAGACAAGATGGTCCAGCTGAGTCTTAAAAGTGTCCAGTGTTGGGGACTCCACCACTTCCCTGGGGAGAGTATTCCAGTGGCTGATTGTTCTAATTGTGAAAAATTTTCTTATGTCCGGTGGGAATCTCCCAGGAGTAACTTGTACCCATTTCCCCATGTCTTCTCTGTGTGACTCTTTGTTAAAAAGGAAGTCTCCATCTTCTTTGCAGATACCTGTTAAATACTGAAACATGGTGATGGGGTCTCCCCTAAGCCTTCTTTTCTCAAGGCTGAACAAGCCCAGTTCTCTCAGCCTTTCCTCCAGGGGGGAGAGATGCCCCTTGGGGTGACACTGCAGCAGAAACTGGGTGTCCGTGGGGACCAGGATGGTTTGCAGACAATGGGAAGACGTCTGCACTGGGGGCTGCTTTCACAGACACCTTTGGGGAGAGGAAGCAGAAAGCAAAACCTGTTGTCCTGTGTCTGAGAAAGGCTGTGCTGAGACAGTGCATATGGTCGTGTTCATCTTCAGCTTGCCAGAAGGATGAGGGTTGAGGGGAGGATGACGTCTGCTCAGGCCATGACTGCTGGGTCTGGCTGGTGGGAGAGAAGGGCTCTGTGGGTGATTCAGGAAATCCGGGAGAGCTCTCTCCATACCCACAGGCCTGGCAAGCTCACTGGAAACACCTTGGCAGTGGGTTGTGTGCCCGGGAGCTGCGAGGGGCTTTCCAGGGTGCACCCAACGTTGTCCTGTGGGTGTGACTGGTGTTTTGCTGTTAGTTGGTTGCAATAATACCAGGCTTTGGTTTTGTTCCTTTCATCTCATCCATGTTCCCCAAGACTCAGCAAGACTCTTCCTTTTGCTAGGCTTTGGATCATGCCCTTCCTGGTGGTATGGAAAAGCTTCCTAGGAGGAGGTGCTTGCTGCCCGGCGCTGGATCCATCCAACCCTTCTGTCTCTCTGTGTGGTCTCCTGTAGGCTGCTCCTCAGCACAACCATCTGGTGGGGTGTCTCAGCCTCTAGCTGCAGGGATGCTGTTCCCTGGGCAGCTGACGGCTGAGCTGCCCCAGCCTCCTGCTTGCTGCCAGCCCAGAGCAGCTCCCATCCTGAGCGTGGTTGCCCTGTTTGTACAAAAATAGGAAGGGAGAGCCTTGACACCCTTGGGGAGCGTGTTCCTTGGGAGGGCAGCCGCCCCTCTGGTGTCCAGAAAGCTCTTTCCAGTGACTGCCACTGCGAAACTCCCCAGTGAGGAGCAGGTCCAGTGTGGATGTGGAGCTCTTAGCAGAGAGACCATGTCTTGATGCTGGAGCTGTTGCTGTGCCCTGGCTTCCCTGCCTTTCCTTGCACTCAGATGGCCATGGTGAGCTATGACTGCTCTGCATCCACCTGAGCAAGCCCAAGAAGACATGTGCTTCATGGGAGGTGGCAGCAGATTGGAGAAGGATGGACAGCAATGCTGCTTTGGCCTTCTTGGAGGTACTGGTGCTTTGTGAGCAGTGGTGCTCCAGAGCCAGGCTCTGGCACGTGGGGCAGGTGGAGGAGCGGTGGCTCTTGCTGGCCGTGCAGGCATCTCTGTAAAGCAGAGTCACGCCAGCTTGGTGGAAGCTGCTGTGCCAAAGCAATGCTGGATTTGTGAGCGGCTTCCTTGCAGGATGCTGTGAGGTGGAGGACAGATGGCGAGGGAAGGGGATGTGAGGAAAAGTCTTTTAAACAGGGTTTTTCACCAAGCAAGCTGTAAATCCAGAAAGCGGGAGCAGAGCTAGCTGGCAGTGTTGTGGATTGATTGTGCTCATTAACATGTTTGTGGGCTTGAGTCCAGGCTTGGTGATCCTGAGCTGTGGGTGTTTTCACCACCCTGAGGTCTTGATTTAGGGATCTAAGCATGGTAAATATTAATTTGAAGAAGCTGCCTTCTGTTACAGAAGGTCATTCCTGGCCTTTGCCCAACCCTCCGAATATCCCTGTGGATTGAAGTGGTGGCTTCGTGACCTGGATGGAGTCATTAGCTTAAAAAGAAATGTTGTTCCTGGTTCTTGGTTCTCCATGGTTTGGGGATGCATTGGAAGTGGAGGAAAAGGGATGAATTGGAAAAAATGTCGCTGGGCCCTTATAGGATCTGCTCTAGTGAAATACTGGACTTGAGAGTCTTACCACTCTGGACATGAATATTTGATATTCCAGCTGAGCATGACAAAGGATCTGGCTGAAACGGGTGGGAGGCTTAGGAGAGGGAATGGTTATTTTCAGCAGATATGTTATAAATCAGACTGAATTTGGAATCACAGGACTCTCTTTCACCAGAGAAATATAGACTGGAGAGCTGGAGAAACTTGGTATGTCTATCTAGAGATGTGTGCTCTCCCAGAGCTGAAGAAGAGCTGAAGCCAACACAGCTTTGCACATGGGTGCTCCTTACATGGGGAGAACCTGTTGCATTTACCCACTGTAGGCACAGCAATTTCGTTGGCAAAACTCAGAAAATCAAGAGATATCTTTAAAAGGAGCTGTTTTAAAGGGTGCAGGTGAACCAAGTGTAAGTATGAGGTAGAAGCTTTGCTCTGTGTGCTGCACGTGTGAATACTGCAGCACTGTAGGTCCTGTCCCTAGGACAGGATTGCTCCTTGCTTGGCTTTAGGAAGCCCTGTGCTGTGCAGTGATGAGCAGAATGCTGGTTTTCACCTTGTCATGGCACCATGCTGCTCGCCTGGCTGTCCAGGGAGAGGTGGCCTGGCAGATGGTCTGTGTGGCTGCTGCTCCTGCTCAGCAGAACATTGCTTCCAGGTCTGGAGAGATGGAGCATCCAGGGAGGATGAGTTGTCCTTGTGCGCAGTTTTGCAATTCCTGCTTTTGTGCCACCAAATCTTTGCTCATTAATGGATTTACAGGAGATGGAAAAGGCATTTTCACTTCTGGAGGTGATGTGTGGGAACCTAGATGTGTTTTTTGGGTTTTTTTTAATGCCAATATTACTGTTTGGGGGAGGACAGTGTGAAGAGTTTTGGTTTTTTTTAATCCATCCCTCTGCACTTGTTTTGCAGAGTTGTCCTCCTTCCTGCCATGCCCCACCATTGAAGTCGTTTTGAACAATAAAGCTGAGAAGGGTAAATTTGCCTCTTCTCTCTCGCTGTTGTTAAACCAGACACCATTTCTTTGTGGTGAATTTTCAAGTGTAGGACTGACTGTCAGGGTTTTCCTACACTGCTGCTGGGAGAAGAGATAATCGCTGTCAGTGCTCTGAAAGGGAGCAGTGACTTCATTTCATGGTGTGACACTGGGTAAGTCCTGATTTTCAGGGAGGAGGCAAATGTTGTAACTTGAAATCTGGTTCCTTGTTAAGGTGATTCAGCTTGAGCTCTGGGAAATGCTGGACTCTGATCCCTCTGCTTGGAGTGAACAGTACGGGTTTATGGCTCTGATGTCCCCTCTCATCTGCAGAGCCAGAAGAAGGCAGGACCTTGGCTGTTCCAGCTTGCAAGCATCTTGGGCATGTCTGTGTCCTCCTTCGTACCAGCCTTTTGGGAATCAGTTGCATCTAATGGAAGAGGGAGGTGGGACAGTGATGGCTTCATTGGCCACAGCCAGCTCAGCAGTGCTTGACTTGCCCTTGGTGACATCCAAAAAAGCTAATTTGCTCTTGACCATCTCAGACTATAGAAGCTCAGGGTTGGGTGCTGTAGTTTTAAACTGTACATTTGTTTGGACCCCAAAACTATCTGGGCAAGGAGTTCCCTGGGGGAAGCAGTGGTTAGAGCCCAGCTCTGTTCAAGTGAGTCCTCTGCCCAACTGTTGCTCTGCTCTGGTGCTTCATTAGGATTCAAAGTCGCTACTGACAGTGAGTAACTCCAGGTGAAATCATGGGATGCCTTTTGATGTGTGTGGAGGTCTTCTCCTTGTCACGTTTTCTGCTTTCAAAGATAGCACCTCATCCTTCACACCTTTTGTAGAATCAGTCATCAGCTCTCTTGTCTCATGCCCAGGACTCCCTGGGCCTCTTGCACAGGTTGGTAGGTGTGTTTGGTTTATATTGGAGCTTTGGACAATTTTAGTCTGGAGAAAAGGTGAGTGTGTGGCTGTCAGAAGGGAAATCTGTCCAGCTCCTTCCCCAGCATGTAGTCTCACTGTCCTGCCATGGGAGAGGTCATCACTTCTGTGGACTGTCAGGCTTGTGGCTTGTTTTTTCCCAAGCCACACATGAAGATGGAAACAAGCAGAGACTGTTTTTGTGGGCAGCTTCTCTTCACTCCACCTGGGAGGAGAATGAAGACAGCTACTCCAAGAACAAGCTGAGAGCTGTTGGCATTTCCTTGCTTCAGTTTCTCAGTATTCTTGAATATTTTTGGCGTTGGTCAAAGATCTTTCAAGGAGTCAGGTGTCTGCCCACCTGCACATATCTTCAACTTTGAATCAAGTATCTCTCTTTAATGTTGCCAACCCCTGGATTTAAAAGCTTCACCTATTCCCAGGGCAGCCGCTCTGCTTCACTCTTCCTTGAGATGCCTTTTGTCTTTAATTGCTCTAGATAGGTTTTGAGACCCAATGCCAAAACTTAACCTTCATTCTTCTGGGGAAAATTCCCATTCTTTAAAAGCTACCTCGCACTTCAGGGTTGCAGAAAACCCCTTGGCCTTCATTTGGCTGTGCTTGCTCCTTCCTCCCGAGTGAGGTCTGCCCAGGGGTTCTGGAGCCTTCCAGCTGTGGTGGTGGAGCTGCCCTGGGACAGGGACTGATTTTTGCCATCATCGCAGTGAATGGCTGCACCTCCTCTTGATTTTTTATTTTCTTAAATTTTTTTAATTTAGATTTCTGGAAATCAGGTCATGTTTATCAGACTCTGGATTTTGGCAGTCAGGCTGTTAAACACCCAGGTTGGGACATTTTTTGCTGCTTTATCACAGCTATTTATTTTCTCTCTGCCTGCCTGTTCAGTGTGATGCTTGAGGCTTTAACTATGTGCCCAGTAAGAATATCCTTATTTTTACAAGGGGCTTTGTTGGCTCTGTGAGTGCTCTGAATGATTTTACTCCTGGGAAAGAGGAGAGGGAAGCTGGAAAAACTCCAGCTTGGAAGTTGTCATGCCAAAAAATAAAATAAAAAATATATATGGAAATGAATTCCTCACCTATGTGAAAAGAGGGAGGAGAAACAGCCCCTTAGTTCTAGAAGAGGATGAAAAAAGGAGAGAAGAGGGGGCTTTATATCTCTCTTGCTGATGAGGGAGAAGGAAAATACATGCGAGGCTGCGTTTTTAACATCCTGCTGGATTTGTCATAGAGTAACAAAGCCAGGGGGTTTTAATTAGCCAGGGGTTGGTTTTGATATTCTAATTTCCAGCGCCACGAAGTGACTCCCGAGGCAGGTGGCTTTGTTGCTAGTCCCACGCCATGGTGTCGTTTAAAGATGTGATTAGATTCATTTATTGCAACCTTTCTACCTTCAGCTGTGATAGTCTCTTAATTACAGGTTTGTTGGGTTTGGGGTTGTTTTTGGCTTCCAGGCATCTCAAGAGTCCAGAAGGCGTCAGTTGTGTTCTCTGTGGAAATGCTGCTGCGTGCCCTGCACAAGAGCTGCTCAAGTTCGGTTGCCTTGGAAACTGTGTGCCATATATGTGTGTGTGTATGTATATCTTTCTGTGCACACACACATTATTTTCCTTCCTAAAGCATTAGAAATGCTCTTCAGCCTGGAAGGACTTTCCTTCCAGGTAATGGGCTTGTTCAGGAGCCTCTTGGTGCTGAGCACTGACCCCTGTGACTCTCTCCCAGGGTGATGGCCCAAGCACTGCTTCCCCCTTGGTGTCACTTCGTGTTTCTCCTCATTTCACTCCTTCTCCTCCCTCCAAGCATAACAGCTCTTGAGGACAGGAATTGTGTTTTGCTCATCTGGCAGAGAAGCCTCTTTTGGAGTGTGGGAGATGCTTTGGTGGATGCAAGGATGAGCTGCCTTTGCTGTGATGGTTTATCTCCCTCCGTTCCTCTCCCCTTTCTTGTCTTCCTCCGTCTCCTTCCCTGTGCATAGTCTCTCACTTTCCTTCTCCAGAGCTCTAGCTTGACAACTGCTCTAGTCTCCAACCCTGGCTGGCCATTCCTGGGGGCTGTTCACCACCAAACTCCCCTGGCTCTGAATGCCTAAATGTGGGAGTGGTTGTCTCCAGGAGGCAGGTCTAGATCTCCTTGCCCTACAGTTTACCTCACAAACTCTCTGGTGCATTTCACCATGCAGAGCAGGGGCAGTAAGTGCTGGTGGTAAGGATATGGTGTGTGGGGTGGATGGATGATGAGAGGGCTTTGCTTTGTGGACAGGAGGAGCAGGATGTGTTGGGGTGAACATGGAGGTTGCTTTCCCAAGAGGTGACGCTCAGAGCCAAGCTCAGCACATCAGAGAAGAGGTCAGTCCATACATACCACTGTGGCTGGAAAACTACAATTTTCCAGTATTCATCTATGAGTTTTTTCCATCTGAAATCAATGGAGGTGCCACTATTGCAAGTCCTTACATTTTGTAAAGCAGTAACTGATTTTGACTCTTAAATATGGGACTCAGTGTGCTGGAGGTAGAGATCTTGAACTGATTTTTTTTTTTTTTACCATAGTCCATATTGGCCTTTGGTTACCAGAAATGAGTAAACAGCAAGATCAGTTGCATATTCTGATGTGGGTTTCTCAAGTTTCAAGCCTACATCCTTGGAGGAAGCTGTGGCTGCTGTGGCAGTGTCTGTAGTTACGTCAGTACATCTACATTGAGAGCTCAGGACTCTGCTCCCTTGAAACAAGCCACCTCCCAGAGAAGGATGACTTATTTTGCTGCCTTTCAGATAGCACTTCTCTCCAGACCACATCTCTCTGAGTATTTACTCTGCATCGCATTTCTCTCCTCACTTGTCAGTTGTCAGAATCACACCTACTATTTTTAGTTGCCTCCAGCTTCTTTGCCTGTCGGGGGTGTATATTTAGACACTTGCTGAGCTGCGTCCCCCATTTGTCAGGCCCTGCTGCACCTAAAATGAAAGATTTCAAACCTCTGTGTTTCAGAAATTCAGGAGAAATGGTTTATGGAGAAATCAGAGCTGTTTCCAAAGCTGAAGAAGCAGGAAAAGGATGTGAGCTGAGCCCATCTGTGCCGAGGTGATGTCCGACGCAGGAGGGAACAAGGCACAACGTGATGCTCTTAATTTCCTCACTTCTGTCATCTTCAGCAGGACATTAATGATGAAGGAGCAATAAAGTGAAATATCTATTTTTCATAGCCCTGTACTGTATTCATGAGAAATACCAAAGGCAATACCTCACTGGGTATGGCACTTGCCAGCAGCTCCTGCTGGTGTTGTGTGTCCAAAGGCTCAGTGCTGTGAAGCCAGGAGGTGCCCTCAGCAGTGCCTGGCAAGCATTGATGGTTTCACTGCTCTTCTTACCCTGACCTTTGGACTGCATTTCCATGCTGTGGAGTGGACATGGAGCCTGTAAAGCACAGCCAGGCTTTGTCTTTCACCCCCTTGTAGGAGAGATGTTCCTTAGCCATTTGGTGACAAATAGGGATAACAGGATACTGGCCCCTTTCATCATGTCCTCAGCAAGACCTGAAATTCTGAAGAAAATTTGCAAAGACTGAATTAGGACTTTTCCTCCCCCACCTTAGGTTAATTTCAAGCCTCCTCTACCAAATGGTCTGTATCATACCTTCATCCTCTCCCATCTGGGTCCCTGCTGCCTGTGCTGGTGCTGAACCATAGTGAAGAGCTTGTTCTATCCAAGGAAAGGAATTCCTCCGTGGATTCCAGTATCCTGTCAGCTGCTGGGCACTGAGTTCAGTGTCTGAGAAGCAATCACGCCTGCAAACTGGAGCCGAGTCAGCATGTCTGGTTATTCAGGCTTCTGTGCTGGAGCTGCCTCTGTCTCTTGCCTGGTGGGATGAACTATTAGCAGGACAATGCCTGGCAAAACACCAAGACATGCAGGCACTCTTCTTGAGAGATGGATGGATGCTTTCCCCCATTGCCCATGCAGGGGAAGAGTGAGCTGTGCCTTCACCTCATGTTGCACAGGGGAAAGAGCTCTGCCCACAGCTTCTTCCAGTTTTCCCACTGGAAAGGGAACCAGCCTGGCCCTTTCTGTAGAGTCAGCAAAGTCAGTGGTGCTGGAGCATGTGGGCATGCCAAAAAATAAGGAGGAAAGAAAGGATCATTGCATGAAGTGGCAGGGTTCTCCTGCTCTGAAATCCCAGTGGGACACTCTGCAGAGCTGTGGATCCATCTGTGCATCCTCCTCACATGCACATCCATAGCATCAGGTCTGTGTACATCATAGAATCATAGAATAGTTTCGACTGGAAGAGACCTTCAAGATCATCAAGTCCAACCTTAGTCCTAGCCCTATGAATATCACTAAACCTTGTCCCTAAGCATCATGCTCTTCTTCCTCTGCTGTCGCTTTCCATCTGTTTGTTCATGGAGAAGCAAACGAGTATTTGTCTTCTACACAGCCCGGAGAAGAGAGGAAGGGCCTTATGTTGATTTTTGTGTAAAATGTGCCCATCTGTTGCAATATCGTGTTCAAAATGATGACAGAAGGAAAGGCAAGCCCAGTTACTGAACTGAAATACCTGTCCCTGCCTCTGCCCAGGGATTGTTTTGACCCTAATCTTTCCCATTTCTCTTGTCCAGAAAAACCCATAGTGATTTGAGGTAGAAAACTAGTAGGATCGCTTGTTTTAAGAAGAGTGTTTGGTTAATCAGTTCTTATGGAATATTGTGAAACATCTAGTGAACATCCAGCATTTTTGATTGTTGTCCTCGGTGGAAATGCACATCTTGAAGGCATGACCTGCTCTTCAGGAGAACCTCGCTGCCGAACTGAATTATTTTCCCTTATCCTTAAGGTTTCCTAAGGTTAGCTTAGGGAAAAACTGCTGCCTTGCTGGAGAGCCAGGTGTTCCTACCTGCAGCAAGAACAGATGGAATTCAGCTATGATGGATTTCCCATTTTTTCAAATGCCCACATTTCTGTTGCAAGGCATGGTAGAAGGAGGTTCTCACTGTGGCACGAGCTGGGCAGCAGCCTGTGGAAGAAGCTTCTTGGATTCTTCCAGCCTGGTGAAGATTTGTTATCCTGGGTGAGATGCTGTTAGAGCAGGTTGTGTGCTGTTCCATCCCCAGGCTGTCAGTGCTGAGAACGCCTCCAGCCCGAAGCCGAAATGCTGACTGATGTGTAGTTGCTTTTAAATTGTAATTCATTCACAGTGACAAAGGCTGGTGGCCTTTTAATCTGCTGGACTGGGAGATGCCTGTTTTAGTGAGGGTGATTTTTATGCAGTGTTTTGCAGGACTGTGGTGAATTGTTCCCCTTGGTCTGCCTGGCAGCATTTTTAACCTCTCTGCCTTAATCTCCGCCCCATCAGAATGGTTACTGGTGAGTTTTTCTTTCCTCCCTCAGAATTTCATAGAATTATAGAATGATTTAAGTTGGAAAGGACCTCTAGGATCATCAGGTCCAACATCTCCCTGATCCCTAGACTGTGTCTTGAAGCGCCACATCTACTCATTTTTTGAACACAAAAGGTGGTTTTCATTTTTCCAGATGTTTCATAACTTCTGCCAGGGCAAAACTCTGCTTCACTTCCCCCACCTTCTCCCAAAGTGCAAGACTCGGGAATTTTTCCTAAAGCCAGGAATGCTTTGTAGGGAGCCAAACACACCTGCCTTGGTGGTGAGAGGTGAGATGTCTCGCCTTGTCTTTGGCTGAGCCTAGAGCACAGGGCTGCTCTAGCAAATAGGAAACCAGCGGGGGCTTATCTGCCCCTCCCTGCCAATCTTCAAACACAGATTTTCTTTTTAGTAGGAGTATTTTTTTTTCCTTCTCTGAGTTGCTGTGTCCTTCTGACCCCTCTGCCCAAGCTCTCCATGGAGTTAGCACTCAGCTCACCGAGGAAGCGAGCAGTGCATTATCTGTCACAAGAACCTGGCACCTTTTGGATCTAATTCACTTGCAGAGCGTTCAACATTTCCTTAGCTGTGCTTTAGTGTCAGTAGCAGGAGGTCTTTTCATTCCTCTTCATCCCCACTGTCTGCACACTTTCTCTGATGACAAGTGTCTGGGGAAATCTGTTTTTGTGAAACACTTGACTTAGAGCATGACTTTCCTGTCCTAGCAGTTCCTGTCACAGAGCCTTTAAACTTCCTCTGGTAATGTGAAATTCTTGTTCCTTTTCTTTGTGGCTTGTTACAGTCGCTGCCTCTCATCTGCAGAAGGAGAAGAAGGGAAAGATTGGAAGTGAACTTAAAATGTGTTATTTTTCAGTTTGCCCAGCCCTTTATTTGCTGGAGGAGCAGCGACAAACTGATTACACTGATCCTTCCCTGTGGGGAGCTGGTGGTGAATAGAGGTGCTGTGGGCCTTTCAACAGATGGGATGAAGGAGAAATAAATATAGATTAATTTCTGCTGGAGGCGTGCTGGAATTGTAGCTCTCCCAAAGCAATTTGGTCTTTGGAGTTATCAGTCTAAATGTGGCTAGAAAATAAAAAGTCGATATCTGGAGCAGCCTGTGTTGAGTGGGAGTGGAGCAGGTAGCAGAGAGGTTGCAGGATCTTGACTCTGCACCTTGGTGGAGCTCAGGTGCTGGAGAGGTGGGGGGGATCCCCACCTCATGGGCTTCCTGTGGGATCCTTATGGGTGCTGAGATGCTTTAGTCTCGGGGCAGGAGCAACCTGACGTCTCCAAGCCTGGGACTGAACTGGTCTCACAAGGGCTGTTCCATGGCAGGGAAAGGGGAAAGAGATGTTTGCTGCCATCATCAGTGGGCAGAGCTGGTCCCATAGCACTGGAGGGTGGCAGGGACCCAGGGACATCTCCGCTTAGGGCTTCAGTGCCTGCATTACCCAGCAGGTTTTGGTCATGTTACCCTGGAGAAATATCTCTTTCTTTAAAAAGTGATTCATCTTAGGAATAAGAGGCTGTTGTTTGCTCTGAAATCTGTTCCTCCCATTCGTACCAGTCTCTGGCTAGCTGTGGAGAGTGTCTTTCTAATCCAGCGTGTCAGATCACGTACTGCCCAGAGGGAGTTGATCTGTGGGAGCCCTCCCTGGCACCCCTCTCCCCTGCCTGCCAGCTCAGCTCAGGGCAGCTCTCAGCTCTTCTCTGTGGAAACTGGGGCATCTCTCAACCAGCATCTTTCATCTGCTTCTGAAAGGCCTGACATCCTCCTGCTGAATGTTTTGGAGGGTTATTTTGGTAGTGAAAATGAGAGCATCATAGGCTGGGATGAGTGTTCCCCAGAAGGTAGTGCTGTCTTTGCACTGCCCTCCTTTTTGAGGGCTGGAAGGAGGTGAGCTGGCTGCTGTCTAGATGGATTGGGCAGCACTCTAAAAACAGCAGACAGGTTTGCTTTTGATGCTCTGACCATAATCCTGGAAGGTGTGCAGGAATGTGCTTGAAAATGAAGCTGAGATGACACAGCTGTTTGGGTAGGCTCACCATGGCAGGGCCAGGGGGTACCTCTCTGAGACCTGTAATTTCCACCTCAGAAACGCTCTCTGAAAAATTCTGCAAGAGCAGCAGCACTTCAACAAAAGAAATTTTTCAGTTTAAATATATAAATGCTGTTACATTCAGTAGCCAGGAACTGTTAGTTCCTGATGTCCTTTTTTTTCAGTCACTCCTTATTGCCCGTGGAAACAAAGCTTGACTTTGTTCTGAGCAGTTGGTGGGAAGCAGACTATTCGTGGATGTGTGCGTGTTCATGCACACACATTTATATAAATATAAATATATATCATAGAATCATAGAAGGTTGGAAAGGACCTTGAAGATCATCTAGTTCCAACTCCCCTGCTGCAGTCAGGGACACCTCTCTCCCACTAGATCAGGTGGCTCAAAGTCCCATCCAACCTGGCCTTGAACACTTCCAGGGATGGGGCATCCACAACCTCCCTGGGCAACCTGTTCCAGTGCCTCACCACTCTGATGGTGAAGAATTTCTTCCTAATATCTAATCTAAATCTACCCTCTTGCAGTTTCAGGCCATTGTCCCTTGTCCTATCACTATAGGCCCTTATAAAAAGCCCTTCTCCAGCTTTCCTGTAGGCCCCTTTCATGTATTGGAAGGCCACTATTAGGTCACCCTGGAGCCTTCTCTTCTCCAAGCTGAACAACCCCAGCTCCCTCAGCCTGTCCTCATAGAGGTTCTCCAGCCCTCTAATCATCTTCATGGCCCTTCATATATATGGGGGGGTGGGAGAGTAAAAAGCCCAAGAAGTGTTTTATCCCTGCCAAGATGCTGTCAGACGTGGAGTCACTTTGCAGGATGTTCCTACTGCCTTCAGTCGCACACCACAAACCCGTGCATGAAGTATGGTTGATGTTCTGATCCCTTGCAGCAGCAGCTGACCCTGCTCTCTTTCCATCTCTCAGGAGGAGCCAGCTCCTGTGGTGCAGGGCCGGAGGTCATCGCTCAGCGGGGTGTGCTACCTGACCATGGGCCTCCTCGTGCTGCTTCTGGGCTTGGTCTTTGCTTCGATGTATGTGTACAGATACTTCTTCATCACCCAGGTAGGGGCGAGTGGGGAAGGACTGCTGGCTCTTCAGCTGGAGCAGCCAGACAAGCTGCTTCAACCTTTGGAAGAGGTGGTGGTGTTATTTATTGCTTTGCACTGTGGTAACTTAGGAGCCAGTTCTCTGGGCGCTGCAGACAAGGTATGGCTTAAGTGGTAGGCTCAGGCTCACCTCCATTCTAACTGCCAGGAGGGGCCTTCTCTTCCCCTCCCTTGTGGCTTTGTTTTGCTTTTTGTTTTTTTTAACTCCATAAAAATATCCTGCTAGTTCTACCTTGAAAACCCAACATCACTGCTGTCAGGGACAAAGCAGTTTGAAAGTGTGGCTCCTTGAGAGAGGAGAGCAAGCCCTGGAGAGAGCAGGGAGGTGCAGGCAAGAAAACAGCTTTTTGCAGCAGGTTTTTTTAGGCCCTAGCACAGCAAAACGCTGTAACAAAAATAGGTGTTGCTATTAATAAAGCAAGCAGAGAAGTGAAAAGTAAACAGGAGGTGATATGGAAGGTGGGCCCTCAACCTCTGTTAAATTCAGCAGCTTTTCTCACACATAGCCTTAGCAAAGCCTGGCCTAGCTGGTAGCCTTTGCAAAGCCTGGCCCAGCTGAGGTGCTGGGATAGTGGGTCAGAGTGTAGGCAGTGAGATAGGGCAGAGCTGCTTTTGAAGGAGGAAACTGCTGAGCTCTGAGGCTCACAGAGTGTTTGGTCAAGAAACCCCAGAGCATCGATTTGCACTAAGCCCCCGTTCTGCTGCAGAGCAGCAATTAGTGAATGGATTCTCCCAGGACCACCGAGCACTTACCCACTCAGCAGTATAGTCCTTTTATACACTTCCTTGCTCCATAAATTTTCTTGCTGTCAAATTAATTTGCAATCTTGCTTTATTAGCCGTGCTCATTTATACCTGATCTGGAAATCCTGTGACAACCGTAGGGCTGCTCAACCCTCCCAGACATGCTGTGTTAGTGTGATGGGACCTGCGGCAGGGCTTTTGTTGTAGACACTTCTTTGTAAGAAGTGGCCCTGGCATTGAGGGAAGGTTATTGCCCAGGGTATGGTCAGAGTTCAGTCCATCACCCAGTCAATAACCTACCCTTGCCATATGTTGAATGGCACTGGGAAATGCCCGCTGGTCCATCTGGGGACACCTGTTGTCACCCCAACTGCCTGCCTTTGATACCAAGTCATAGACTCATTGAATGATTTGGGTTGGAAGGGGCCTTTAAAGCTCATCTAGTCCGGCCTCCCTGCAGTGAGCAGAGACATCTGCATCTAGAGCAGTTTGCTCAGAGCCCTGTCCAACTTCACCTGGAAAGTTTCCAGGGATGGGGAATCCACCACTTCTCTGGGCAACCTATTCCAGTGACAGCTCATATCAAAGTATACAGCAAATCCCGTTCAATGTGGTCAGAGATGCTTTGGAGACCAAGGCCTCTATGTTTCAGTCTCCAGTGGCTGCAATTTGTCCCTGTGATCCTCATGCCCAAATTTGATTGCTCACCCTGCTTTAACTCTCTTACGCGTGCTTTGTGGTTCTGGAGCCCTGGGGAGCAGCAGCTCCTGTTTTGCAGTGAGGTGAAGCTGTTTTGTTTTGGTACATTTGCCAGATCTGAGCTACAAGTGCCTTTAGAAATGATGCTCTGCTCGCCCCAAGCTTATGTAGAAAAATGCAGTTACTGGAAGGCATGTCTGTGGAGGGGTGTGAACAGCCTGTCTATGAAAGAGCCTACAGGCAGTCACTTTGCCTTTCTGAAGTGCCTCTTGTGAAATCCCATGGGGAATCCTTTTCTTCCCTTTGGACTTGGCTAGCGGGAAGGGAGACGTGGTCATTTCACAAGGGTGTTTTGCACTCCCTTCGTTAAGAATGATTTCTGGTAACAAGTCTGATCTTGAAATATTCTCAAGCATCTGTTTGAAAAGGGTGTTTTTACCCAGTATGTTTGCTGTAGTTGTTAGTGGGGTGTACGTGTTGACCTCCACCTGGATCTCGCCCCTGCAGCTGCCCCGTGAGAGCGTGTTCCACTGCGGGGTGCTGTACGAGGACTCGCTGTATTCGCCATTCAAAGGGCAGCTGGAGCTGCACGAAGATGTCAAGATTTACATTGAGGAGAACTACGAGCAAATCAACGTCCCGGTGCCCCAGTTTGGAGGGAGCGACCCTGCGGATATCATCCACGATTTCCAGCGAGTAAGGAGCTCTTGGGGCCTTTGGGGGTGTCACACGGGGCTGAGCTGGGGTGCACCAGCACGGTGCTCATGGCCTGACACTATTGCTGTTGTCACATATATCTATGATGATCTTGCTACTGAGTTGTCCTTCCCAAAGCCCTCTCTGAGATTGTCCAACCTGCTCATCTTGCTTCGTAGGGAGGTTCTTGGACAGGTTTCTTGTTGAAAGCAATTTCCCACCTTTCCCAAATTCCCTCTTTTCACCCATTTTCACAGCCACATTTCATTGAGAAAGGCTAAATTCCTTCATTTCTGTGCTTGGAACTCAGGGTCTGACAGCTTATCATGATATAACGCTGGACAAATGCTACGTCATCGAGCTGAACACCACCATCGTGATGCCTCCTCGCAACCTGTGGGAGCTGCTGGTTAACGTGAAGGTACAGCTGCAATCTTCCTTATTTTTGATGCTTTTCTTGACTTGGTTTGTAGGTGCCAGCTGGAAGCTTGTGGGAAATCAGAACTGCTGTGTCTGTGGAAGTCAGCCTTGGCCCTGACAGAGCTGAGCCTTTGTGAAGAGCGAAGGCTTCAGTGGGCTTAGCTGAAATAATTTTGCAGACAGCACGATAATGCTGCTGTGACCAATCAACCTGGCCAGGGTGACACAGAGAAGCAACAGATTCCTTCCCTCTGGTCTCTACTCATTATAGAAGTCAAGGAAAAAAAGAAAAAATTCCCTCCTTTCACTCTTGCTGTGGTTGCTGCTGCAATTTGGAATTTGAAGAGCTCTCAATGTCCTTTGGGGAGTACCAGGCCTTCAGCTTTCACCCTTTTTGGAAGAAATCTGTGCTGCCATGCCCGCTGTGCTGTGGGCTGCAACACCGGGCTTGTTTTGCTCACAGACAGCATTAATTGGGTTTGGTATCAGCAGTTTTGTTGAGTTCAGAAGCCCATGGTGCTATTGCAGTGACTAAAAACAGTCTTCTTAAAATAGCATACTATTTAATCTTAACAGCAGGGAGAAAACCCAGGATTTATGTCTGCAGAAGGTGCATATCTATCTCAGTCTTCTGCAGGTAAAGAAAAGCTCTATTTAAAGGAAAGGAAAAAACCCAATCAAATCTAAGTCTTTCTTAAATTCCCTTTGCTCACTTGCTTAGTGATGAACTTGCTGTGTGATGAACTTTGTAGGTGTTAAGCTCAAAGGCAAAAGGTTGTTCCTTGGGAGATGGATGTTCCTTTGGGTGTTCCTGCTCTCCAGTCACAGAATCATAGGATCATTAAGTTTGGAAAAGACAGTCCATGTCAAATTCCCAGTTTCTTTCCTGTCAGTCTTCACAGTTTCATGCACTGTGACCATCTGGCAAGTGTGCTGAGAGCCCTGCTGAGGTACAACACACATTTGCTTACAACTTGCTCCAAACCTGCCTCAGCTTCTGCCCATGGCAGGTGACCAGCCCCTGGGGCAGAGGGAAATGGAAAAGGCAGGATTGCACAAACTGACAGCAGAGCCTCAGAAAAAAAATGAGAGATTGGGAATGATGGTCACAGCCTAAAATTAGAGATGTAAAATCACAGTCAGTGAAAATGATGCTTTCTCTTTATCAGAAATTGAATGAAAAAGGGGATAAAGATACAGTTTAAATGATATTAAGTGTTTGATTCTGTAAAAATAGTACAAAGCAGATGTGGGTTTAAGTAATTCTCTGGTTATTGGGATGGGTAAGTGTCTAATCTTTCTATGGAGGTTTTAACATGCACCTTAGAGACATTGTTTTTAAGTGTTTATCTTGATCTTGAGCTCAGAAAAGGCTTTTTGCCATGAGGACCGAAGTGCTGCAACAGGTTGCCCAGGGAGGTCTTGTTGCTGCCATGAAATCCTTGGAGGTTTTTAAGGCTAGACTGGATAAAGCCCTTAGGAACCTGATCTGATGTCATAGCTGCCTCTGCTTTGAGCAAGAGGTGTGATCAGGGTCCTCCTGAGGTCCCTCCCCGGCTGAATTCTCCTGTGAGCCTGTTTGCATCAGCTTGGGAGTGGAGTGAAGCTGCTTTGCCCTTTCCTCCCTGGCCAGCCTGGGTCTAGGGTGCCCCCTTGCAGTGTGCTCTGACATCTCTTGCAGACTTTATTCTGTACAGGTGTGATGCTGTCATGGGTAGGGCTGTATAAATACCTGAGAGAAGGATGGAGGGATGCTCCCCCCGTGCAGCAGCAGGAAGCTGCTGGAGCTGACCCAGTTAAATGGTGGATGAGCCACATCTTTTGCAGAACCCAAGACTCTCAGTGCTCTACTTTTCTTAAGACTCTTGGTGCAGAATTGAAGGTATCATGTTCGTTGCACAGTCCTGCAGTGGAGGAGCAACGATTCCTGACTCCTTCAGCCACCACAGCTATTTAAATCTAAAACAACAAACAAACTGAATTGTGCACATTGCGTCTTTCTCTCTCTCAGCCTTGTTGCCATGTCAGGGATATGGCAAATCCAGCCCCGGGTGTTAACATGACAGCTCCTGCCAGTAGCTGCACATATCTCATGCCCTCTCCTGCACTCTCCCACCGAGAATCGATAATTGAATTTCTTGCAGAACTGTTGTGTTAGTGTAGTACAAACTTCCATTAATAGTCTAGTCCTCCAGCATAAGAGGAGAGCTTTATTGATCCAACAGGATATGCCAGCCCAACAGCACAGCCCTAAATTAAGACAGCATGTTTCCAGGTACATCTCTATGGAAATAACCAGTCCTGTGGTGGAAACTGAAGAGGTGGTATTTGAAATTGTGCTGCTGTCGGTTGCTTTTCCCCCTGATTGTATTTATACTGACCCCAAGATCTGCTGGTTCTTTTTACAGAATCATAGAATGATTTGGGTTGGAAGGGACCTTTAAAGGTCATCTAGTCCAACCTCGCTGCAGTGATCAGGGACATCTTTAACCAGAGCAGATTGCTCAGAGCGCCATCCAACCTGACCTTTTATTTCTTTGACTTTTCTTCAGTGACAGGGACCAGAAGCGAGTCTTTGCTTCATGGCCCAGTTAACACCCAGTCTGCTCAGACTTTTCTAGCCGCTGGTGACTCTCTGCCATCTCCCCCCACCAGGCACCCCATTCATAACCCTGGTCTTCCTCGTGGCTTCCACCCCAGCAGCAGGGAGCTCGTATGTGCTGTTTTGCCTCAGCTTGGTCCCTGACATGAGCTGCCTCCCTGCGCTGCCCCAGAGTTGCTGGATGATGTCCCTGGGGTGATGGAGGCTTGCCCAGAGCTTGTTTTCCCGGGTGCCCACCACTACCATGCAGGGTGGACTTTCTAAATGTGATACCCATGGCCCAGCTCTAGTCCCTGTTCCTGTGGACTATAAAGGCAGGAGATTATTGTGGTTGTGCTGAATGGACCAAGGAGGAGGGGGAAATGTGGAAAAGTCAGGACACCATTAGAATCTGATCAGGGCTGGTGTTTTTGGGTTTTGCCCATGAAGTAAATGTAAAATGCACATTTTCAGTGGCATTCCTGGCATTTTGGCTGAGCCTTGATTCCTCTCCAGATGGGTTCGTTGTGTGCTCAGTTACAGCTTCATATACCTTCCTTTAAAACTGCTGTTAGTTTATAACAGAGTAGCTTTATTCCCTATGTGAACATTCAATTTTCAGATCTAATCCATTTTATGTACCCTATACTAGTAGGGTGAGACAGTTTACTGCAAGGACAGGGAAGCGTGCTAACCAGTAAGTGGAGTTTGAGCCTTCAAACAATGAGTTTTCCACAGCTTGTCTGTCCCTGGCGCTCTGTGTGAGACAGCTCTGTTCGAGGACGAGATCATGGCACTGTTTGTGCTTTATGTTGGTGGAAACCCTGTCATTTCAGAAAGGGACTTACCTGCCTCAGACGTACATAATCCAAGAGGAGATGATCGCTACCGAGCACGTCAGTGACATGGAGCAGCTTGGCTCCTTCATCTACCGCCTCTGCAGCGGGAAGGAGACCTACAGGCTGAAGCGGAGGAGCGCAAGGAGACGTAAGAGCCTTGCCATGTTCAGCTGTCCTAACTTGGTTTCCCCCACACCATAGTCATTCTTTCTCCTGTGACAGCCACGCTGCCCTCTTCATGGCCACAGGAGAGGTTTCCCTGTGGGTATAAGCACACAGGAGATCTTCTGAGGTCTTTTCCATCTGATTCATCCAAACCCAGATCTGGGACGCTGCTGCTGTTGCAAATGGGTGCTGGCTGCTGTGTTTCTGTCGTCTATCAGCTTAATAGAAACATTGGGAAAATGGTTGCAGGAGCCAGCAGTTCATTTACATGTGGTCTCCTGGGGCTGAACTAATAGCAGTGCTGTTGGGAACTGTTTGGAAGATTTCCCTAATGGAGCCACCCGCTTCGGTGGCAGCTCTTCAGAACAGATTAGATCTGCAAATTGCCTTTAATTAATTAAGTTCCTAATAATATGGAAAAAGTTGTGAAGAAGGGAACACCGGGCTACCTTAAAATGATTTCAGGAAAATTAGCAATTTTACAAATGATAATATTGCTGCAAAAAACCTTCTTAATTCCAGTATTTGTATTTATTTAAATACTTAAAGGCTCACCTGAAATGTGAACCTATAGTCAGTCTGGGCTTGGACCTCTGGGGAAGCCACAGGGTGCTGAGAGCATTTGGATGCAGAAGCCACTGCGGCTGTGGTTGCTTCCCCAGGGGGAGCTGCACAGTTGTTGACGGGGCTGCAGGCACGCTGGCTGCTGCTCTCCTGGAGCCATGGCATGGTCCTGTTTGCCAGCAGCTCACCACCAGCTTTGCCATAAGATGCTTCCTGGCAGAGCTGCCCAGAGTTGAGGTCCTGCAGTTCAAGGACATGGGGAGCAGCGCATGTTTCCTGAAGAGGCTGAGGCTGTAGCAGGAGCAGTGCTTGTGCGGATGCGAACAGCCAGAGGGATGGTGATTTCAAGCCCTTGGCAGCATTCAGAGCCGTGCTCTGTACCAGCCTGTGACTTCTGCCCGTTTCATGAGGGTTTCTGGGTCTCTGAGATAACAGTGAGATGCTGTCAGCTGAAACCAGCTGTTTCCAGGCAGCTCTCGCAGCTCATGGCAGCTCTTGCTGCAGGACCATGGCCTAGAGAATCTGGCTATTCTTCCAAAGACCACATTATGCTGCTTTTTGTACGGGCTTTGCTGTTCCTGCATTTGTGTTCGGTGGTTGCATTTCATCTGCTTTCTTTCCCCTGTTTGCTGCAGCTCTTAGAGATTCTCATTTATTGAATTTCCCCTCTCCTCTCTTTCAATCCCTTGTAGGTATCAGCCGACGCGAGGCTGGGAACTGTCATCGTATTCGCCACTTTGAAAACACCTTTGTGGTCGAAACTGTTATCTGCAAAAAGTCATGAGGCCACCCCCAGATGTAACCTTCCTTGGCTTTGCTTGCACACACGCACACATGCTCTCAGCCCTCTCTTTAGACATGGTAATCGGTCTTACTTTTTTTACTCCCTCCCCTGCTTGTGCAGCTCTAACCTCTTGGGTCCGTTGTGGCCTCACAGTGGATTCTCTTCTCTCCCTGCTACCTACCTGAGACGTTTGCTGGGCTTAAATTTACACAGTGGTCAAGGATAACCTGGGAGTAGATGCAGCTTCTGCCACACCGCAGGACGGGAATCTCTTTTGGGAGCAGGTTTGGGGTAGAAGGGATGGCCAAGGAGTAGGGGTGCTGGAAATAGATGCTCTTTTTCTGGCTGGGCTATTTCAGGTTGCTTTGAGGCTGCCTTGGCACAGAGACAGGAGGTGTATGCACAAGAAGAGGGTGACCATCCTCATTTTACCTTGAAAGGTTGGACTAAATGATCCTTGAGGTCCCTTCCAACCTGGTGTTCTATGATTCTATGACCATTTTGATGCTGAAGTAATGACCAGAAATATGTAACTAGATGCACTTAGCAAAAGAATAGTGGTGAGGTTATAGACAGGGTGATTCAGAAGCTCAGCAGAAGGAGGGTTTCTGTCCCAGCCATGCTGTGGTGGTCCCAGCTTGCTGTGTGTTGTCCTTCTGAAGACCAGGTTTTCAAACATTGAAAGCAACCACTATGTGTTGTTTTTATGGCTGGTTGCTGGGCTCACCCCTCACTGTGTCACCTCCTGAACGTGGCAGGGCTCAGCAGCACCCACTGGGTGGGCAGGAGGCCATGGCAAGAAGCAGTGAGGTGGGCTGGGAAAGACAGGAATGACACAACATATCCCTGCTCCCTGGCCACAAAGCAGAGGGTGAAGTGCAAGGCTGTGTGGCCTTTTCTCTAGCACACAATTGGGTGGTTTACTCCCGTCCCCCATCTGCCCTGGCCAGCTCTTCTTGCTTGGGAAGATGAGTTATGTTCACACAGGTCTGTCTTCCTGAGGTGTTGAGATCCCATCTGTGTGCAGATGGGGGCCATGCCTACATACAAAGTGGTGTCAGCAGCAGAACTGGTAGTTACCGGCCAGTGCAGAAGCAGATTTTTATTGGGTTTTTTTTGATGGAGTGTGTATTCTTGTATAACTCCTCTGATGAAAGCTGTTTTGATATTAATTCCTGTAGTCCAGCCGTGTATCACATTATCTGCAGGCACCATTGTAGTACAGATATTGATACAAGGCAAGGATCAGCTGATCAATACACTGCAGAGAAACTGTGTGAATGAAATTGCATTTCTATTGATCAGCAGATAGAAGATTTGCAGAGTAATTAAATACTCTTCCCTTTGTTTCATAAATATAGTTAAAACTAATTAGGTTCTTGAAATGCAGGCAGTTTTTTGGCTTGAAAGAATGGGGTGAGTTTCAACTTGGCACATTCTTGTTAATTGGTTTCCAGCAAATCTGGTCTTGTTCACCATCTGTTGAGATGGGCTTGTTGTTTTAGAAGGGGAAGGATAAAGTAAATGCAAGTACAATCATTAACTGAGCAGAACCAAAAAAAGTGAATATATTTTAGAATAAAACTTTTAAATAATAATAGAGTGATTTAATTATGTGAAAACAAACCAGGATCTCAAACTGGCCACGTAATGGAGTAGGAATTAGTACGTCCATAGAGGCTGAGGATTTTTTTTTTTTATATAAACATGATCAACTATAAACAGTAAGTCTTAACAAGTAGAGGAGGACACTTTGGTTTCATTCTGCTTTAAGCTTGGTGTAAACTGAAGACTTCTGTGCACTTCACGCAGGTTGGTAAGAGAAGTTTCCCACTGCCAGAGGGGTATGAGCTTCTCTAGTGTTGTGTTTTTCCAACCATAACTTGCTGCCAGCCCTAACCTTTCATTGTGGAGTGGGTTAGAGAATTGGTTTGCTTAATGGAAGTGCCACAAACTGGTAAATTTAAGCCCCATGTTTCTCTTCATTTCTAGGAACCTAAGCCTGCACTCAGGTGAGCATACAGACAGACCTTTTTCCCTCTTCCTTCTGATTCTGCATGAATTAACTGGTCATTGAATATGCTAACTCTGTGCAATCCCGCAGCTGTAAGGAGAAACCTTGGTTCTTTAAGGTGAACTGATGTGGTCGCTCTTTCATAGGATGAGAATGCAGTTGTCTAGAAAGAAAACATAAGATGCTTTGTATATTTTGTCTGGTAGGACCCTTACTTCTTAGGAAAAATCCATGGGATAATAAAATCTTTTACCTCTGATATGTAAAGTGTGTGTTTGTTTGGAATGAAAAGCACGTGCCCTCCACGAAGCTGTCCCTTGTGGGAGGCAGCAGCCAGATCACCCAGGAGGGGCCAGCATGGTGACATCTTGGAGTGGGAGGAGGATGGAGGATGCTGTGGTGTGGAGGCCCTTCCCCATGGTGATGGGAGAGCTGTGTGGGGATGTGGTTGAGCAGTGTGCCCTGGAGCCTGCCCATGCCTGCAGGCTCTGCGGGGCTTCTGCCCTGTCGCTGTGCTTTCCTGGGAGACCCAAGGGCAGCCCAGAGTGGGGAAGTCACTGCCAAACTGAGGTCTGGGAAGCAGCTGCTTGGGCGGCTCATGGGTGTCTGATCTTCACACTCAGCCTTGTTCCTCCAGCTGCCTGGCTTCTGCATAGAAATGTATCTGTTTCCATGTGGCCTAAGCCCGCTGGTGCCTTCTGGCTGGCTGTGCGGGGCAGGCCTTCGGAGGGCTTCCCTCCTCTCCTTGCTGCTCGCTTAGTGCTCTCCTGAGCTCTCTCTCCCCCTCTTTCATCCCTCTGGTAGGGAAGTGTCAGAATACTGTTCCTGAACTCAGCTGTTCCTCTTTCCACAATTAGTCTCTGGTCAATGTGTGAGGAAGTTCACGTTTTGCTTCTTACAGTCATTTTTTGCTGCATTTTGCATTTACTTCTTCAGTATCTGGATGTTTATTCCATTATTGGGGTTCTGCAGAAGAGAGAACATCTGACAGTATTTGTTTGCCAAAGCCTCACCTCCCGGGCTGGCCCAGCCAGCTCTCCTGATGGCCCCTCTCCTTCAGCCAGCACTGGGCTGAGGAAGCAACTCTGACCCCTCCAGACGTGGTCACCCTTTGAAAGCTGAAATGCTGATATTAAGAATGTGACTGATGCATTCCAGTAAATCCAGTTCCCAGTAAGTCAGCCACCTGGAGACCTGTCCAGTGCAAAGAAAACCAGAAAAGAATTTCACTTGTG
This sequence comes from Brachypteracias leptosomus, assembly GCA_013401335.1. NCBI lineage: Eukaryota > Metazoa > Chordata > Aves > Coraciiformes > Brachypteraciidae > Brachypteracias > Brachypteracias leptosomus. The sequence continues at coordinate 170,279 of VYZX01018475.1, forward strand.
TTGTGAAATTTTGCATTTTCTTTTGAGCACTCACTCTCGGTTCAGTTTTTCATTTCTGGAGGTTGTATTCGTTGCCACATGCTCTTAGGAAGTCTGAAACAATTCAGTTCTACTTCCTAATCTCACTCGTGCTCTGGCTGCTTTATTTGATTGAACAGCGGCACATATAAAAGCTTGGCAATAAAGCCTGCTTTAGGAGGATTGTGTGGCAGAGATGCGGTTGAAACCCCAAGATAGGGGTCACGGTGGTAGCAGCTACCACCTAATACAATTTACCTTTTAGTACTTGCATATTGCAGTGTGGCTCAGTGGTGGTTGTTGAGCTTTGCCAGGCAGTGCTCAGTAAGTCAAAGTGTTGTTTTAAATCTAGGATCATCCACTTGAAGGCTCTGGTGGATTAAAAAATAAATGTACTGGAAACCTATTAACAATGTACAAGTTCTTCCCGAGCATTTTGCTGCCATCGTTCTGATTTCCACCCAGGGCATGATAAAAGTATTGTGGATGCTATCACAGCTTTCCAGAGGATAAAAAGGCATGTTTGAGCAGCTATATAATCTAACAAAAATAGCTTCCCAAGTTAGTGTCCCAGGTCTCAGGTAAATGCCTGTTTCTTGCCCTTTTGGTAAGTACAGTTCCTGATGGGGGCATTCATGTCCCAGTGAAATCAATGGAGCTGCTGCAGCTCCATCAGAGCTTATTTTTTCCGGATTAAATGAACAGAAAGCAGAGTTTGAGGGGAGAGAGTCACTAACAAATATAGATTGAGACTTTTTCGACATAAAAAGGTGGGTGGAAGCAGCTTCTAAACTTCCTGATGTTAAGCTGAAGCATTTGTTTTAATATTTTAGTAATTAAGTTATCGTTTCTTGTTTTGAAACCATTTTTAGCTAAAATTGCTGAATTAAAATGGTCAGGTGACATGGGAATAAAACAAGCGCTGTTCATTTTTTGTCAAAGGAACTGTTTATGTTGAACAAAATGCCAACAAATGATTTTTTTTTTATGCTGGAAAAAGCTGAGATAAAGAACCTAATTGTGGTTCAATCTGATTTATTTTTTTTAAATTTGCTTCATACCCCAACAGGAAAAGTTCCTTATTTTCTATCCAGACTTACTTGCCAGCAGGTCCCAGTGAGACTGAAAAGGGAACTGGAGCTTGAAACATCATTTGTAACATCCAACTTGTCATACTGAAATGAGGAGCCTTTGTTTCCTAGAAAGTAAAGAACATCTCTAGAGGATCATTTTGAGTGCTCAGTTTAGGAGTTTCTGCAGACCTTAGTCTCCTAAATTAGGCAGTATGACCATCCTTGTGTGTCAGATATTCTTAATGACTGGTATTTTTTAAAACAAGGCTGACTTTAGGACAGGGTGATCCTGGCTGTTGCTTTTCCTGGCTGCTGTGTACACTACCCGTTGTATGTATACACTACCTCTTTTGTCTGAGGAAGGACTAGACCAGCTTTCTCTGAAATGCAGCTGCCTCTGGCTTGCTGTCTGCAGGTAAGGAGGTAAGTGCTGAGCAGAAGTACTGGTTGGGTTGTCCCTGCATGCTGGCTTGTGGCTGCTGCTTTCAGTCTTTGTTATATTAAAGGAAAATATCTTGATGTAAGTTGGAGCCACCTCCACAGCAGCTTCAGCTGATCACCAAGTGACTCTCCCCATCCTCATAGTCTCCTTTCATATAGTCCTTTTTCTGTGGGGTCCTCAGCTCCCAGGTGGGTCTTGTGGGGCAAAGCTCCCCCCAGCAAGGTGGCACATGCCCCATTGCAGGGGATGGTCCCCAACAGGCATCTGCTGACAAAACACCTGCAGATTGGAGTGGTGCAGCACAGCCCAGAGCCTCAGCCCATCCATCACTGGGCTGTGACTAACGGCCTGCTGGAGGCAATGGGAGGATACTGCAGGGATGATAAAACACATCTCAGCCTTGCAACTGGGACTTATGTAGGCTTAGCTGCCTCTTCTGTAGGCAGGTCACGTCAGAGGACAGGCTGGAGCTGGGTGCGTTAGTCAAGCAGGAAGAGCACGTGGTGCAGGGACTGCTTGAAAATTCCCAGCACTTCAACTCCTGCACTCTTGCTAAAATCTTAAAAGAAATGGGTGGGTTGGAGAGTCAAAAATCAGCTGTTTCCTTAAATTTGCTGAGAATATTTGCTCTGCTAATATTATTATTCATAGTGATTGTGGAAGGTGTTTGTGCCAGCTCTAATTAACCATTCTTGCTAGCACAAAGATGTTCTCCAGTGGAAGCCAGTATGTTATTCTATTCATTTGGGTTAATTAACGTGAAAAGACCAAGTATGTAATTTCATACTTGAATTTTTAGATCTGTACTTGAATTGAATTGAACTAATGTGCAATGGTTGAAATGTTCTCATGGTCTGACCAGGGAAAGAAGTTTCAAAAAAGAAGACAACCTAATGTTGAAAAGCACCTCTCAAATTAAAATGTGTCATGTTTTAAGCAGATTTCTCCAGAATGTCACTCTGTTCTCCCATTTGTTATTCATGGAGCTGCTTGTTCTCAGTAAAGGCCACAACTCATTTCTCACTCTTTTCAGATGGTGATTTTATGGTTGCCACTGCTACTGCCACAGTCAAGCCTCATGAGCTCTTCTTCCTTCTCCAGAAACTTGCATGTTAAAACTCAAAGCAGCAGCTCTAAGCTCACTTGCTTTGGCACTGTGGACACTTGGGGCTGCCTTCTGAAAACACTGGGGTGTCAGCAGTGTTGTCAGAGCATCACCCCCTGCAAAGTCTGTGGAGGTTTTGGGGTGCAGCCTTGCTGCTGGCTCCCAGATACCTTCTCCTGCACCATGGCTGGGTCTGATGGGACTGAGGAGGCCCTGGAAGTGCCTGTGGGCGAGCGGGTAGTGACAGCAATGCACATCATGAAGAAATTTGGCAAGCTGGATTTGAGAAATGAGAGAAAATCACAGCTCAGTGTTTTAGAACATACAGTGGCCTTTGTGGTAATTAAATCAGCAGCACCATGTTAATGGTCTCTGTGTGGGAGTATTGGAAAATGCAGGCCAGTAGAGTTACCCTTTAGAGAGCGGTTTTGGACCTAACACTGCTGTGGTTTTGGTTTTAAGTGCTGCAATTATCGACTTTAGGCAGCATTTTAGATGACTTGGCTGAGTTCAGTTTGGTCTCCAAATGGACTGATCATTTTGTAGATCGAATACTTGGGAGAGCAGTCTAGTAGACTGATGTATTGTTATACAAGCTAAGAATAAACACTGGAGGTCACTACAGAAATGCAAAAAAACCCACCCAGGACGGAATAAACCATGCACAGACACCTACATCTACAGACTGGCTTTGAAATGAGCTGTGGCTGGTTTTGCCCAGCTGCCTGCAGCCCCAGCTCCTTGCAGGGGAAGCCAGGGAGGCTGTGTGGGTTGGCAGCCCCACGCTGCCAGCTTGTGCATGTCACAGGTTGTGCAGCTGATTGCTTTTGGTTTTGCAACTGTTTTAGCAAGCTCTGAGAGCAAGTTAGGGCTGCCAGTCTGACTGAGGTGGAAGGGAGTTAGAGGGCTTGATGTGCGGGGCTGGATGCTGGCTCCAAACTTTATAAATCTCTCCTCATCCTTGGGCTTCTTCAGTACTACTGAAGACTCACTGCAATATAAGAAGGTTTCAATATGTATTTCAAATGCCCCTTTTGATGTGGCATGATATGCATGCAGATCATTGTGGGGCTCATGTCCCCTTGTAGGGCACATACTGCAAAGGACTTGCAGCATGCTGCCTTCAAGGCTGCCCAGAGGGGTCTGAGGTGCCAACACAACCTCCTCCTTAAAAACTAACAGCACACCCAGCTATTGAGCAATGCTGGAAAGTCCCACGGCACCACACACAGCACCTGTTTGTGCACAGGTCCCCATGGTGTGAGAGGCAGACACGGAGCAGGAGGGTTCATCTGCTCCTCCCTGGGGCAGTGAATGTCGCTGGGAACTGCAAACAGGTGATTTCCCGCTCCATCGCTGGCAGTAACTCTCTTGGCAGCAGCAGGCTGGGTTGCTGAGCAAAAAATTGCCTGATAAAAGTGCTTTGAGAAGCATTTTGCAGTTTTTGGAAAGAAAGAAGGCCTTTAAAACTGATGCTCATCCGCTTCCCCAAGGGACGTGAAGTATGGACAGTTGCAATGTAGCTTGGGCTCCTCTGAATCATGAGGCAGGTTGGCAATAAGATTTTGGACCATCTCTCTCTGAGCTTTATAACAGCTTAAAAAAAAGATTCAATTAAGATGTCATGGATATAAATGCTTTCTCTTTCTCCCCACTGCAGTACTTTAGTGTTGGCCATGAAATGCATGAGCAAACAACAAACAAAGTCAGACCTAGTTGCCTTTATAACAGCAGGTACCAAGCATTGAATTGACTGGTTGAAACGTTAAGTGGGGAGAGGAAGGCATGTCAATTCTGTAATGAGGTTTGCAAAGGAAATGCACTTTGCTTTCATTCAGTGCTTTTGATGAAGTTGTTTAATTGCACTAAAAGGTAAATATTTGTTATTAATCTCCTTGACAGTCTGAATTCATCCAAGCGTAGCTGTTTCTGAACTGCTGCCTCTCTCCCAGAGCAGTGCTTTGGGCTTGCCCATAGGGTCTTGGTGGGTCTCTACATTTTCAGTTCACTTCTTCCCCCAGATTCTTCATTAGCAGCAAATGCTCGACTATTTTTACACTATGACTGCTGGAAAGGCAGCTCTGTGTGGGGCTGTTTGCAGAAGCTGTAAAATCGATTAATGCCTTCTAATATTTGCACCTCTGAGTGTGTTAATTTGCTGTGAAATCTGTGGGCAGCATAACCTCAGCCCCCCCACAGCTGTAACGAGGCAGGATGGCTGCTGCTTCTGTCCACTGATTTGGCCAAAAAGAGTGATTTTTTTGAGCCAGAAGGCTCTCTGTGTCTCACACCTGCCTCTGAGAGCTCAGCAGCCGCCGCCATCACAGCTTCTGGTCCCAGGCAGTGAGTGGGGCTGAGGATTGCTCAGTGCCTGTGCCACAGTGTGTGGGGATGCTTGCATAAATTAGCATGTCATTAGCCCATCAGATGACCCCCTCATTCACTGGGTTTTCTGGCTGAGACACTCCTCAGCTGGCCGAGGGACGTGCTGGGGCGGCCGCTCATGGCAGCAGCGCTGAGGGGAGGCGGGAGCTGCCGGCCCAGGCCTGCGTGCCCCGTGCCTCGATCCTCATCACACTTGGTTTTATATTCGCTTGTGTTAATGTCCTGACACCCACCCCAACACAAAATAAGTGTGAGAAGCTTAAACAAATAGGTCAGTGTTGAAAACCACATTGTTTCCTCACAGAAACGTGGCCCCGTGTGCAGGGTGCTGTCACTGAAGCTCTGAGCGTTTTGGTGCAAAATCCTCCCCTGGGTACAGGAAATTTTAAAAGTAATGCTGCTTTTCTGACCAAAACTACTTTTGAATTTGGTTTTGAGGAGAAAGAAGTTAAATCCTGTGCTGTCCATATTTAAAAGAAACCCTCGGGCCACTGGGTCAAGGCTCAGGCTTCCCATGGCTGGGATTTCTCTACTGGTCCCTTGGTCTCTTGTCAGAGACCATCGCAAAAACAGGATCCTCAGAACATCTCATGGAGATGAAATTGTGTATTTAGGAAAGTATTTGAGGGTGGTTGGGGCTTGTTTTGTTTTGTTTTGTTTTTTTAAGCAAAGCAAACCCGCTGTGGCGGAGGGCGGTGGGAGGAGAAAGGGCTGCAGCCTGCTCTGAGGGGATCTGCGGCACCATGAGGGGTGGCGGCTTTTTAGTGTTTGTCATCGCTTTGTCATTTTAAAACGTGGTGGAGAATGTAGCTGGTGTGGTCGGAGTCAAATGCTGGGCAGCAGCGAGACCTTCCCAGTGTGGCTGTTGGATGTGACTTGCTCTTGCTGTGCTCTGATGTCAATGGTGAACTATCACAAGGAATATATTAAAGAGGGGGAAAAGCTGTGTTACGTCAGCAGGGCTTAACATGGAAAAAATTGCAAAGCCATTGAAAGAAAGTAGGTAGTGTTAGGGACCATTAGGTGCTGGAGCTTGTCCAAAGAAAGGCAATGAAGCTGGTAAAGGCTCTAGAGCACAAGTCCTGTGAGGACCTGCTGAGGAAACTGGAGTTGTTTAGCCTGGAGAAAAGGAAGCTCAGGGGAGACCTCTCTCTACAATTCATAGAATCATAGAATGTTTCAGGCTGGAAGGGACCTCTGGAGCTCATCTGGTCCAACCTCCCTACACAAGCAGGGACATCTCTACCTAGGTCAAGCTGCTCAGAGCCCCATCAAGCCTGACCTTGAATGGCTCCAGGGATGGGGCCTCCACCATCTCTCTGAGCAGCCCATTCCACTGATCTTTCACTCTCATATTAAAGAACTTTTTTCTAATCTAAAATCTATCCTTTACTATCTTAAAACCATTACTCCTGGTCCTATCGTTAAAAACCCTTTTGAATAAACCTGAGTGAGAGGAGGTTGGATCCAGGTGGGGTCGATCTCTTCTCCCATGTAACAAGCAATAGGACAAGAGGAAATGGCCTCAAGTTGCACCAGGGGAGGTTTAGATGGGACATTAGGAAAAATTTATTCCCCAAAAGGTTTGTCAAGTCCTGGAGCAAGCCCAGGGCAGTGGTGGAGTCCTCATCCCTGCAGGTGTTTCAAAGCCATGTAGATGCGATGTTGAGGGACATGGTTTAGTGGTGGACTTGGCTGTGCTGGGTTAATGGTTGGACTTGATCTGAAAGGTCTATTCCAACCTAAACAGTTCTATGAACTATATGTGAAATACATGATTTATTCAAAGAGCTGTCACTGTATATACATTTTCTTGGCAGTTGGAGACTGGAGTTCTCCCCGTGGATAGAGCAGTGCTTTGCACAGGGCCTTAAAAGCTCTCCACCTTCTGCTGCAGGCACTGCCGACTGCTGTCCTGCTGCTTGTTGGCTCACTGTGCCTGCTCCGAGATGCTCCTTCAGCCCTCCTTTGTCTCCTACCACCAGAGTTTGCTGGCACTCGCTCTCCTTGGGTCAAGAATGCTGTTGCCAAGTTCTTCCAAAGGAGTTTTTCACGGCTAGCACCTGCCAGAGAGCTGCTGTCATTTGCCATCGCTCTTCTTTTAACTGCATTTTTCTTTCCCTCTTTTTAAAATTCATTTTTTCCTAAAGTTTCTTTCTCCTTTAAAAGTTTGGTAACAGATGTTGAAATTGTTCCCCTCTAAGGGTGTGAATAGGAGCTAAGTGACAAAGAGAAAGTTAGAGCAAATCAGACACTTGCTTTTGGTTGCATCCTACCAACTCCCACCTAAGGATGCAAAAGCAAGTCTAAAAAAGCTCTGAAATTTTGTGTACAGTTTAAAGAGCAGCTGATGCCTCTTGAAAAACCCTCAGCCCAGAAGGATTCTGTTGCTTTGTCTCTGACTTTTCTTTATTTCTCCTTCATTGTTCTTCCTAGTGAATGATATTTGCATGAAAATGGGACCTTTTGTTTCTCAAGAGCTGATCCATCCCTATTACTTATTCCTCATTTGGACATTGATCATTGGAGCCTGTGTCTATCCAAGGAGTGCAATTAAATCAGACCCTCCAGACTCTAATCCTCTGGGATACTGGGCTCATTTCCACAGCAACCAATTGTGATATAGAAAAGGGTTTCTAACTTCAGGTGGATTAAGTATGCAGCAGAAGTTGAGCAAACATGGTTGTAATGAGAGTGGGGTGCAGTAGTACCAAAAATGGAAGTTGTCTCGGTGAACCAATTTTCTAAGAGACATGCTTCCCCATGGTCCTCTAAGGGACACATGTAGCTGTTTAAGATCTGAAATTTGCACGTGCTGTTTCTGTCCATGTTTGAAACCACTTCTTCCTTGGAGGCTGTGGGTTCTGCTGTCTCTTTGCTCCTGTGGGCCACAGCTCTGTTCCACAGCCAGTTTGTCACCTTCCATAGGCTTGTGATGCTGCTTCTTGATCTCGTTGGATTTGGGAAATGTGCCTAATGGTACTTTGTGTTGTCTTCATTAATTCTCAAAATGTTGCAAGACTTTTCAAGGTGTCTTCGATCTGCCCAGCAAAGTGTTTCCTTCCTCTTGTCTCCCTGTCAGGATGACCTTCAAGCTTTGCTGCTCTGACATTTTGTATTTATCCAAGGAAATGATAATTTGTACTCTGAACAGTTTTGCCAAAACTTTGGTAAGAGAGATTGTGACCTAAGTGGTTCTATTTACATTTGTGTTGAAAGGACATGTAAACATGAGGTGGGAGCTGGGTTGGAAGCCTCATGTGACTGGGAAGAATGTTGAAAATAAGTCTCTTAATTTCTTATGTATGCAGCTGAGTTCTGGAGAAACAAACACTTCACCTGATTAAAACAAAATTGTTTTCAGGATGGGAGTCTGGCTGCCTTGTGCAAGTTAGCCTGAGAGACTAAAAGTTAGACGGGTTTATTTGCCCACAGGATCAGATTTTTGATTACTGAAAAGTGGGAGAGAGATTTGGGATGTCTTTTAAAGGTGTTTTGCATTTAATAGCTCAGGCTTTCTTTTCTCTTCTCATTACTCATATAAAACGATCCACATAAATGTATTTATTATTAATACCAAGTCATTTTACTCTGCATTAGGAAAATAAATCTATCTTCAGGGCTCTGAAAGCCACACCAATCTTGGTCTGTCAGAAGCCCCATTCCTTTATTTCTGCCCCCTTCCAGCTGCAATGTTTTCAGGCCACTGCACTTCCCATTAGCATGAATGAAGTCAGGCTGGTATCTGCTGTCTGCAACTTCTCGGGCTTTCCTAAGCTCCTCTTTAAACTGAGTAAACCTACTTCAAACAGTGTCCTTCATTGTCTCAGGTACTGTGGCTGGCTGAGTGGGACCGTGTTAGATGCTGGTCTCTGGGAGGTGGCTTTACCTGTGATCACAAAGCTAATACTTAACAGGGAATGGCCAGGATTGTGTTGGGGTACTCTGAAGTGTAATCTAAACTGGACTTCCTGGGTTTGCAATGTCTAGTTTTGGATTAACAATTGCCTGGCAGTGTTTATAACTCTAAACTGCTGATGCTTGCTCGCAAATATAAGCCCAGTTTAATGCCTTTTTTGTCTTGGAATAGAGAGAAGGATTAATAGGAATGTGTGGCATACAGCAGATGTGAGGTTTTACATCCTTCGGTGTCTGCAAATGGCACTGGTTCAGCTTTTCTTCCTGGGAAATATTTCTGATTCCTCATAGATTTTTGATTGTATCAGAATCCTTTTTTATCATGTTAGATGATGTGGTAATTGTCATTCTTAAGGAGTGACAGTGTATAAAAATCAGAATAATAAGAAAAAAATGAGATAAAAGGCAGGAGGTTGTAGGTGTCCTTTGCCTTTCTCAGCAGCTAAAGACTTACATTAGAGACTCATTTGAGTTTGTTGCTATGGTAGAAGTTTCTCAGTGATCAAGAAACCCGATGGAGGGAATAGGGTCAGCTTTTCTAGAGAATTTGATGCCTCCAAAATGCTGAAGGCAGAAGTCTGTGAAAGGGAAGGAAGGATGGAGACAGGTGAGTAAGGTGGGCTGCAGCACTTGGTTGAATTGTTGCTTTGCACTGGCCAGTTGCAAACCTTGGAGCAAACTGTACGGATCACGTTTGAGAGTCAGAGCATCCTCTCACTGAAACTGGACTCATCCAGCACCCCGCGTGTCTCTGGCACACCAAGGTCAGCAATGAGAACGCTCCATTACTATATTATGTAGCTTACAATGTTTTTACTTCTTTATGAGACTTCCATCTCATAGCACTGGTAAATGCAGCAGATGAAAAAACCACACAAACAGCTTTGCTCCGGGGGGAACTAAGTGTGAGGTGAGCTGGGGTGTGATTTCTGCACATGCCTGTCTGCAGCACTCCACTTACACAAAATTAACTATTTCACACCCCTTGTCTGTATGAGTTTTCTCAGTGCTACAAATTCATGCTTATGGTGCTGTCTTTCTGCAGAGAAAACAAAGGACAATTTTAACCCTCTCTAGTGGTGAGAGAAATGCTAAAAACACTTTAAGAGGAGCATAAGCATATGAAAATATCTAAAAAAGCCTATATGTTTATCTCCAGACTTGCCTTTCTGAGGTTTTTCTCATTTTCACTGACCACAGATGTGACTTTGCTCACGGTAAATATTTTGTTCCATTCATTGTATGTGGACATCTTTCATAAAAAATAAAAGGCACCAGTGAAATCTGTAGGAGATACTGCATGCCTGGTACCTGTACTGATCCTTTTGTTGTGGGAGATGAATGCTTTTGTTGGGATTTCACTGTTTTATACAAATGTCATCAGTGATGTTTTCTTACAAAGCATTTTCCTTCCTAATCCAGATACTTCCTGAGCCTGAAACACAAGGTAGCAGCTGTACTAGAAGAAAAGAAAATTTGAAAGCAAAGGACAGATGTGCAGTTAGTGGATACCTAAGTCTGAGCTTTACTGTTGTCCCAGGTAAGTGAGGCTGCAGGAAATAGGACATTTGGCTCTTTTAAAGGTGAAATATCAAAGCTGCTGAAACACATGCCCAAGTCTTTTAGTGAAACCTGCAAAAAGGTGAGTAGGAAAGTTACTTAAGTGAATACCATACAGGCAGGAACGTCTGTGAGACAAATCTCTTGGCAAGAAATCTGGCAGCCTCAGGGTGTGTTTTGTGAAAGGCCTCTCAAAAGAAATGGCTTCATTGGCCCAAAGGGTGAAGTTCCCCAGCAGAGCAGCTTCACCATTTCCCATAGCCCACCATGCTCTCAGTGCTGGTCTGAACCCTTTCACTAGCCCAATGCAAAAATAAGTGCAAGTGGAAAAAAGTGCTCCATAACAGCTCTGTAGCCCCCATTCTCAGTGTTTCAGTATAAACTAACGATTTTTAGCTAAGACTATATGTGTTAGGAATGAGTCCTCAGATTTCAGGAGTGAATCATTTTCAAACAAGTCCTCAGGTTTGCTTTCTTTTTTCCTCAGATGAATCATTACCTGTGTTCTGGAAAGCCTGTGATGGTTTTAGAGTGCAGATTTTCAGGTTTTTTCTCCTTTTATTTCTTAGCACTCTGTCTTTAATATTCTCTTGGTGCAAACAGAAATCTCTGTAGTCTCACTAGATACCTGGTGTCGTGATTTGGATGTAAAGTCCTACAAATGAAAAAGATGTTGCTCTCCTGAGCAAAGAAGGGATCAGACCACACCAGATTTGACCTGGAAAGTTCAGAGGCCTAGGAGCAATAAGATTCAGCAGAGAACTTTTCAGTAGAAAATGTTGCCTTTGCAAAATTATCATTTCCCCAGAAATCTAGAATGAAAGTGATCACCCTGCCCTGATCATTAGTGCAAGTTACTTTATGATCTGTGGGACCAAGGACAGCAGAGTGAAAAACAAGAACAGGTATACCTAAAAATGGAAAAAAAAGTTGAGCAACAGAGGAAGCATAAAACTACAGGTGAGCTTCTAGTCTTGATTGTAGCAGTGTAAGCCCAAAGTCATGTCAGTAAACCTAACAAGGCTTCCTCAGGCAACAGAAAAGCAACTGAGATCAGTTTTCTCATATCCTTTGGCATTTTCTATTTCTTGAGCTACTGACAAAATTCCCCTTTCCTATGTTCAGAAATTATCAGTTAAAGTGCAGACCCTCTTGGCACGGCCTCCTGCTTTAAGATGTAAAATATATCTTCTGCATCTATTATTTGTTAACTCTGCTTCCAAAAGGAGCCTGAAGTCTCAGTGGAAAAACCTGTGTGTCTATTAAAGCATAGTAAAGAGATAAGTTATGAACAAGGAGATGAATAATGATTGGACTTGATGATCTAACAGTTGGGCTTGATGATCTTAAAGATCACTTCCAACCAGAATGATTCTCTGATGAGGATTTAATGTCTGCTGGCAGGGAAGCTAGTCAGATATTCTGAATTTCTTGAGGGAGTCAATGGAAATGGCAATTGATATGGAGAGGGAATTCTTGCTGGAGTATCCTGATGGGTTTTATTCTCATGCACTTGGGCATAACTGGGACATAGTTAGTGTAAATGCACAGCCCTTGTACCCTCAGGAGCACAGTTCATTGCTGAACCCCAAAAGGACTCTGTAAACACCAGCATACGCTTCTCTCTACATTGAGTCAATGTTTCCCTCCTCAGCACCGTCTTTGGCACCATCTCTTACCTAGATGTAGCAACTTAAAAAAATGTCACTTTTGCAGACTGGAGTCTCCACTTGCAAAGTCACCAGGTTGGAGAAGAAATCAATACAAGGTATGTGTATTATCCTTCTCAAAAGTGTACCAAGAAAAGACAGTTCAAAGGCTGGAATTAGTACCCCTGCCTAGGAGAGACATTGGAAGTCTCCAGATCAACATAAATATGAAAACAAATTGCTTTGGTTGTCATCATCCTCGTTGCTCAGGGAAGCAGTGGCTGAGTTAGTGGTAGAGGCAGCACTGGGGTCCCCATGAGCAGTGAGCTGCCTCTCTCCAGGCTCCATGTGTGCTGTCATTCAGGCTATCTAGATGCCTGTGAGCACTGATAAGGAGGAACTGACTGGCATGCCAGGCTCCTGCTGGTGGATTATTTTTTATTGCCTTGTTTGTTTGGGAAGTGATGGTGCTCAGCTTGCTCTGAGGTCCGAAAGGTTGCTTTCCCCCAGGATCCTATGCTGCTGGCTGCTGCTTTAGGGATCAGGGCTGCTCTTATCTTATCCCTTAGTAAGGTGGGGGTTGTTCCTTCAGATTCATGTGTTTGCCACCTCACTAGGCTCGGGCATTTTATTTCATGCTCGTGTTTGGTTTGGCTCTGTTGATGAAACTAGGTTTATAACCAAGCAGGAAGTCACAGGAGGGGAGCTGGTGAGGAAGCCTGGAACAGGGATAGTCAATTAATATGAAGTGTCTGGGGCTAGTGGCAATATTAGAAGCACAATGTGGTAGACACAGGACCTGTTGTCAAAACAAACGTTGCACCTTGCAGAACAAGTCAGCCAGTGGAGGAGTGGCATGGAGATCTTGCTGTACCCTTGTTAACCTAAAGCTGCCTTTGGATTTAGAGTTAGAATCATTTTATATTTTAAAATGTCACGTGCAAATCTAAGCCTACTGGGTGTGCATGTCTGTGAGCACAAGAATATGTGATCAGGGCAGGGGAGGCAACGGAGTTTAGCCTGAAGGTTTTTGCTATAAACTCCAAGTCTTTGTTTCTCAGCAGCCCAAGTTCATAGTGACTGAAGTCCTGAGGAAGGTTTGCGGCTGCAGTGTGGACAGGGAGGCTGAAAGATGCTACCACATATAAGTGAACAATTTATTATTTTTTTTCAAAGTAAAAAGGAATCACGCTTGAGGAGATATGTATCACCATTTATAGGAATAATTCCATTTCTTACCCCTAAATGCTAACACAAAACATTATGGAAGGAAGTAAAAGAAGTTAGGAGCAGTCTCCTGGGAACGGACTTAGTTCTGTTTTTTATGAAATGTTTTCAGATCTGCATATTTGAAGTAAATTGCTTAGGTAAGTAGTTCATGACCGTGCCTTTCTGCACATCACCCCAAGTCACAAACTTGCAGCACGTGGATCAAGGCCTTTGTGGGGCTGTTTTTTCACTGTTTCTTAATGATTCTTCCAAGGACTCCTTTAAAACAAAATAATAGCACACCCCATCGAGACAGCAGTTCAGGTTTGCCCAGCAGAGGGTGACCTGAACGACGTCTCGTAGCACTTGCTGAAAACTGATGTGAATGATCTTGTTCTTCACCAAAAAGTATATGAAGTACGCCACGTGGTAAGGCGTGAAGCACACCAAAAATGCAACAAGGTTTGTCACCACTATCTTCTCTGCTCTAGTGATGTGTCCTTGGGGATTATCTGGGTTTCTGTGCTTTCTCAGGCACCTGATGGTCTGAACGGTGCAGAAGGTCATGGCTGCCATGCTCCCGAAGAAGGTGATCTCCAAGGCGCTGAGCAGGCCTGTGTTTTCCCATGTGCTCTTGGAGAAGTTGTGGAAGCAGGATGAGATGTTGTTGCCCTTTTCATGCAGTTGGAAAGTAGAGACTGTCCCAGCTGAGGTGCCCAGGCAGATGACAGCGCAGACCATAGCAGCTTTCTTGGTGGATCTCAGGGAGAGAGCTGTGAAAGGATGCCGGATAGCAAGGTACCGGTCTACACAGATGCAGAGGGAGATGAGGATGCTGCCGTACATGTTTACAAAGTAAAGACTCTCCAAGGTGGAGCAAAACACAGACCCCAAGTTCCAGTTATCCTTAAGGTGGTAGGAAATGATTTTAAAAGGAAGAGTGAACAGCAGCAAAGTATCCAGGAAAATAAGGGCCATCATGTAGACTGTAGACTCCGACAGCTTTTTAACCTTAAAAAACAGGAACGACAGAGCCATGACATTGAACAGCAGTCCCAGGATAAATGTAGGGGTGTACATGATGAGCTGGAACAGTTCCACAGTAACGCTGATATTGCTCTTGGCATGGGTGTCATTCATTTCTCCAGATATGCTGGAAGAGAAGAAAATCACCTTCACCACAAGGAAGGATGAAGATTGCATTTAAAGGCATGATACAAAAGCCAGTGAGGTCTCTATATGCGTATAGACCTGGAGATGCTTTTTCTCTTGGGCTGCTGTGTGCTGAACTGCAGCTCTCAGTGACATGGAGCTGCTCAGTGTCAAGTGATCACGGGGCAAGGTTGTGCTTCAAGAAGGAGCAAGGCTTTCTAGAGTCCAAGCCTCCCTTGCACTGTTACCTGTTACCCCAAACTATGCTGTGCTTTATTTAGGCTAGGCAGGGTATAGATGTGACTGCACATCCCCTTGGAGTGATACGATCTCTGCAGAGCCAGGGTAGCAGCCCCTGATTTTAGGGTTACTTGAATTTTGGGGATAAAGGCAATTAGTTGGATCAGGTTTCCTGAATCAAGCTATTGTGAGAGACTTTGGGGAGCCAAGAGCACAAGGGTCCCCCATGATTATTAATGTGAAGATCCCAAGCAGTCACTGCCATCCTGTACCCTCTCCCACCAGCACTGGGCAAAGAAGGGCTGTGATTACCTCTAGCCATGCTGACAAGCTTGCTAAAAGAGGCAGGTAGGAAGTTTCAAACAGGCTATTTTGAGCAGAGGTTAAGTCTTTAGAAGAAGAATGAAATTTAAAAGCCCCAGCTTATATCTAAACCAGCCAGACTTACCACAGATGATAAGTTTGTATCTGCAGAGACAGGAGTTGAAGAAAACATGCAGCTGGTTTCTCCTCCGCAAAAAGGGGGCTGAAAATGTGGAGGTTAAGCACCCTCTGAGTAGGGGCCGTGAAGTAATTCTCTTCTGTAGAGGAAGGGTGTTGGTTTGATCCTGCCCTCAGACTCTCCTGATAAAGAACGGGGAGGCTCCCATTGGTTTTTGCACTGCTGGTCTCAGCTGGAATCGTTTACAGATGCAAATCCACAGGAATACCTGGTCCTCTCTCCCAGCCAGCTCTGTCACTGCAAATGTAACCTGGAAATAAAGCCTTTCAGAGAGCTTTCTGTCAGTTCCCAGAAGCTGCTTTTGTCTGCTGTTCTGCAATTCTCGTGGCTGTGACCTAGTGCCTTTCCCACACGAGTTACTGGTCTTGAAGCTGTTTCATTTCAGATTTGTCAACCAGTTGTCAGCTGTGTGGTAAAAGTTTCTGTTCTGCAGATCATGTCTCTCCGCAAGTCTTTCGATGGTAAGCTCTCCTGCGCTGCTGTTTGAAAGAGATTAGGATCTCTTTGGGTCCCTGAACCTCTGAATTCAGGTGGCCCATGGCAGACAAGGGGTTGCACTGATGACCTGGGCAGAGACACTGCCTGGCACAAGAGGGTGGCCTAAGCTGGCAACCCAAGATGCTGCTCTTCTGCTGAGTCCCCTTCCTTGAATGAAGCCCTGTGAGTCTAGTACTGGGAGGGAACCCATTACTGAGAGCCAAAGGGATGCAAAGTTAATTAAGGCATTACTATAAAGTAATAAATATTGGCAAAGTTCTTTACTTCATTGCTTCTGTAGGAGATTTCAGTAGTCCTATTTTTTTTGTTCAGTTCTTTTTATTTGTTTAGGAAATTCTGCATCTAGAGAAATAGAATTTCAGTTTCTTACCAAGATTTTTACCTGAGAAAAATTTACTTTTGATAAAAAGGCATTTTAGACTACAATCTGTTGTGTAGATTGATAAACAAAACAGGAAAAAAAAAAGATTTAAAGCATAAATGCAAAGGGTAGCTCTGTTCATTCTTAAAAAAAAATATGTAGGTAAGCTATAAACAAAACAAGTTATGTAAAATATACTTAATTTTCAGATCTTGTAGCAAGTAGCTTTTAAGGCAAAGTTTCACTACAAAGAAGTATTCTCTCTTGTCATCTTACCTTCGGGCTTGCTCTAGTTGGTGACTTTTTCTCCTTCTGAGCTTGTAGAGTCTGGTGTTTTCTTTTAAGGCAGTGGAGTGAGCTGCATGCAAAGAGACTGCTGGGCAGGATGTCAGAAAGCACAAAGTGCTGCTACTTTTCATTTCATCACGTATTTCCTTTACTACATCAGTCTCACCGTGCTGCGTCCGCATACACGCACTATGTACATAGTGTGTCACCCAGAGCTCATTTAAGGATGTAAACACATGGCTTTGTGGGGCTAGAGTCTCTGTGAGTCACCCACTCAAACCAGTCACTGCTGACAGAAAGAAATTCTGGCCCTACAGACCTTTCTCTGATTCTTTTTTCTACAAGACATGATTTTATTGATCGTATATGACATCCGTGGGGAGAATGTTAGCTGTCAAAATGTGCTTTAAGCTAAATCCTGAGCTATCACTGTCAGTGTTTCCCTTACTTTTCATGATACTAAAAAAGAAAAAGAGGCCATTGATTTTCAGTGGTTATCTGAGAGGTTATGTTCACTTCAAGTTGATATTTTAAAACGAGACAAGGATTACTCCTAAATCTGTTTATACTCCCGGGGAGCAGGGAATATACCCATCAGGAGTGTCAGGTGCTGATTTTGATCAGGGGGGAAGGGGAAAAAAGGTTGGTTTTTTGCCCCCATGCTTGCAATCTTCTTACCAAAGGAGGGGAAGAAGGGCCAGAGGGGTAGTTTTGGTCCCCTGCATATGCCTTAAATATCAAAACTCAGGATTATATTGGCTGAATTCAAACTGTGCATCTGTGAAAGAGATGGGGGATAGGAGATAAGAGAAGAAATAGTACTTGGGGTTTCCTTTAGTTGAATAGTTTCCTATTTTAGTTGAATGATTCTACTCAAGAAAAAAGAAGAGAAGCAACACGTGTTGAATGAACAATACCTCATTGCATACCTCAGCAAGGTTTCACTTCTGTCTATCCAGTGGTGGTCTTGTGACTGTGATGGCATTTTGGATATTAACAAAAAGCCCCTACAACACCAGCAGGCACCACTACCATGAAGAAGCATTTGGGGCCTGAGCCAGCCTGGATGGTGGGAGCCAAGGCTGCCATGAGCGTGGGATGGAAGCCCAGCCTCCAGAGTGCTCCCTGTGCTCCTGTCCTGGTCCAGGCTTTGCATACGCCAGTTCTGATATTACCACCAAGGCTCGGAGCAGATGCTCTCTCTTCCCCATTCAAGGTTTTCACCTAGCACTTGGAGCTTTCTCTTCTCTCTCATTTTCTCTTTGATACTCATATTCTCAGGCCACCTAAGCCCACCTTGCCAGAGGCTGCCCAGAAGCATGTCTCCCTGGGTGTCCTTCCTGCATATGTGGCTACACATCTGGAGAAAGATGCTTTGGAAAGAAGAGGATGAGGAAGCAGCAATCCCAGAGTTGGTACATCATAGTCTGATCACCACCAGTGGCTGATCTGCTTTTTCCCCCCCCCAAACATTCTTGTGAGTTTTTTAGGGAGGGATCTGAGGAGGAATGGCCAGGAAGGTACAATGCAGGGAGTACAAATGGACTTGGGTCAAGGTGTGAAGGCTCCTCTCCCTTCAAAATTGACAGGGTGAAAAAGGATAATGCTGAGGGCTGATGGAGAGGGGAAAAGGAGGCAGAGTGAGCAGCATAATGGAAAGGCTGAGATAGTCCATGAAGGACTTTCAGGCTGTGTATTAATAGCTTAACCTGTGAAGCAGGGGTGAGAAAGCTGCCAGCAGCCAAGGGACCTTTCTTTTCTTGCTGCAGACCCCACTCTGGGCTAATGGGCTGTGACTCTTCACAGAGTCCTCAAGACCAAGTGTGCTGTCCCTTTTCTTGTGGACTGGAGAGAAGAGGATCACACTCTGCAAACTCTGCTCTGTTCTTGGCAACTCAGCGTGTCACCAGTGCCACCTGCTTCTTTTCGTTATTTCAGATGCTGACTGTATCATCTTGTTCCCTTTTCCCGGTGAAGGAGCTGTTTCACATGCATTTTTTTGCTAGTATTGAGGAATTTGCCATATCACTGCTGGCACACAGACCTCCCCTTCAGGCCATGCATGCATCACTGGGTGGCAACCACTGAAGCTGATGATTCTCTGGACTTGCCTTTGGAGCCAACCTTCTCCTTGCCATGCTGGGCTGTGCCAGCCATCCCAAGGTACTGCTGCTCCCTTGCTGTGCCCTCACACTGGACCACACCAGACAGCAGTGCCATGGCCCTGGCTCTTTGGCCATCAGTCCTGGCTCTCAGGAATAGTGTCAGAATGGGGCTGGTGTTACTGAAATCCTTCCAGCTTAGCAGCTAAATCAGTAACCATCACACCACACAGGGTTGCACAGTGGAGACATGGTGGTTTTGTCTTGGTCTAGGTCAGAGTCTAACCAGTGAGAAAAATATTTGCTTTGCTTGAGAGAGAGCATCCACTGCTGTGATCCCCTTGCTTTCTTCCTTGATTTTCCCCAGATGCTCTTCAAGTCTTCTCCACTTTTCAGTTTCATTCACTTCCCCCCTGCCTTCTTATGTCCCCAGGATTTTTTCTTTTTTAAAGAGCTGCTCTAGCTCTGTGCTGAGGAGGAGACTTCAAAAGCCAGCTGGAAGGAAACAGCAAAAGGTTGAGCAACAGAGCAATGTGTGGAGTCTTGGGATGGTCCTGGACGAGATTTAATTTCACGAGTGTGCTTGCATGGGATTGCCATGGGGAGCTGAGAGCATGTCCGAGCTCCTTGGTCCTGTTATGAGGGTGGCATCCAGGAACACCAACCCCTCCCTGTGTCCCACCTGGGACAGGGGCCAGGAGGCTATTGGAGCTTGCTTCTGCTTGCCATGGGCTATATACTCACCTTGGGCCATTGCAGCATCCCACCAGGGCTGCTTGCAGCCTCTGGGTGAGCCAGACTGGGATGAAATGTCCAATCATCTAAATCTGGTGGCTCTGCAGAGCTATTTGTTATTGAGTTGCTCCATCTCGTGGCTACAGGGGAAATAAGAAACACGGCTTCAGCCCTGTCATGTCTCTGTATCTATCTGGTTGATCACCAGGAGGAATAGCTTCTCCTGTAGCTTAGACAGCCTATCCCACAACCTGCCCCCACCAGCTGAGCGCTAGACTCCTTGTCTTCACCAGCCTCTGTGTTTGCTCCACCATTCATACTGTGGACAGACAAGGAGTGATGAGAAAAGAGAGAGCCAAAAGCTCTGATGGTGATAGATGGAGAGGGCCAAAGCACAGAAATAGCTGAAATGGAGCTTTTCTGTAGACAAAGTGACCATAACTACTGCCTGTGCATTGCTGTTGGGACCAAGAGGCCAGAGCCAAGAAACTGCTGTGCTGGTACAGAGGTCTGACCCCAGATTATGGCCTTCTCACTGATGTTTAGTGCCCTCTGCAAGGACTCTACAGCTTGAGGGAGGCACCAGTAAAACTTGACTGTCCACCAGGGCCAAGGGTGTCCCAGTGGAGGAGGGTCCTTTCAACACTGGAGGAGCTAAATCTGCTGCCTGGGAGAGCAGGTAAGATGATTTCTCCCTTTGAGCCCTGACTTGTTTAGTGTGAAGTGATCTAGTATTTGTTTAGAGACTTGTCTCAGTTTTCACAGAGAAATCAGCTGGGGATGCTCCTGCAGGACTCCTGAGGCCAGGTCAGCAGACTGGGTATTTTCTATGTCAGCACTCTGAGACTGGCAATATTTGAAACTGGTGAAATGTGAATAAACTCAAAGTAAAATTTTTTCTCAAATCTTCTACTAGATTCTGATCTAAGACACAGGCAATTCAGGTGTTAATTTCCCTACATCCTTATTCTTCTACATCTCAAGCTGCAGCACCCACAGCAACAACTTGGTGGAGACGTGTCTCTTGCAGCTTTTGCTTTTCTACTTCTCTTCTGACTTTGCAGAGATGTTCAAGCAGGACTCGCACGCCCCAGCTGAGGGCCCTGCCTACCACATCGCAGCGTATGTCTCTTCCCAGCCTAATGACTGAGTCATTTTGAGACTTCTAAGGTATTTTAATTTTTTTTTTTTAGTACTTAAAGCATGAAAGACTTAAGACAATATTTTGGTAAATCAACTATTTCCCAGAAGATCGTACAAACCTCCAAACCATAATCCCCATCTCATCCACCAGCATGATGAGACAGGCACTTGAGCTGTAATTTTGCAAGGCGGGGAGAAAAACATCAGTTACTGGAGATGATCAAGGACATGTCATTTAATTTTTCACAGTGCTGAAGTGCATCTACAACCCTAGGAAAGTAACTGCATAACTGGACCTCCTTCCCAAAAGGCACTTATACACATTTAGAGCCATCTGGGCTGCTCATATGGCCAAGGAAGTGTGTCGTTCTGGGTGCATCCCATGGTGACTGGGACAGTCTCAATCAGAGCCCACATGGCTCATGGTTCCATTTTTTTTTTTAATGGGAAAGGTCAGTTTTCCTTGTCTTGTTTCTGTGACTCGTGGAATGGCCCAGCATGTGTCTGTGAGAAATTGTTGGGTGTATTTATGGCAGCCCTCAGGACAGGGAGGGAAATTTGTTGAATGTTATCACAAGAAAATAATGAACTGAACAAGAACATAAGAGTCATTTTAGGCAAGAGAAAAAGTGCATCTGATATGGCATCTGTCTTTGAAGCCAGCAGTGGATGCTTAGGGGAAGGGTGTAAGAAACTCAGTTCCCGTTGCTGATAGTGCTTCTAGAAACAAGCAGTTTAGAAAAAAAGGAAAGCTTGATCATGAAGGCTGCCTTAGTTGGGTTCCAGACTTTCCTCTTTCCATATCCCGCAGTATTTTTCTGCTGAGGCCTTACAGATATATGCCATGCACTGAACATCAAATGCGCCTGTCTATTTAGCAGACAATTCTAGCAGCTTTATGCTGAAATACTACATTTTTTTTCCCCATGTATCTTTAGTATTTTGGGTTGGGTATCAATGAGCTTTACATTCTAACAACTGCTGCTTCAGGAATCTTTCTTAGAAAAAAAAACAAAACCAAACAAATGGTGTGATACGACAACTTCAATTTTTCAGTGTTTAGTAGAGGCAGCTTGTTTGTTAGAACTCCTTACCAGAAAAAGCAGGTAGGCTGCCAGATGAATCATGGTTTTTGATCTTCCTAAGGCAGCAGAAATTGAAAGACAGCAAACCTCTGAGTTTAGATAGTTAGCATGAAGAGATGAGCTAGTTAGAAATGCAGTGGCAGCAGTCAGAATTTGGCAACTCTGCTTTCCCTTGAATTTGTGTTGACAACATATTCCTCAAAGGTAATATTCCTATAAAGTGATACATTTCCAAAAGACTAATTTGGGGGGGGAAAAAAAAAAAATTTTTTTTTAAATTAATTTTGCTTTATCTGTATTCTGCTTTATTACTTCATTATATGGGTGGTGTGTTCTGTTATTGTGCCAAATATCAATTCATGGTCTACAGTAACAGTCAATGGCAACGTGTACGTTTATATATCACGATGTACTAATAAGACTTAGCTTTGCTATCACCAGAGGCAGAGTGCACAGAGGATTTGGTTGTTAAAGAAAATCCCTCTCTTGCTGTATGCACAGCTGGACATGCCAATTTGGTGCTTTGCTAACCTTACAACCTGCTTATCAAATATTAGCTCTGCTGAGTGTTGTGTTGATGAGATGTGGTGTTTGCACCACTTTTTGGGTGATTTTAGTGTCTACACAGGACATCACAATGCACCATGGCAGGTTTGCCTGCTCAACACTGTCAGGTTTGGGGTTTCCGTCCTCTCCTAAGTGTAACTGTTCTGGTGTCATGCTGGTAGCATACAGAGGGTCTGTTATTTTTTCTTTTCTACATATGGGGAATTGGAGCAGAGATAAGCAAAAGGACTTTCCAAAGGTGATGCAGGACATCTGCAAATCCAGATATCTCCCTCCCAGTGCCAACACACTATTTTTAGCCTTTTTCTTCCTGGGGCCCATCTCTCTGCAGCCCAGGAGAGACAGCACTGTTTCAATCATCTCTGGGTGCTCACACCCCTTCTAGAAGTCCTACATTCCCCAGAAATAATTTGTCTGCCCTTTCATATTCAGAACGAACCACTCTTGGTTGCTAAGTGCTAAAACTGTGCTTAAACTGTGTAATAACATGCAAAAGAAATAATCAAGAATACGACAATGCATATTTCATGTCATTTTCTGTATACGTGTGGTCACTTAATTCATTTGAATCTTTCAGGCTTTCTATTTAATCTCAATAACATTCTAGATAGGGCGAGGCTGTGTGTATGTAATAAAAGCATAGTTATCTCTGCAGTTTTGCTTTGTGCAGACTTCAGTAAGGATTGAGAGGAGAATATCTTCTCTTTCTCCTTTTTCTTGTAGCTGAACTCAGGAGGCGGTGGCCTTCAAGCAGACCTTGCACTGTTGTAAGTGTGTTGATGGTTTGTTGATGGATGTTTCACAGAATCATTTAGGTTGGAAAGGACCTCTAGGATCATCAAGTCCAACTTCTGTCCAACATCTTTGTGCAGAAGCACTTATCATTTAGCCACCTAAATTATGGAAATTTGCTGAGCACTCATAATTCATCATTTCTTTTTCCATTATTATTCCTTTTAAGATGATATAGCTTAGAGAAAGAGTGTCTATTTCTAAATATTTGGTTTCTTTGGCCAAACATCTCATCTACATTTAGCAGAAGGCTTTTTTCTTTTCACGCCTTGCCTTGCCAGCACCATTTTTCTCACAGCAGGCACAGGAGCTGAAACACCGGTTTGGTTACCTGAAGCCTGTTGCAGTGATGCTGATGGTTTTTAGGCTGCTGCTAAACATTTGCTCTCTTCTATGTGAAACACACACAGTGTCCCACGTCTCTGAATCACAGAAAACAGCCAGCACATTTTTGCTTCTTTTTCACACATTTGTAATTTGCTGAGCTCCGATACAGTATTTTTTTAAAGGTGGGATTTTTTTTTTTCCAAGGCACTGATTTTTGTAGCTTTAGCTGCTAACAATGAGCAGCATTTACACAGTGAACTGCGAGAGGTTTCTGCAGGAGGAAGTCCATTCCCTCATTCATGTTCAGATGAAAGGCAGAGGAAGAGGAAGACTTCTGATAGCTCTGCGTCCCTTGTCATTGTTACCATTTGGCATTAGGCACCTTTGAGAGCTAGCTTCTGAGCTGCTCTCTCTTCTCAGAAGAGCTACTGTGTGATTTGGATGCAGAAAGGGGAACTCTGAATTTCCAGCCCTAATTTTAACAGCAATCCCTTTAAAAGCCATTGACTGATAGAATAGAATAGAATAGAATAGAATAGAATAGAATAGAATAGAATAGAATAGAATAGAATAGACTGCTTCAGTTGGAAGGATCCTACAATGATCACCTAGTCCAGCTGCCTGACCAATTCAGGGCTGACCCAGATAATGCATATCATAAATGGTGTTGTCCAAATTCCTCTTCAACACTGACAGGCTTGGGGCATGGACCACCTCTCTAGGAAGCCTGTTCCAGCGTCTGATCATCTTCTCTGTAAAGAAATGCTTCCTGATGTCCAGAGTAAACCTTCCCTGGTGCAGCTTTGAACCATTCCTATGTGTCCTCTCATTGGATACTGGGGAGAAGAGCTCAGCACCTCCCTCTCCATTTCCCCTCCTCAGGAAGCTGTAGGGAGCAACGAGGCCAGGACTTTGCAAGGTGGTTTGAGCAGTGGTCACTGGCTTGTTCCCATCCTGCAGGCTGTCACCAGTATTGTAAACCAAAGCAACAGACCAAAGCGCGCGCCCTAAGAAGCTGCTCATACCAGCAGCCCTGTGGTTCAACAGTGTGAATAATCTCCTCCGTGCTGGTTTATTTATCAAATGGGGAATGTGTGAGGTTTAATGTTTGTGGGGCAATACGTACAGAATAGTTTTGCTGTCATATTGTCCTTAGAAAAACACTTGTGGAACCACATTCAGGACATAACCAACAGACTTGAAAGTATGTTCAGAAATGGACTCTGCAAGTGACATGTTGAATGCCCTGAGCCTCTCGTACTGAAGAGTCTGGGGAGAGAAAGGTTCAAGCATTGCCTCGATAAATAACCTGTGAAATAACCTGATTTAAGGGAAGCAGTTCTTCCTGATACCTGTTGTTTTGCATCTTTGTATTGTTGCATTGAATCCTACTAACTTCTTGGCTTTGAGACAAGAAGAAATGCAACGTAATAGAATGTGAATTGTTTGCTTTTTTCACACTGTAGAAGTGGTGATTCTGGATCACACTTGCAAGAAAAGACTTCCTATATTACTGCTTTTGCTGATATTTCCATTGTGATTTCTTGCATCCTGTAATTGTTCAGTAAGGCCAAATTTAGGGTCATTCTTTGCTATTTGTTCTCTCTAGGACAGAACCCTTAGAGCTATGGGTGGCTCACATAGACAGGAGTGATGGAGCCTCTGCTTGCTGTCTGTCTGCCCATACTTGTGGAGAGAGATAAGACACAAGGGGACAGATAGGAAAGATGGAGAAAAAGGGGTTGATGGCCTTTTCAACAGTATTCAGCTGAAATTGTGAAGGATTTTTTTGTCCCTTTATGATTTCTTTCCATTTTTCATTCTGTTCTCACTGCAGGCATATGCAGGGTGTAGTTTCATGCCACATATGCTCTAAGGTAACCTTCGTACCTACATGTAGCTTTATTGCATAGTCATATGCGTAGTTAATATGTAGTCCCTATAGGAAGGGGCCCCCATGGTACCTCCACTTGGGTTTCAGCCAAACAAAGGGAGAGCCCCAGCTCCTGTTGTCTCCTTCATGCCTTCTCCCTCCTCCTCTTCCCACTGGCCATCTCCTGCTTTCCTCAGAGGGTTGGTGTGTGGGGGCTGGAAGGCTGCTCCGTTCTGTGCATTTTCTGTTTGTTTGGTTTTGGATTTTTGTTTGTTGGGGTTTTTTTGAGTTTGTTTTTTTTTTTTCCCCGTGCCTTCAATGAAAGGTTTAAAGGGCTTTTAGTGGACCTCAATTGCCGTGAGTTTAAAAATGTCTGCCTTCCTGCCTGAAAGTGGAGCTTATTTAGCTGCTGATTTTATAGCGTGGTCTGTGTACACTTCAGACTTCTCCCATTTATTAGTTCTTAGTGAAATAAAATTCATATGAATAAATATAACACTGATGAAGTAGCTATAAGTATTTATCAGGCCACATCCTTTTCCTGTTGTTTTTCTGGTTAGTAGCTCTAAAGTCAAGTATTTAGACATTTTAGGATAAAATTATTTCTCTGCATTTCTTTGTAAATAACCACAACCACTGAGGAAAAACTAACTAGGGCTATAGCTTTGATGCTGATATAACAGTCAGGCTTGTGCTCTGAATTAAGGGGGGAGGGGAGATAGTGTTAGATTATCTTTTTCTTTAACTACAGGATTAGTTTTTTAAAATATTCCTACCATAGTTCAATTTTTGCAGAGTTGACACTTGGTTCATGTTTTGCAGTGTTAACACCTGGTTCTTCCGAGTAAATTGTTCCAGGATCCAGGGCGTTGTTTCTTCTATTCCTTCTGAATCTCATAAACTCTTGAAAAGTTAGATCAAGTTCAAGATCAAGGTGAGTCCAAGCTTTTAAAACAGCAGTTCAATAGTACATACAAAACCTGGCACATTTCAGGCAAGTCTCTTCCTGGAACTATAAAATTCGTTCCTTTCAAGTAGGAAAAAAGAGTAATGATCCTAAAGTAACTACTTGTTGCACTTTCTTTCTTCTTCTTCTAACGTGACCTGGTTTGTCAAACTAAGAAATGCTGACCATTTCCGTATAGGAGAACTCTTGCTTATGATTCTGGATTGAGGAAAAGTTATGTGTTTAGAGGAAAACCCACACACGCTAATTTAATTGTAATTCCCCCCCAAACAAATGGATGCACTATGGAATTGTGGCTTATGACTCTTCTGCCCAGTAGCACCAGTGCCCAAGTGATCCCTGGTACAGGGAGCTGCTACTCAGCAGGAGAAAGATTTACTGCCTGGTCTTAACAACATGTAAGCAACAGGCTAGGAAAAAATGAAAAAGAGGTATGTGATGATGTTGTAAAGCCATTTGTGTTTGTTAACTTGATGCTAGTTACGCTGTGACACTTCTGGTACATGATGGAACCACAGAGCAGATGCAGGTGCTGGGTTTTGGTTTACATTCAGCTGAGTTTTGGCAGCCAGGTCATGTATTGTTGTGGTGAGCAGGCAAGGAGGAAGCACAGCTTGCCTTTAGCCTCTCTCCAGCTTGCAGGGGGTCCAAGGGCCAGTAGCTGCCCAACAGAAGGGTGGGGAAAGCAGGCAGGCCTCCAGCACTGGTTCTGTGGGAGCCTAAATATTACCACCTTGTTCCTTCCTCCTGGTGGGCTGTGCTCAAAGACGGGCAATCTCCTCTTCAAAAATCTCTCTGCCTGTGGTCAAGGGCCATTGCCATTATTTGAAAGTGTTTAATTTCATTTCAGATAGATCTGTTTCCTATCCCAAGGTACAGGAGATACCTGGGCTGTGTCATGCTGCTGAAGGCAAACGTGGGCAAGTGATTGAGAAGGGTCTGGGTGCTGTACAGTGAGCCTCCTAGCAAGAAGGAAACCCAGACAGGGTTTTCATGCTTACGTTGTTTCCATGTTGCACACTAGTCATTTCACTACTCGCAGTTCTCCACTCAGCACCATGCTGTCCCACCCCCAGGCATACACAAGATCTTCAGGTCTCCCAGCTCACAGAAATGAGAAGAAAGGTGACTCAATCCCATGCCTTTCAATGCACAGGGAAAAGTAGCCTTTTCTCACTGCTGAGGGAAATCTGGGGCAGATTCTCTGAAGAATCGCATCTGTGGCTTCCTAGCAAGTGTCAGGCCTGGGGAGCCCCTGGACAGGGAGCTCCCTGAATAGGCAACACAGGGTGGAAGAAGGCAGAGGACACCTGTGTGGCAGGAGGATGGAGATGGCTTCTAAGGTTGACTGCTGTGGGGAGGGATGGCTCTCCTTTTCCCTGGCCTGGGAGATAGCTTCTGACCTTAGGTGGAGGGTACAGAACAAGCAAAATGGGGAAGTTTGGTAAGGAGTTTTACTTAATCTAAGCAAGTGAGCCACAGAACAGTTTTGAGAATTGAAATGTAAGGTTAAGGAGCTAAATTTTAGGTGCAAGGCTTGGGAATGGAAGAGAGCTTGTATTTCAGACAGGTTCCTGCTCAGAGACAGAAACATGTTGCCCAGAATGTTAAAAATTGGAGTAATTGGTATTACCTCAGGAACTGAAGGAGGATTGTCATGTCTTTGGTAGTCTAGAGGGTACAGCCACTTAAAAATTGAGAGAAATTTTGGTTGAAGAGCATATCTAGTCCTAGCATTTGTCCCATGGGAAACTCTGCACTTGTTCAGAGATTGAAAGTGCTCCCAGGATCACTTTACCAGCGTGTGTTGGTAGCTTGGCTGCCTGTGGTGATGGGGAACAGACAGAAGTTTATTTATATTGTTTTATAATATATGTATTTTTTGGCTTGTTGACCTTTGCAAAGGAATTGGTTTGCAGCTGTGTGCCAGGTCTTGTCAATGCAGTAAGCGTGTGCTGTCCTTTAGGGACTGGCTTTCAACATGCCCCAACTTCAGTGCTGCTCTCCAGACCATGCTTGTGTTAAGGAAGTATGCAAGCACATCACAGAAAAGGAGTGGAGTGGAAATCTTTGATAATTTGAAAAAAATTTCAATGCGTTATGATTCATGACAACCTGCCGCTAAAGTGTTTCAGGCCACAGAGGTGAGTCATGGATGACACCACCTGTACTTGATGCAGTAGCAGGCAGATTTAAAAGGACCATGGCTCAGCTGTGGGCATCACCATCATGGCTCTGAGTGCACCAAGGGGCTCTGCAACCTCTTCCCCAAACCTCTTCTTCAAGTGGGGCTTGTCAGGGGGTGCCTGAGATGAGTTGTAACCCCAAATCAGACTGCTGTGGAGGAGCAACATGAGGCAGAGTTGGTGAACACTTGCAGGTGCTGCCCCACTGCTCCTGACAGCCTGCTAGGGAGGAAACAACCTGCCCATTTAATGATGATGCCTAAAATTTGGCTGTGGCTTCATGTCCA
Source organism: Brachypteracias leptosomus (assembly GCA_013401335.1). Lineage (NCBI taxonomy): Eukaryota > Metazoa > Chordata > Aves > Coraciiformes > Brachypteraciidae > Brachypteracias > Brachypteracias leptosomus. The sequence goes on from VYZX01018475.1 coordinate 198,743, forward strand.
GTTATGTAAAAAGCTAAGTGACACCTTTCATCTTGTATTAATGTTTCTACACCTTTGGGCTAGTCTTTTGGCTCCTGAGTTTTAGTTACAGTAAGAAAAAGCAAAAAGCCCAACCCTGTAGACACCCACTCTTAAGAAAAGAAGACGAAAAGTGCAGTATTTTAAAAAGAATTAAGAAATTACAACAGTCTGAAATTATTTTGAAGCTCAGGTGCCTCCTGCTAATGTCTTTAAGCATTTACAGATCTCACTGAAGCTCATGGGTGTGCTCTCCAGCTTCCAGTCAAACGAACTGAGGGAACAGCTGACCATTTTTAGTGATGACTGAAAAAACAGGGACCTGAAGACTAGATGGTGAGTCTCTGGGGCAGATGCTACCTCTGGCATTGACAAAGATTGGTGACGGTATCAGCCACACTGCTCTAATTAATTTAAAACCACATTTGTGGTTGGCACTGAAAGGGGTTTTGATCAGTGGGTGGACTGAATGCAAACAAGATGAAAAATTTATCTGTTTGCACCCTTTGGTTTGTACAGCGGTCAAATTGCAAGAAGAATGCAGCAGAAAGTCAAGAGACAGCAGCTTAAAAACACAAGACAGGAAAAACAGATCATGACTGCGTGACCAAGGAGGTTTTGAGGGCAGAAAGCTGGAGGCAAGATGTAGCTAAAGGCTCAAAGTAAAGAAATGTCTCCTTGCTATTTCCCACCTGCTGGATGTTGGGATACAGGGCATGATGTATGTTCTCTGTTAAAAAATTACATGTTCAGCTCTTCATAGAGGTGAATTCTCACTGGTTGGTTTGCTGGAGTCAGGACTAAGGTGGTGACAGCAAATTCTGTTCTAAAGATAAACCTCAACACATTTATTACATAATAGACCTGATATTTGGTGCAGTTCAGAAGTACCAGATTATTTCTATTTAATGGTAGAGCATTTTTTTGTTGCTTTTCTTCTCCTGTTTGGAGTATTGAGCCAACACAGGGGCAATTCCCGCTGAGTTAGACTGAAATCTGCAAGTGACAACACCTGAAGCATTAGGCTGTGCTCTAAATGAATAATGGTGTAAGAGAAAGCAGGTGTGGAGAAGGAGCATGTGCTTGTTCTCACACTGTCAGTGTCCTTGCTGGCGAGGCTCTGGCTGTTGCATCAGCTTTGGTCCCTTCCTATGTTTGTGTGTTGCCAGAAAACAGCAGTGAAATGGACTTTTACAAAGTTTAGCCAGCACAGAATTTGTTTGACAGGGATGTATAAATAAGAAATGATCCAGCCGAATTCCTCGAGCTCAATTTCCAGCAGTGGAAGTCAAAACAGGAGAAAGAACAGAAGGGTTTGCTATGTAAATCAGACAGATGGGGTTCAGATTCCTTCAGAGAAGCTTGTGACTCAAAATGAATCATGCTGTCTACTTGTAAGAAAAAGATTTAATTCTCAGAAAGTCTGTTTCTATTACAAAAGCCTGAAGAGAAACATGTTTTGAAATTGATACTTTCTGTAATGATTTTGCTGTCTTTACTGAGCTTAGTGCTTGGTGCTATGTAAAGAAAAAAAAATCAAACTTTTTGCAGTTTGGATTTTGATATTTTAATCAGTCAGGTGATCTCCTTTAGCTTGAAGGCAATTGTGTCACAGGGTCCTGCTTTGCTGTATGATCTCAGTAAGTTAGAAGGAAGGAGATGGAGATATGCAGAGTTCTCTGACTTTACTGTAAGCGTAATTTAGTGCTGGGCATGCTTAAGAAGATATAATGCAGTGGGAAAAGTGGGACAGAGATTTGCAAGAATTTATTGCAGTTGTTTTGACGACTTTCTGCTGCTTCGCTTTTTTTCAACAGCTGTAGGAGTGAGTCTTGCTTTTGCTGGATTGGAATTGCCTTTTAAAAGACTTGATGAGGGCTCAGAGAAAGGGCAGTGTTCTGTAAAAGGTTCAGAGGTATTAGGATATTTTAAAAGAAATGGCAGATTCCACGTGCATTGATATGATTCTAGGAAATAGTGAGGAAAATTCCCCAGTCAATGTAAACTTCAGCAAAGAGGAGCCAAACCATAGTTATGTTTACTCAGTAAATAAACAAACCAAGGGTTTCAGAAATATACCACAATCTTCTTTTTTTTTCCAGTAACACCAGGCAATTAGTAGATTTAATACAGATACTAATGACTGTTTGAGCTCTTATTACCCTACAAGGGCAGTCATGCGTGGTCTCCTTCCCAGAGCTCAGATAGCTTCTGGTATAATTATTGGCCGCATCTTTTTTAGTAATGAGTTGATTGGGGTGGCAGAGTTGCTTAGTAAGCAGCTGTATGGTTTCATCTGCAGGATACAGATATACAAGTCTCTAGCAGATGTGGAGGACAGAGATAGGTGATCTAGGAGCTCAGATGTCCTAGCAGGCTTCTGTCCTTGGGGAGGACCATCTGCTTCTTGTTGAGGGACAATCTGGACATTAAACAATTGAATTGCTCGCTGGAGATGCCAGAAGCTCTTCAATGGCTGTTGAGGGAGCCTCAATAGTTTCATTACTTGACACTGCAGTAGGTGCTTCACTTGAGGTGGGAGTAGTTGTTTCACCCAGGGAACAGTGTGGTAAAAATGCCACTAGGAAATAGAGCTGTTGAGAGGACCTCTGGGTAACTGAGGAGTGACACTGAGCCCTGGCACTGCTGTGGTGGCCAAAATGAAACCTGAGTTTAATTTCATTCGTACAACAGATAATATATATATTTTAAGATCCATATATAGCTCATATGACTGGACAACCTACAGCCTTTCTATGCTCTGTTAGCTTTAACTGGCATGTCTCGTATTTACTTAAAACTACATTTTTTTTAAAGGAGAACAGTGTTTTTGATGTGTGATGTTGATGTGGTGATCATACGCATCAATGTTGCTGTTGTCAGTTTCCAGAACTACAACAGGAATTTATCCTTACATTGAACCAGGTAAGTGCAGTTTTGGCCAGAATGCAGATTAGCTGTGGAACAATGCCTCTCATTTACTTACAAGTGTAATTTGCCAGGTCTTAGGAAACATAAAAAAAGAAGTTGTAGACTAGGGTCTTAAAACTGAACAAAAAAAAGCTGTTTCCCCCTTATTCTTCTAACGTGGAAATCTGCCTGTCCTCGAAGCTGTTGTGCTTCAGTAAGCGAAGGGGGGAAACCAAGCGATTTTTCAAACCTTGCACAGATGTAATGGCTCACAAGCAGCAGCCTGCCCTTGGCAGCACTTCTGGGCATGAGCTGGGTGCCATGGAGCAGGCTGTGAGGGGACTGCCAAGGGGTTGGATCCTTCAGCCAAGATGGGATCTCTCCTGTCTGTGGGATGCTCCTTGCTCCATGGGAAGCTGGGCACTGCTTGTTGGCCCAGGACTGAGGTCTGGAATGCTGGGTAGGAGAGGACTTGCGGAAGTGGCGAGCTGGGGTGAGGAGAAGATAAATGACAGGACGTAGTTGCTTTGAAAGAGCTGCGTCTCAGGCGAGCTTTGAGATGTGCCTTGAGGTGTGCAAGTGTGGCCTGGATCCCCCGATGTGCCTCTCGTGGTTTCCATGAGTAAGCACTGTGACCTGCAGTACAAAAGCAACTGGGCATGGTGTGGAGGAGCTGCCAGATGCTGGGTGAGGGTTCTTCTTTGCAGTGAAGTGTGTCAGATGGTATAGATCAGATAATGTAGGTGACATGCTAGTGCCCCAGAGCAGATTTACTGCAGGTCTGTTTGACTCAGCTGTGTGCAGTCCAGTGGTGGCTGAGTTAGGAGTCCTCACCTTGGAGCAGGGAGTGCTGGGGAAAGCAGTGCCATCCCTATGGCCCATTGGCCAGGCAGAAATGGTTGCAGCATGAATTTGGCTCTGGTAACCCCTCTGTCATGCAGTATGCTGCAGTGAGTGCTGCCAACATTTATTTTAAAGATATTTTAAAGTGGAATAAAGAAGAGCAAAATTTCTGACAGGACCAAAAGCAATGAATTGTGCCACTCCAGGACACAGAACCACCTTACGGGACCTGAGCTAGACTGGGTGCTGCTGGGCTCCTCCCTGTCTGCTTCACCCTTTTTGCTTCCCATGTTTCCAGCATCAGATGGAGAGCGGTCTGTGCAGCAGAGGATCGTGTCTCTTGTTTTTAGTCATTCTGACTTCCTCTGATGAAAGACACTACATAAATATGACTACTCTTAGTCTGGTGAGGTGTGCTTCAGTGTTAGGGCTTGCTTTAGTCTGTGTATTGGCCTTGTGTCAAAAAGGGAAGCAGGAGATTTCTTATGTGAATGTGACAAGTCCATGCTGAGGGGGTGAGTTTTATGTCTCTGGAGCTTTTTAGCTAATCCTGAGATAACAGAGCTGCAAAAGCTTGTCAGGCAGTGATACTTTGAGGTGAGCAGTTCCTAGGAATGATATTGAAATGCAAAGAGCTCTCTTGCCAACAGAAACTCATTTCAACCAAGTGTTTAGAAGCAGCACGGAATCCCTCACCTAATATTCTCCATAGACTAACATACACTAACATTTTCTAACTTTAAAAACATAGAATGGTTTTGCTTTTGTCTTCTTCTCTCTCCCATGCCCCATTACAGGAGAAATAGTTTTAGCTGTTTCCAAAAGCAGTCACTGTAGTTGAAGGAAGCCCCAGACTCTGCAGCCCTGTGACAGTGGCCACCTCTGCTGAGTAGCAAGCTGGGCCCCACACGGTGTGCCCAGTGCCCAGTCCTGCCCTGCCATGTCCTGCCTGAGGAGCAGGGTCTGTCTCCTGTGAGAGGGCTGTTCAGGAGCCACAATGTGAGTTGTAGTGGCAAAGGGCACGACTTCTGAGTGCTGGGCAGGCACATGCACACAGCAGCTTGGGGACACCGCTGGGGATCTATACAAACTTTTGCCTTGGGCAGGAAGAAGGGTCGAGGGGGTTTTCTGTGCCTCCTGTGGTTTTTATTCCAGGAGCAGGCTTGCATCTTTGGACTGAAGCCGCCTTGGGCTGCCCAGGCACCTCCTTCCCATGGCAGCAGGCTCGGCTCAGTAACCACTTTCCACTGAGTGCTGCAGCATCTTCTTTTCCTCTTCCTCTGGTCCTTCCTTCCCCCATACAGAGACAACAAGCTGGTGAGTAAGAGAAGAAGCTGCTACTCGTTGTAACCAAGCCTTTGATCTATTCTCTCCATGCTCCATATTTTGGCAGTGCTAGGAGAGCAGCCAGAGCAAAGAGGGTGTGTGGAGCTTGTCTCTGTTTCTCTCCATGCTTAGCAAGGACGCTAGTTTGAAATCTAACCAAGCCAGCTTCCATTTGTAGTGTTGTGTAAATAACACAGATGGGCAGGTTTCTCTTCAGTTGGCTCAGGGCAAGCACGTTTCCACCCCTCTTTGTAAAGATAGTTCCCCTTGCGAAAAAGTAAGTCCCTTTTGTTACACAGCCAAGGTCTCATTGTCCTCCTGCCTCTATAAAGGGGTTCCTGAAGTACTGTCATTTGCTGCTCTGGTGCTGAGCAGGTCCCTGCAGGCTCTTGTGGCAGCTGCCAGAGTAGTCTCAGGAGGTTTGTATGCAGGACTGATGGGCTTTCCGTTCTGTTTTCTCCTTTTAGATTTATCACAGAATCATAGAAAGGTTTGGGTTGGAAGGGACCTCCAAAGGTCATCTAGTCCAACCCCCCTACAATAATCAGGGACATCTCTAACTGGATTAGGTTACTCAGAGCCCCATCAAGCCTGACCTTGAATGTCTCCAGGGATGGGGCCTCCACCACCTCTCTGGGCAACCTGTTCCAGTGATCTATCACTCTCATATTAAAGAACTTTTTTCTAATATCCAACCTAGATCTACCCTTTTCTAGCTTAAAACTCTTACCCCTTGTCCTTGGCAGTTCCTCAAAGGATGCTGCCTCTCCACAGCTCCTCCTCTCCTTCTGATTAAGTGGATGGATGGAGAGAACACCCAACTCATAGGAAGGAATTGGTCTAAAGGGGAAAATATTCTGAATGTGAGTGGGGAAAATAAACCTGCAAAACCATTTGATGAGAGAAGCAGGAGCCTGTATCTTCAGTAGGAACAGTTTGTCTACTGTTCATTTGCGTGCATTTTGGACAGGTTAAGTTGTGATGTTGGAAAATAACCTTTGAGTGAAATTTTGCTTAGTGCAGCATATGAAGATGTGAGGTTTTAGGACGCTATCTCTCTGAAGATCAGTTTCAGTCTTCAAACCCGTTTCAGCTTCATTTTGTGATCTGGAGGCTGCCTTAGGCAGTGAGGTGGCTGCTCTTTTCACTTCACAGATTTCTGAAAGCTTGAAATTACTTCATATGATAAGCTGTGACAGTGACAGGTTTTAGGCTTTCTTTGTGAGTCGAACTCACAAATGGTGGCTCGTTGTTCTCACGTGGAAAGACTGGTTTATGGTTTTTAACTATTGTATTTATTTATAATGAAGTGCTGTTGGGCCACCTCTATAGAGTGCATGTCCACCTGTACTCACCACAGTGGGAGACTATCAGTGCTTTGATCTAGGCTTGGATCCTTCCTCAGGTGCCTTCCAGCCCGTAAATCATATAGTATCATAAAAGCAGTTTGATGAAGGCTGTAAAAACACCCTCCTTATTAGATCCTCTGCTTGCTATTAAAGTGGTTGAATTTCTTTTGGTTAGAAATCATTTAGATATGTTATTTCAAATTGACTTCTGGAAAAATAATACTTTTCAAAAAGTCCAGCCTTATTCTGACAATACTTTTGTAGCATTAGAAGTTAGTGGAGTGACACTGATCTGAAGTTCAGTGCTCAGACAGTCCTGGGAAATGGAAGATGATACAACCCACCAGGCAAGAGAACAGTTTGGGGAACAAACTCTGTGTGGTTTGGCTTTTTTTTTTTAGGTTTATGGTGTTTTTTTGGGCAGGGGGGGAGGGTGAGTGCTGAGTTTTGGGTTTTTTCTGTTTTGTTCAAACTACTTTTACGCTTTATGGTCTTTCAATTGCTGTGTGAGTCTACAAAATATAGTGTGGGGATCACGTTCACTGTTGAACAAATGCCAATTGTAGGATGTTGGTGGAGAAATCTGCCATTGATAAAAATGTCCTCAAGACAAACCAGCCGTCTCCTGTGTTGTGAAGGCCTGGCCCAGCTGGACAAGTTTGACAGGATTAAAACTAAACCACTTTTTGTGAATATTCTCACCTGGGTGTCCTGAAACAGCTTTATCCAGAAAAATTAAGGTTAAATACAGCTTCTCTTTAAGGACAGTGGTTAATTGCATCATGTTTTTTTCAATTCACAAAAGACAGCAGAACTGAAAGTGTAATTTTTAAAGGCTTTATTTTGAGTGTTTTTGGCTAGCATTTGATTTTTATTTTTATTTTCCACAAGGAAAATGCTTATTTGACTTTACAGGACAAGTGAGTCCCTGGGAGGATACCTGGATATGTGAGGGGTTTACATCCAGGTTCTTACCATTTTTCTGTGTATGAAGAATAACATCAAGAGAGAAGAAATCTCTTCTGTTGTGCAGCCTGAAAATAGAAATTGTGAACTTGTGTATTGACTCAGGGAGGCTTTTGTTGTTGTTTTTGAAATGTCAAATGTTTTTCAGTTTTATTCATCAACAAAATTGTTGTGCACCTTCTCAAGCTTTCTCAGGTTTTTTCATTGATTTTATCCTGGTATAAAAATACAACCAACTGGAGACTCTCCAGAGTTAACAGTAGGCTTCATAAAGAAGCCTGTGTCTAAAACTCTGATTTAGAAAGAACTGTAATCTTTGCTGCAAGTCAAAGACAGAATTTAAGTGTATTATTTAAATTAAAGTTCATCTTGAAAAGCAGTGAAAGTGACACTTTCTCGCTCAAAAGTTCTGCTCTTGTTGTGCTAAGAGATTTGACTATTGTAATAGAGGAGGTTAAAAACTTTTCCTTTACAACAACCCCATTTTTCATTAGTTCTGGTATCAATTTTGCCGTATGTGCACAGAGAGGGCACCACTGGCTTGTATCAAGCCTGGTGCCATTGGTTGTCCTTTTGGGAGGACATTTCTGTCAGCCCTACTTTCCCTGCCTGTGCTGGCCCACAGAGTTTTACTGCCTTGGGGGCAGGGTTTCCACAGAAAATATCTTAAATTATCCAGACTTCTACGTGTGGTCATCCTTCCTGGTTTTATTTTTCTGTTTATTAACTGTTTGTTCTTGGTTGCCATAGTTACACACCTGAAATAGTTCTTGGGACGAACTATTAGTTATTAGTCCCCAACTAAGTTTTGGAGCTGTTTTAAGAAAAGAATGATAAATGTTTATTGTAAAATAGGTAGATAAGAGTCATACATAGCTGTCAGACTGGGTAATTAAAATATATTTTCAAATCATACGCTTCATATATACAGTTTATTTAGTAAAACGTGTTCTTTCTCACACATTCATTTCATATGCAAAGTAACTTAAAAGGTGAAAAGAAAGGAAGGTTAACTCATACTGAAAAGGCTGCAAGTTTCTGAATCATCGAGCCAGTTGCAAATAATGTTTTGAAAACCTACTGTTTTGGAAAGCTCTTCATCTTGCCCCTCTGCTGGTACCCATGAAGATGATGATGATGATAACCTTTCTTTGTCTCTGAGCTCCTTGCGTGCCTCTGCTGTGGTGGTAGTTTTAGTACTGAGAGGTTCTAAAACGCTTGTACATTAGGCCCAGTATTAGATACGTACAGCTGCCCACTTGCACATTCAATCATTTCTGTGGAAATCAATTTTTATTAATTGATACAGCAAACTGTATTTTCAAAACTGGCCTCCTTTCTGCTCCAGACAGAAGGTAATTTCTTTTTGCATTTTGAGTAAAGGAAGCATCTCCCCCAGAATGAAAACTTGTTTGCAAACAATCTTAGGCCATTTTTACAGCCGTTTTTAAAAGGCACAGAAATGGATTTTATTATGTGAAAGTGTTTCTGGGTAAGAGCATGAACCATGCCAAAGTAATGGTACAAAAACTGGTAGCGTTAAAATGCAGCAAAGAAAACTTTAGTTCTGAGACATAGCCAAACTTGCAGATGGCACAAGGGAGGTGACATACCAGAAGTGCTGACCAGAAAGGGTTGAGGCATGTCCAGAGACATTTTGTGAAGTGTACGGTGCAGGCTAGATGGACTTCTCTAAGGGAGGAGGTTGACAGAGCTGGTTCAGTCTTCCAGCTGGAAGTGAGGAGTGTATCAAAGAGGTGCTCCCCATTTTTCTGTGATGTGGGGCTTGCTTCCCTCATTCCCCTCCTCTGGGAAAGAATGAGAAGATGGGCAGAAGAATTTCATACATGTATCATGTTATACCTTTGATAGAAATACAGTGATGTGCAAGCACAGTTTATCACATACACTCTTTCAATAAATGCTGTATAGGAAGGGGTCCTTTTTAGTTTTCATGTGCTAAAACAGTTTTAAAATTACAGGAGAAAACCATGCGGATTTCTCAGCAAAGATAATAAAAAACAGCCGTTGCTCAAGGAATAGCTGGTACCCAAGATTCTCCGTTGGGGTTGCATACTGGGCAGCCTGTCCTCCTATGTAGCAGCCCTGACCAGTGTATAATGCTTACAGGAGGGAGGATTCACTATTAGCCCAGGCTGGCCAAGCTGTCCAAAGCAAATGAACTCTCGTGGTGACCTTCTGTGAGATTTACAGATGGAAAGAGCAGAGAGTCAGACTTTTGGCTGGATTCTGCCTTTTAACTAAGTTAGAAAGAGGTTTTGATTGGTTATTTCTGTATTTGACCCTTAGCAAACTGATCATGTTGGCAAAAGCAATACTGGTGCAGCAATGACAAAGGCAGATTTTAAGTGGCATTCCAGTGATCTTGGGTAGTTTTCCTCTGACAAGCCTTTCACATTTAGTAGATACTGTCAAGGTTAATGCTTCTTTTGGTGTCACTGTCACTTTGTTAATGCTGATTCTTTTTCCCAACATTTTTCTCCCTACATCTTTAAAGGGAAGAAATATATGGAACAGGCTCACAGTCACCAGAAAACCATTGTCCTCCTTCTTTCTGTACCCTTCCTGATGTGGCTGAGGTGGCCCCACTTCTATGTCAGGGATAATGCTGTCGGTGTCCTGTGAGGCAAGTGGGAGCTGAGGAAGAGGTGTTCTTCCACTGCAGGCAGTCCTATCATGTGGCAGAAGGCTTAAAGACAGGACACAGTTCAATAACCTTCTTCATGTGTGTTTTCTCACGGAATTCTTTTGCAGCAAAGTAATAAAAGATGGCATCCAGGCAGCAGTTCAGGTTGGCTAATAACATTGACACCTGAATGAAAAGGCTGATGGTTTGTTTCAGACTGCAGTCCACTATCACATTTTGTCTTACCAAGCACTGTAGGCAGATCCCAAGGTGGACGGGTGTGAAGCACACCAAAAACACCACGAGGTTGATGATTATGACTCGTAAGGAGCCACTGCCTTCTACCTCCTTTTTAGCTTGACTTTTATGATTCAGAAGAATACAGATATTTTGGGCAGAGCAGAAAACCATCACTGCGAGTGGGATCAGAAATCCAAAGATTTCCACAGAAACAATGAGGGGTATGCTCCACGCCTCTCTTGACATGTTGTAAAAACATTTCAGAGAATCTTTCCCACGAAACACATACATTGGAATGCTGCAGAGCCAGGCTGCTGCCCAGATGAAGCCACAGACCAAGATAGCCCATTTGGGGGATTGGTTAGCTCGACCTTCAAATGGGTGCCTTATGCAGATGTATCTGTCAACAGTAATGCAGACAATGATGAAGATGCTGCCGTACGTGTTGACGAAATAGAGAGACTCTATGAATGAGCACACGAGTCCAGGAGCATCTGTGATAGAGTAGTACAGCTTGAGAGGGAGTGAGAGGAGCAGCAAGACATCTGCAAGTGCAAGATTGATCATGTAAACTGAGGTTTTGGTCTGTTTCTTCCAAAAGCAGCAGAACACAGAGAGGGCCAGGGTGTTGAGAACCAGCCCAAGAATGAAAGTGGGGATGGAGATCCCCAACCGCAGGGTCTTTGCTAGTCTGTCGATGTCTGTGAAGTTGCATTCCCCGCTGTTGGTCATTTCTCCCCTGAAAGGACAGAGAGAACAGGTTGGAAATGTGTAAGGCTCCCAGTTAACACCTTTATATGATAGCAAGCTACTTTCAAACACAGCTCTGGGCTTGTTTGATTTTGAGCTATACACTTGATCAGTCTTTGGCCATTATTGAAAGTGAGTCCTTATTTCAAGCACAGAACTTTCCACTTCCAGCCTGAGTGGCTTGACCTGATTCTCAGTAGCAGGTAGTCAGCTTCCACTGACTACCATGCCCTTTAAAATAATCCCACTCAAGCATACATTTTCAAAAACTCTAATCTCTAGCAACTTGTACATCTACTGACACTTCCACAACACTTATGTTCAGTTCCTTTGCTACACAGAAATTCATGAGATTATTGTTTCATATTAAGGCAGTTCATACTGATAGCTCAGACTTTATTCTCGTATACATGATTCCCTATGGATTGGTAGCTTCTGCTGATGTGCTTTTACTACGCCTGCATTTATAAGGATATATTAATTTTATATAATGCTTTTATCTGATGCAGTTTTTTAGAAGGTCACCTTAAAAAGACTGATCTTTTATTTAGGTGCAAATTGAGCAAGCACGCTTTCTAGCTTGTATTTAACTTTCAGCATTGGTTAATGTAGGTTTTGCAAGTACTTCAAATTTTAACTGATTATCTTAGATACTCTAGCAAAGATTAGCAAATGGAAAGCATGACATCTTAATAATACAGCTCTTAAAGTATTATTTGTGTAGAATAAGTGCCATCACCATTCTTAATAATATACATATGCTTTAACAAACTATACCTTAAAAATGTTTGCTGATAACATCTTTAACACGAAAAAATCCTAATTAAGGTGAAGAAGTTGGTAGTTAGAGTTTCCAGTCCAGCTCAGCCAACCAAGTAGCTCAAATGAGATTTTAGGAGTAAGCACAGAGGTTTTAAGAAGAACTTGATCAAGAGGAGAATCTCTGCTTTGGAGGACAAAACGTGGCAGGTAGCTTATTAGCACTATCAAATGGAGCTGGGCTTTGCTCAAGAAACCAAAAAGCAATCAGTGAAAGCTTTTTTTTTTTTTTTTGCTTACGTGGCTAAAATAAAACGTATAAAAAAGAGTGAGCGAGACAAAATGAAGAATGAGTAGAACAGATAAATATTAACTGAGGAAACAGTCTTGGGTTTTTCCAAATCTTATACCTCTGCTTTTCACAGGGATGCTGATATTGTGTGGGAGGTCAGAGGTGGGGTGACTTACAGGAATCAGTGAGTGATAATGGGAATAACTGTATCTGGACACTAAATAGACTCGGAGCTTAACATGCTCATATTAGAGACAACAGTTTATTTCCAGCTCAGAGGCACAAAAAGCTAAAGGTCCAACCCAGTAATTGTTATGAAGTGTGTATATTAGAGTATCTGAAAAGGGTCCGGCCTCTCTGTTGGAGGAAAGTGTGTTAAATGTGAGTCAAAGCTTCATACAGATTTTTAAAGAAAACTACTAAATAAGGCTTGGGCATATCTTGCAAACAGTTATATTCTTTGATGAATTGTCTGCTTTTTCAGATAAGGGGAAGTCTGAAGATCGAAGGCACTTGCCTTTCAGTGAAGTGTGCTAGAGATAACTAAACAGCACTAGAAAACTCTGAGAGAGTTAGGACAGGGGCTGCTGAGTAGGTGAGGAAAGGGTTGCAAGAAAGCTGATGAGAACTACAAACAGGCTGCATACAGGTTACTAGGGGGATGCACAAATTCACTGAGACTACTCCTTTCTCCATTGTAGGAGTGAGTGTGACCTGCAGGGAGGGGCTGTTGGTCAGGACCACTTCCAGACAACTGGACAGAGCCACCCGAGTGGGACTGTCTCAGTTTTGTGAACTTAGGAAACAGCAAAAGGAAACCTGATGGTTATCAGTGGATTTGTCTGTCAGAAATGAGAACAAAAAGAAAACTTTGGTTTGTTAGTCAGTCCAAGATTGAGTCAATCCACGTGAGCCAGCTCCTTAGAAAATCATGTGATTGTGGTACCTGAGAGGTCAGGTAGTGCCACTAAAGGTGGAGATGCATTGGTGCCATGTCTGCAAGGGATTATTGCAGTCAAATGCTGCTGTGATGTGAGGGCAGGGGAGGTAAGCGGGAGTAGGAGTGTTGTGCTGCAGTGTGAGTGTGTGTCCTGTGACCAAGAGCACCCCTTAAGCTGGGGAAAAATCAGATGCCATTATACATTTTGAGGGAGTGACAACACCTGTTAGTGCAGTGCTTTGTGTGCTACATAAATATATCAGAAAATTGCTTGTAACATCTCTTAAAAGTGTGAGTTTTGATTCTACTTTGTCTGGGTTTCTATTTCACCGAATGCTTTTTTTTTAGAATTCATTGGTACAAACTTAAGTGTAGCATTACTCCTGAAAACAGTTCATTTCAAGAATATGTTAGCCAGCCTTTAAACTGGTAATTTCAAGTACTCAAAAGGAGTCCCTGATTCTCAAAAACCTGATTTTTTAATCATTTTGCCTCCCCTCAGATTTAAATTTCACATCGTGAGTAACACAAGGGAATTTCTAGAGAGCAGTTTATACTGAGCGATATGCTTGCCCAACATTATTTGAAGGTCCATTTTCACTGACAAAAAAAACCTTGCAGTCATTTTATACGGCTCATCTTTACTTCATTGTCCAAGTTCTAAATAAAAATAGTAATGACGCTGAATCTGAAAGATACTGAGCTGTACCAAATACATCTTTCCTGTATGGTGGAGACTGATTAGTATCTCAGTGGGTACTCATTAATCATACAGAAGTTTCATACAGATCATGTTTTCTTTCTTTGCTTATGAGAATTTCTTTAGAGATAGCGTTTGAAGCCTGTTTCCCCCTCCTACACCCCAGCCCCCAGTTCTGTCAGTCTGTCACAGAAGAAAGTCAAATTACTCCTCTTTCAGTCATTCTCAGATGAATCTGTGCAGGTTGTTACTTACTGTTGCATTGGCTTCTGGGTGCTTGCAAACAGAGTCTTCTGTGGGTGATCCCAGTATTTTTCTGAACACTGAAGCCAGACTTAGTGATTTACCATTCCCCAACTCCTCCTTTTCCAACTTCTTAAGAGGCACCACTCTTGCTCCTTCCCAGTCTTCTGAAGAAAATTCTTCTGTCCTCCATGAGTTTCCTGAAGGAATCACCTGCAGCTCTAGGATTGTTTCAGGCAACTTCTAGAAGCCAAAAGATAACACAAGAACCTGTAATGAATACTACTCAAGGGAGTGTGTCTTAGCTGGTCCAGACCTTGTGACATCTCATCACTCTGTTCTCGATTTCTCCGACTAGGTGAGGATTTTCCCTTTCCTACAGACCAGTTAAATATTCATTTGGTTTAGGCATAGCAGGAGCTGGCAGCAAAGGTGACCTTGGAAACGGAGCAGCAAGGCTTTACAGTGGTAGATTTGATAGGGTTTTTGCAGCACAGCAGGGTGTACCAGTAATTTTCTCTTTGTAGCTTGAATCCGAGTTGGGATTTACACAGGTCTGTATGTTAGCACAGACAGGAGATGACAGATCAAGGATATTCCTTTCCATGGAAGCTTCATTAGCAAGAATATCCTCGTCATAAAATCTCTATCTCACTGTAAGTGTAGGTGTAGCTTTAATAGTAAGGAAATGATAATCAGATGACAGAAGGTAGCAAACCAATCATTCTTAATCCAGCTACGCTACAAAAAGGGAACGAGGAAAATTCAGGTCATTGCTTGAGCAAGGACCTTTACAGCATTCACCTTAACTAGCCTCCTAATCAATACAAACCAAATAATGTTACTGCTATGAAGCAGATTTCGTTTATATCCAATTTCTAGAACTTTATTCGTGTTAGATATAAATTATTCTCTTGTGGATGCACTAAAATGGCTTAGTGCAATGAAGAGCGGTAGGTCCCACATCTGCCATATATTTCATCTGTAGATGGATAATTTCTTATCATTTTATTCTAAGTATTTTGATTGCAACAGAACATAGTTATGCTTATCACTAAAGCAGAAATCTTTGTGCCCTAAACTAAGCGACGTTACAAGTTTGATCTTATTGTTTGATCTTTATAAGAAATAATCATCCAACTGGCTTAAAAATAGTGTTCTATAGTCAACGCTGCTATGAAATTATTGCAAAAAGCAAGTTACAAGTTAAAATGAGAATGACTTTACCTGAACCCCAGCAAGCAGATCAGCATTGCTTCAGTCCAGGTTGTTCTATAGAGCATGAGAGCATTTGCTTACAGACATACCCTACCAGTACTCTTACTAAATATCATGACCACATCCTTCTTTTCTTTTCTTCTCTTTTTTTTTTTTTTTCCTATTTCAGAACCGACTCTGGGGTTTTTTTACATAGGCAAACAGTGGTGTAAAAGTGCAAAGACTTCAATTCTCAGCTGTTTCCGCGCAGTAGTCAATGTAGGGAGGGGAGTTTGTCTCTGAAGCCATGGCTGGTTTTGGACTGGACTTTATCCGGTGTGAAGCAGTGGAGAGCTTTTTTGTGGTGGCTACCTCCACATCTCTAATTATTCCTTCAGCTAGAGGGTAGATGGGGAAGTGGAAAGCTGTAGGAGAGGCTGTCTTAGAAATAGGGTTGCTTCTCCCAGTTTATGCTCAATTTGCATAGTGGAGAACAGTAGTTTAGCACTCAGATGCTTCTGAAAGATACAGCTACTTACATGCATGCAGCTGTTAAACTATTTAAAGGGCATGTGCTAGTTTTAGTCAGTTCAGGTGTTTGATTCATAACTGCAAGTTGGGAAACAAATGCTTACTGGTGAGAGGAGTGAGGTATATGGAGCACTAAACTAGTGCCTTATATGTGAGTCATACAGTAGCTGTTTGTCTTGAAATGAGCTTTCAAGGTTTTTCCATTGACAGGACTTTCTGATGGAGTCTGAAGCTCTTCCTCTGCTCTGGGAGGTGTCACGCAATGTACACCTTTTGGAAAGGATATTTTGTTTGCAAAGACTGAACGGCAGAAACATGGGGGGATTCATCCACTGTTGTCTTCAGGAGATAGTGGAAAAGAGTGGGACATAGCAAAGGAGCCATAGTTGCTGGTCTCCTCAGGTCCTGGCCACATCTGGCTTGGTTGGGGCTAGCATAGAATCATAGAACCGTTTGGGTTGGAAGGGACCTCCAAAGGTCATCTAGTCCAACCCCCCTACAATAAGGCATCAAAGAGACGTTTGTGGTTACATGAAGTGATATAATTTACTGAGAAAAAGTTAATTGCCGCTTGATGACAATGCGGCGTTCTCAGACATCATAATTTTATCTCCAAGCAACAAAACTGGCAGAAGAATAAAACCCTAAATGGGATTTCGTCTATGTATGTCATATGGACACTTCATATGAATGAATGCAAACAGTGTCTCTCTGGAACCCCTTTGGCTGAAGGAACCCTCTTGCTGGTGCTGAGAACCACTCTTCTGACTCGTGGACTGCTCTATTATTGTACACACGGCAGAAAATACGGGGGGGGAAAAAAGCTCTAAGTGACATTTTTCGAAATGCTACCTGGCTTTGGAGGTAATTTGCTCTTTCTGGGGAGATTCAGCACTTCCTGCAGAAAAAAGTAACACCAGCATTTGTATCGCAGGACTTGGAGAAGAAAAAACTTGCAATTTCTTAACACATTTTTTGATTCCTGTCTCATCTAAAAATGAGATTTGAAGGGGAAAAAAAAAAAAGCAGAACCCAAACAAGGTTTGGGTAAGTTAAGCCTGGTAAGAAAATCACGTGTCAGAGGAAATGAAGGCCGCAAGTTTCATATTATTTGGGAAACACCTTATGGAATTGGGAGGTTTCAAGGGCTTTTCAACTTCTGTCTTCTAGAGCTGCGGGCAGCTACGAGTCTCAGCAATGGACTGTAGTGAATCTGGAGTCACAAAAAGAAGTCTAAGAGTGCAAATGAATATGAGCAGAAAACAAATACAACTATGTATGAATAATTCTGTGTCACGTTGCAGCTGAAATGGGGATGCTTCTTTAACCCTCTGGCTGCAGGCGGATTTCGGACGTAACTTAAAAATGAATTTTAATACTTTGTGCTGCCTTCACCCCGAGCACTAGATTCATTCTTTGTGGCTCTATCAACTTCCCATTTGGTCTCACTTGCTGCAGCAGAACTAAACAAAAAAAATCAGCATTTCTTCACACATCAACCATGTGTTTGCTAAATTAGCAATTTGCTTGTGATCTGTGTGGGTTCCTTGCTTGTAGGTGAGCATGAAATGTGTGCATAGAAGTCATTCTTTTGCAGGGTGGCCTTTTTTTGGTTTAAATTAGGACAACTTTTATCTAGAGCATATTCAATGAGGGCAAGTCATGAGTGACTTACTCCCACACCAGCAGATAGATTATTGGCTGAGAAATTAGAGCTTGTTTGTCCCTTGTCTTTGGTGATTATTTTTCTAATTTCTCCCACCAGGTGCTATACATGAATACACTCAGCAGCAGGTATTTCAGTGAGTCCTTTATGCAAGCAGTGCCTTTCTCACCCAGTGCTGCTGCTGCTTGCTACATGCTGGATTCCAGGGACCCAGGTGGCTCTGAGGTTTTCAGTGCAAAGAAAAATTCATAACACTTATGGCAAAGATGAATTGTTGGTTGGTTTTTTTTGTGGGGTGGTTTGGACTTTTTTTGCTAGAGGTTGGTGAGATTTCTCCATCTTTTCTCCTCTAGTTGCAGTAAGTGCTGCTCTTGCTAAGTTAGGCAGCACTTGTCATTTTCAAGGAATCTAAATCTGCTTCAGAGGAAACATGTTCGTGCAGTGCAAAACCACATTCATTTGCATTACAGCATGATGAATTCTACTGTTCTTCTTTTTCAGTGGAAAATAGACCAAAGCAGCTTTGCAGCTCAGCTTTCACAGATGTCTAAAATGTGTGTTTGCTTGCACTTAATGGTCAGAATGCAAGAAGTTGGGTCTCAGATCTAGAATTAGGATGCTTAAGTGCAAATGATTCCATTTCAAAGGTGGAGTCCAATGTGTTTCTGTGCCACTCTGAAGGCATGTGTGACTTGTTCTCCCAGATAACTATAAAATATCATCTCAGGTAGCAAGACTTAATCATCCAGAGCAAAAAGAGGGCATTGCCCAGTAGAGAGCTAGGAGGTGAGTGAAAAACTGTCTGTCTTTGTCCTTGAGAAGAGTGCTGGATGCAGTGGGGAAATAGAAGACTTATCAGCCCAGACTTGAGTCTAAGTTAGCTTCTATGTTGTGCTGTGGCTGGTTTCTCATATTTTTGTGTGTGTTTAAAGGTTTCAAAAACTGAATGGCCAAAGTGAATTGAGATAATATGTTGTCTTGTTCTGAGCAGGCTACCACAGCTTGCTACCCTGAAAGGGATTGGCCTCCTCCTTTCAAGAGAGGAGATGCTGGGAACTTGGTCCAACTCCAGCTAAGCCACAGCACACTCCCAGAAAGGGCAACTACACAAAACTTATAGTGCTATCACCTACTCGAAGATGTACCTTGGTGCTCTTTCTTTCAAAAGAACAGGTAAATTAAAGAACAAGCTCAATTTTCATTGGTGACTTAGAAATTATTATTTGTACTTGGGTTGGAATACAGTGTTTTCTGTATCTGGAGGCCTTTTGCTTCACACTAGGGCTCTTTGGGTTGTTCAGTGCTCTTTTCCTCATCTTCATAAGCAATTAAAGCCTGGCTTACAGTGAGTTATCTTAATTGTGCCATTGGGAACTTTGGATGGCTAGAGAGTTGTGGTTTTCTCATGTAACCTCTTTTTTTTAGCAAGTGGAGGACACTGCAAAACTGGAAATCGGGAAACCTGGCAACTATTGTATTTTTTGGCCACATTCAGCATCTCTAAGATGAGGCAGAGGCCTTTAAAGGCAGCCCAGGACAGAGGATAAAGCAGTTTTTCTTGGAGATGGCCAGCTATGAGCTGTTTGTTTCTGACTGAATCTGAGAAACCTTACAAAAGTTTCTTAGGGTTATATGTTGAGAGGGAAGGAACTGGCCAGTCTGGTGAGCAGTCAGTCTCATGCTAGTACGGTTGAGTAAGCAGAACCATGAGAGTAATATTTTAAGGTAGAGAATATCTTCAGCTGTATCCAATTCAGAAATCCACCAAGACACCAAGCCTCCAGAGTGGCATCTCCTTCCTACCTTCAGAGACCCACAGTCTACAGTTGACTGAAATGATCTAATTCACCATAGTTCAGTTTGGTCCTCCAGAGCCAAAAAGACTGGTTAGACATGGTCAGTGTCAGCCAGGAGCCAGTGAGGACATCTGTTCATGGCCAGCCCATCTCTCCTCCATGGCAGGGGCAGAGCAGCTTGCATCAGAAGCAATTCTAGTTGTGGGCGTACCAATAGGCTATAAATTTTCTTGGGCTGTTTGTGGGAAGGAGCCAGCCAGTCAAGCTGTGAGCTCAGCTTTAGTGAAACTGTCTAAGAATAGGCACAGAGCTTCCCGCTTCAATGTGCTTTGCAGTCCGCTCCATGAGATTCACCAGCACACCCCACCTATCCCAGATGGCCAGTGGAGAGGGTTTGTGGTTGCTCAGCATAGCTGGGCTGGTGCCAATGCCATCCACCAAGATGCAGGCAACTCTTAGAGGTGTTTCCATGTGACGGATACAGACTGTATCTTCTGAGTAGCCCCCTAGAAGGGGAAAAATGTGAAGCTGCTGAGTTGATCTCTTAAACCAGAGAAAAGCTTTTGTTTAATGAAGATGCCATGCTCAGTGGGCAGTGGCACTACCACAGACAATGGTAGCTGTGTACAAAACTAAGGTCTCAAACAAAACCACCAGCTAATTTCACAATCATCCAACAAAAGGAACTAATGGTTAGTACCAGTGTGGATGCCTGTCATCTTTGCACTCTGGGTCTTTCCCATTTTAGCTTATGTGTGGCCAAGTTGTCACTATCTTTTTGTTGTTTTCATATCAGTGTGTATTTAGCTGTGGGTTACTAAGCCATGTCTCAAAGGATTGCAGAGAAGCAGGACCAGCTCTGGCCTCTCGTGGTATGGCCAAAGTCAATGTTGCTGTCCCAGGAACGAGGCTATTTGAGACATCAGTTAGAGATTGTTTCTCATACTGTTGTTGTCTCACCTGGACATTGCCCATTAGCATGCCCATGGCTCTCATGTTTGCTTAGCTTGTTTTTTTCTTGAGGTTTCTGCAGACAATAGCATGAATTGCTCTATCACAGCACTGACATCACTTGTCAGTGCAGACCCTCCAGCCTGTGTCCCCTCATCTTGGCATTTAGATCTGAGGGTATGAGAATTGCTCTTAACCTTGATCCTGCCTTGAGGGTGTCCAGACAGATCCCAGGGCACCCAAGTCCCAACCTGAATCACTGGGTGACTTAACACAGAGGCAATGAATGCTGCTGAGAAATAGAAAGTGCTCAAGAACAGCTAGTCAGACAGACAAGAAAAAAAGAAAGTTTAAGAAAATGCTTACAGGGATTTGTGCATTTACTTGACAAGTTATGAGTGTCGCTGCTGGTAGAAGAAACACTACCCGACAGTGCCATCTTGGGGTAGGTTATGAGGTTATGTCTATTGAGTTGGACAGGAGATCTCAAGGTGGTGCTTGACTTTTCCCTTGTGTGGTGCTCTCTCTACCTGTATGTGTTTGTTTACATACATATATTAAAAAGTGTATAGATATTTGTGTGTGCTTCAATATCACAGTGACTTACTAACAGTCATTGCGTTGTCCACGTGGGTTACACGAACACTTTATGAGCTTTATTTTGTTCTTCTCTCTCCTAATCTGTCCTGACCCATTGCTTTTCATTTTGGTAAGATAGCCAGCCTTTGAGAGAGAGCTCTGGTTCATGCTGCTGAAAAAATGTCTCTTTGTGAAAATGTGGCTTTGTCTGTTCTCCCCTGGAAAGGGCAACTGAGCAAATTTCCTTATTTATCTCAGCGCAGATGCCTTGAATCTGGCATCTGAAGAGGACAGTAATGGAGGTAAGTTCAACCAGCCGTAGCTTGTTTCTTTTATGCATGTAGGTTATCTGCCCTTGCTATCAGCATATGTTTAGTATTTAAAATATAACTGGTGGGTCTTCATCCCAAGGTCTTGGATGCTGCAGAAGTACAAGCAAGGTGGGGATGCTGCAATATGCTGCCAGATCAGCTGGGTCCTGAGGGGCAGAGACACTCTGGCTTGTTTCATTGGGAATTCCTCCTCCCTTGTGTGCAGAAGCACCACCTTTGTGGTGTTTGAGCCTAATGGCGGCTAGACACTTATTTCCTTCTGGTATGTAATGTTAGTCTAGCTAGGCTGGTATGGTTGTCTCTGTCCTGGCTGCCTGCCACCACCAAGTGTCTTGACACACAAGTTAGAGTGAATGAATGGCTTATGGAAATAAAGCTGCACTTCATTTGAATATAATAGTGTCATTTACAGTGATAACCTTCTAGCTTTCTGCTCCAAGCCAAGGGCTACAGATTTATTTGAAATGCTGAAAAGGTCCCTTCACTTCAGCACAGGTGGATTCCTATAAATAGCCTGCAGAGAAAAACCTCACAACATAAAAGGGATCAAGAAAGCAATTTGCAGGGAAGTGAAAAACCTCAAACAGATGAAAAACTCTCAAAGTAACTAACATTAGAATGGCAGAAACTATCACACAATCAGATGCAGACTTTTTTGTTTTTAACAGAGAAAAGCTAAGATTAAAAAAACTCTTAAGGGACAGAAGTTTGGGGTAGGATAAGGGTGTGTGGGCTTAGTGCAAGTGCCAGCCTCTAGTAAAAAAAGGTGTTGTTCTAATAGTCTGCTTTGAATAAACCCCATTTCTTCCTGTGTTGGGTGGGAAGGGTGATTGCCAAGACCAGGGTAGTTGTACAGGGGTTGTACTGAGGTGGTCAAGAAACTTGTGAAGCCAAGTTGACATGTAGGAATTTAATTGTATCATTGCCTTGAAGTCTTGTGCTTTTGGGGTCCTCACTGGTCCCAGGGATTACTTTATCTGTATGCATCAATTGTGACTAGTTTGATCTTTGCTAAAAAGAGGCTTTAGATGTGATGCTAGGCTTAAATTTTCTAGGCCAGAGGAAGATGTTCTTTCTGCAAATGGATCCTCTGAGCCTAAACCCCCAATTGGGATTGTTCTGGAGCACCCAGATAATGGCAACTGGCCAGATGTGCAGATATTTCTCCAATTCCACCTTAAATCTGCAGTAATCCCCAGATCACAACCTGAGGGTCATCTCCCAGCTCGGAAGAGCAAAGCTCCCCTGGAGATGCCTTCAGCTAGCAAGGGACTTGCAGCTTGCCAGAGTCCAGTCATAACTCAGTCCTTTGCTGCTCTGCCAGAATAGAATCATAGAATCATAGAATGTTTCAGGCTGGAAAGGACCTCTAGAGGTCATCTCGTCCAACCTTCCTACACAAGCAGGGACGTCTCTACCTAGGTCAGGTTGCTCAGAGCCCCATCAAGCCTGACCTTGAATGACTCCAGGGATGGGGCCTCCACCACCTCTCTGGGCAGCCCATTCCACTGATCTATCACCCTCACATCAAAGAACTTTTTTCTAATATCCAGCCTAAATCTATCCTTTGCTAGCTTAAAACCATTACTCCTGGTCCTATCATTACAAACCCTTTGAATAGACCTTCCCCTGTCTTCCTGCAGGCCCCTTCAGGTACTGGAAGGCCACTGTAAGGTCCCCCTGGAGCCTTCTCTTCTCCAGGCTGAACAGCCCCAACTCTCTCAGCCTGTCTTCATATGAGAGATGCTCCATTCCCCTGAGCATTTTGGTGGCCCTTCTCTGGACACGCTCCAATATGTCCACATCCTTCTTGTGCTGGGGGCTCCAGAACCGGACACAGTGCTCCAGGCGAGGTCTCACCAGGGCAGAGTAGAGGGGCAGAATCACCTCTCTTGATCTGCTGGCCACAGTTCTTTTGATGCAGCCCAGGCTGTGATTGGCCTTCTGGGCTGTGATTGCACATTGGTGGCTCGTATCCAGTTTTTCATCCACCAGCACCCCCAAGTCCCTTTCCACAGGACTGCTCTCCAGTAGATCCTCTCCCAGCCTATACTGATAGTGCTGGTTGCCCCAGCCCAGGTTCTGGGGCATCTTCTCAGAGTCAGACCCTCTGCTTTTACAGGATGAAGCTGCAGCCCACAGTGCTGCCAGGGAAGGCCAGTGTGACGGGACCCCAGAGCTCTGCTCAGGACCATGATGGTAGAGGGTTCAGGGCCTCTTCTGGTGCTGAGCAGCCTTAACAGAGAGGCTGGCTCCCTCAGCACATGACCTGATGTGGTGGATGGGTATGTTTGATTTGGTTTAGCAGCAATTTAAGATTTATTAATCAAAGGTAGACTTTAGCAGCTCTTAATGATTAACCAACCTAAAGATTAATGAGTGATTTAGTAAATTATGTTGTAATAAAACTGTGGTTTAATTGAATATTGGAGAATGATGAGATTCATGCTAACTTACTGCAAGGTACCTTAAATCAAAATATACGTGTGTGTATAAACATGAAACATACATACAGACAGAAATACTTGGATACAGTGAACTATGTAGATGCCCACACTCATAAAAGACATAAAATCAAACACCTGGATAGGTAGAGAGGTGGGTAGAAGAGGTTAAATATAGTTAAAATATCCCCCTTCAAGTTTAGATTAAATACTTGCAATACATGGGCATTTCAAAATGGGCAGGAGTTGAGACTTGAGAAGGTTGCCTCTCCCAGGCCTTGCATCGACTTCATCAGCAGGAGGTCCTGAGAGGTGTCGCAGCTCAGGGGAGATGCTGGTCACAGCCCACTGTGATCCAGGAGAGCCCAAAGCGTCTCACTTAGGATTGCTTTGCATAGGGTCTGGGATAATGGACTTTTGTCAGGGACTTCTCCATTTCAGCCTAACTCAGGTGATGTAACGTTCTGGTTTGCACACGTCCAGAACTTTCTGGATTTTAAGGTTCCTGTATCCCTCCTCCTTGGGCCACCACCCAAGTGCTGGTGTAGCAGGCTGTCAAAGGGTCAATCGATGATTGTTATTGTTCCCAGGTGGCAAGGAGGAGAGTAGGAGTCAGGTGCATGGAGGTGCATGCCTCAACACTTTGGTCCGCTGCTTATGATCTACACTGGATTGTCAGGAGGTATTTGTTGTTATTGTCCCCAAAGAATAAGGGAAGCAGGAGCCAGGGACATTACGGAGGTGCCTTAACTCTCTGGTACGCTGCCTTTCACAGGCCGTGTGTGGCTTTCTGGTGGATTGTTGTGTGACCCAGGGAGGAGTAACACTCTGTTACTGTTGGTGTCAGTGTTTCACTCTTCTTAAACAAACAAGAAAACCTAAACCTTTGGTCACAGCAACGTAGCCCTAAATATAATGGAGATGGGACAGTGGTTTCTGGTGAACAGAAGCTCTCCTGTGGTTCTGCTTGAGCTAGATTAACCCTTATCTGTGTGCTGAGGAGTGTTTTCTCTCTGAGAGTAATAACACTCTTCAAATAGGTTAAAAGAACTTATTTCCTTCAAAAGGAAGGTTCTCTAAACCTCTCTGGTCCTTGCACAGTGGCAGCGGGGGTGATTGGAATAGCTTAGGCCAACAGTGCTAATTTAAGCATGATCACCATGCTTTAAGATCTTATCTTCTGGGTCAGGGACAGCCCTTTGCATGGCATATAGCACGGCAGCACTGAACAAAGCTTGGGTTGTGCACGGATTAGAATAGTGGGAATGCAGATGAGGCTGGTCTGTGGCTCTAGCTGAGCTGCATGAAGGGCAGCAGTGCTGTCAAGGTGTGTGTGGACATGGAGTGTAACTGCAAAGTTGGTACACACCTTGGTGAAGGGATGTCACATCCTACCTGGGTGGCAGAGGTACAAGAACGTCCCCTTCACCTGCAGCCTCTCACTGGGGTGCATGGTGGAGAGGTCTCCTTTTCTCTCCATGGCCCACAGAGAAGCCTACAGAGAAGCTGTACGTGTTGGCAAGGCCTTGCTTGGCAGCATGTGTGTGGAGGAAAACAACATTTTTCACTGATGTATGTTGAAGGGAAGGATGAAGAGTGAGGTGAGAGGCAGGGAAGGGGTCAGCTGCCTTTTTAACATAGACTATAGCTGAAAGGAGAGAGACTGTCAGCAATACTGACAGAGTGGAGGGTCTGCAGGGGAGATATGAGTTCCCTCTGAGATCCTTCAGAGCATCTAGAAATCTTCCTTCCCTCAGTGTCTAGCTTCTGAAACTTCAGAAAGGACTCAATATTTTTTCCCCCTCCTCTCAACAAGTAAGGTGATTCTCAGCATCACCTTCTGAGTCACAAGCCTCTGAGTCCTTTCTTCCACTTGCTGTGCAACAGAGTTTTGTCTAATCCTGATGCTTTAAGCCAAAGGTAAGTTGCAGTTCTGCATAAAGAAAGCACTAATATTTGAGTCTGTTTTAAGAGTCTCAGATGGGCCCTCAGAGGTAGAGACAATAATTTCTTCACAGTTGGCCCTTGTCCTCAGCTCCTCAGGAGCCTGCTTTGGAGCAAGCCAGCAGCTCTCTGCCACTTGGATCTTTCTAACAAGTTCTCACGCAGTGCAGAATTTTCTTCCTTTCTAATCACAGTGTGTGGTTCCGTATGGACAAGTTTGAACACTTTCCTTCTTGTCTCTGCAGCTGCTGAAGAGTCTGAAGAGGCTGTCTGAGCTGCCCATCACCGTTGACATTCTTGTGGTAAGAGCTGTGAAATCTCTCACACTTTCATCATGTCTGTCAAGTCACAGGATAACTGTTTGCCACAGAACTGCTGCTTTCTCTGGAACGGGGTGTGTTGCCTTGGCCACCTGCTACAGTCTGGTGTCCCAGCAGACGTTGTGATGTGGTTCTAGATATTCCAGGCACAGAGAAGGATCGTGTCAGAGCAAGTGTGAAGCCATGGAAGACAGTTTGTCACCCTCAGTTCTTCCGAAAGCTTAACACTTGACTGAAATATGAGAGTTGGAGCAGTTCCTAACAAAAACTGAATCTGCATGAAAGTAGGAAGCACAAATCCTTAAAATTATAGTGACTTCTCTCTTCAAACTTACCAACAGTCATGGTAAATACTAAATTGGTTTATTAATACAAATAGTTAGTGTTTGACTAAGTGAAGTCTTCTTTGAATTACAGAACTGCAGTAAATGATATAACGTCTCTGAAAACATAATATATATGATATCTTTGTCATTACATCAAGGAAGTTTTTTTTCTAGCTAGCAGCAATAGCTAAGAGGGTTAACTTCATTCATTTTGTAGGAAGCTGAGCAGAGGTGAGAATGCTGACTATTTTGCTAAGGTGAATTTTGGACTCTCTTGTGAAGGAGATGGATGTTGGGAAGACTGAACAGGTCACCAAAACACGAGCTTGTAGGAGACGCTGCGAAGAACCTCGTA
Source organism: Brachypteracias leptosomus (assembly GCA_013401335.1). Classification (NCBI taxonomy): domain Eukaryota; kingdom Metazoa; phylum Chordata; class Aves; order Coraciiformes; family Brachypteraciidae; genus Brachypteracias; species Brachypteracias leptosomus. The sequence continues at coordinate 225,167 of VYZX01018475.1, forward strand.
GCCAGGTGGAATAATCTAGTGCTAGTGTCCCAAGAGACAGACAGGTAAGTGAAGCTCTTCAGTTGTCTTCATGGATAAACTTTGTTATATTTTGGCAGTGGAGATTATAAACTTCTCAGGCCAAGGGAATAAAGTGAAGGTCCTGGAAAAACTCGTAACAGAGGTGTGCTAAGTCTGCATGGGGTTTTTGCCTTATTTTGGCATAAACCTCCTGCCTCTGCCAGCTGCAGAGTATTGGGCTGCTGATGGCTGCACTTTTGCGTGAAAGTAGGGGCTCATTATCAAGACCTTGCAGCTTGATGAAGAGATTTACAGTAGATACCAGAATAGTGCCCTTAATAAAGCAAGAGATGCAATCTGCTCGTTTCCCATTTTACAATACTGAAGAGACGTAGTTCTGGGCCCAAGTAAAGGAAGTGGCTTGCTTTGAAAGAAAGCTTTTATGTGCAAAAATCCTATGGAAACTAAAAGTTAATGCTAGCAAGCATGATGCAGTAACAAAGCTCTGTTGAATCCAGTAATGAGAGGATAAAGATGTGGCTGATAAAGACCCAGTTATTCATGATAATTTCAATAGCTGTTATCCCCGTATGCTTAACTGGTGAACTGGTGGACAGGTTTCCCATAGACTCTGCACTGGCAAGGAGACAGACCTTCTTTTGTGAAAGCTTGAAAAAAAGAGCAATATTTTCTGTATGTATTCATGAGTGCCAGGGGTTTGTATATTAATAGAGACTAATGTGTAAAACCTTTCTTTGGGGAGAAATTTTACTGTGCACCAAGTAGGATTTTAACTTTTTTTTTGAGAGAGAGATAGGGGTCTTTGCCTCTGGAATTGAAAACAATTTTAGAATATCAATGAAGGCACTGGTTTGCTTCTCTTAGTGGAAGGAAGGAACACTTTTATCTTGTTTTCTGTGTGAAGCTGAGAAGGATTTATTTCCAGCTTGGAAGCTGGTGCTCAAATCCTGCCTTTTCCCTGTGGGTTTTGCTCTTCCCCTCTTTCGAAAAAGCAAGAATTTTAGTCTTTGAACCTGAAATTACTTGGCTGGGGTTGGAGGGGAGTGAATAACGGAATGTGGTTTGTTAGCAATGAGTGCATACTTTATAGCAGGAGTTCAGAAGGTTCAGCTGTACTTGGTGTCTGAGGAGGTGGAGCCCTGGAAGGAAAGGCGTGTGATGTGACTCAGTGGACCCGGGAGCTGGTGGAAGTGCCCTGGAGCACAGCTCTTCTGAGGAGGTTGGGAGTCCAAGTGCTTCATGAGTTGTGTGATTGCTGAGGCCACAGCAGAGAGCAGGGAGACAGACACACCTGGGCACTGGCTTTTAAATGTGAGGTGAGCAGCAGAGGGCAGTTTTGGCCTGGGGAGTGTGTTATCAATCAGACCTCTGAGCCCTAGCAGGGAAGCGGTGGAGTCACCATCCCTGAAGGTATCTAAAAGATGTGTAGTTGTGGCACTTGGAGACATGGTTTAGTGGCAGACTTGGCAGTGTCAGACTTAAATGATCCTAAAGGTCTTTTCCAACCTAAAGGATTCTATGTTTCTATTCTGTGATTCTGTAAAGGCACAATTTTCTCATTGCTTTAGCCCTGACAGAGTTATCCTGTGAAATAGGAGCCACCCGAAAGGCACCCCTGGCTGTGACAGTACACTGCACCTCTGTGTGATGCATGTCATTGCCCATCGTTTAACAAAAAAAGGTTAATTTAAAACCAAGCTGTTGCCTCTCAGCTTTGGTGTTCCCCAGGCCAGCAGCAGTACTGCTGGTGTTTGCATAGCTCACAGCTTGTAGAGGTGTACGACTTCTGTCATATCTCTCTGATCTCACACAGGGGTGGGGAGCAACTTTTGCAGCCAGTGGGAAGGGGCTTTACTTCCGCACTGCCTTTCCTAGATCTCTATCAACCTACAGTCAAGAAATTGGTGCATGAAACAGAGTTTTCACAAAAAAGCAGCAGTATTTCCAGGTTTTTGTGTAGGCTGGCTACTAATAGGGACTAGAATAATTCATACTGGTACAAAACAAATGGATGCAGTTTGTGACTGTATGAACACACTCTTTTAGAATATTTCCCTATATAATTGCTATGAAAATTACTTTCTCTGTTTGCAGCCTCCTAAGCTAAGGCTTAATTCTATCTACAACATGATCAGTTGTTGCAGGAATGAGTGTGTCCAAGGCACTGGAAGTCAAATTTAGTATTTCAAATGGTGTTGACAAGCTGGATAAATGCTTTGGAAAAGAAAGAATTCAATGTGGCATAGAGACATATGCAAGATTCTGCACATACATAGGAATAGTTGTGAGCACAAATGTGAGATATAAGTGAGCTTGATCTGCTGCCAACCTGAAAAAGGGGATCTGGGGCTTAGAGTCGATTGAAAATGGAGTATGTGTGGAAATGAAATGGAAGATTTGTAGAAAAAAGTCAACATGATTATGGGGTATGCAATTGTTAAAGGCTTTAGAAGAACTATATTCAGTCTTGAGTGCCTCTCCTGAAAATGAAAGAAAGAAAGAAAAAAGATGCAAGAGAGACTGTAGAAAACATGAACAAAGAATAGGGAGCTACATCTGGAGCGCAGAAGTAGCTGAGTGTATTTAGACCACAGATGTTGAAATGTGGAAGGCATAAATATGTCTTCATGAAATGTATAAATATTTCTATGAAATGTACAAATGGCAGCTATGAAGAGAATAAATTGTTTGCTATATCCACAGCAGATGGGAAAAAAAATAATAGATTTACACTGCAGCTGGAAATTAAAGTAGACCCTTCTTTCTAATGCTGGAGGTTGATGAAACTAGAAATACCCCTCACTGTGAGGTGTTATTTAAAAGCAGGTTAGATAAAATTCTGCTAGTTATAACATAGGAACGCTTGACCTGGCCTTTCTTTAAATGGCCTCTTCCTGCCTTTTCTGCCAGTCTGGGCTTTCACATGCAAAGGACTGAGGTGTATTAGAAATCAGCTTGGATAATGTGACAGCTAAATGTGTGTTAGCACTGAGGAGGGCAGAGAAGACCCTAACTGATTGCACTCTTTGAGTACAAATCAATGCAATCCCAAAACTCTCACCTTAGTATGTGTCCTCCTTGTTTTTTGCAGATTGACAGTAGCCCTTTACCAGGTGGTGCAGTCACTAGATTGCTTTACTCCATGCCTAATTTAGCACAGATTTGTTCCCTGATCTCAGCAGTGGCCACAGCTGACTGGAAGTCAGGAGTTCCTCCACACATCATTGCACTCTATAAAAAGAAACCCAGCAACAGAGAGCTACCAAAAAACAGGGGAAAAGAAAAAAGGATATGAAAAGAATTAAAGTCATTTTATTCAGGTGCTTCTTTGCCACATGTAATCTGTAGACAAGAGTGTTTCACTGAAGAGTCCTTTCTGGGTTATCCGCTGGAAATGGAGGTAAGGGAATTTGTATTCTATTTTATGTTATAGTTTTCAGAACCTAGCTAAACAATATTCTAAGTTTTATCTGCACATTCTAATATTACAAAAGGTAATATCCATCGCATGGAGCTTTGTCTGGCAAAAGAAGGTAGATTATTTATATATAGTTTTGTATCATTTGACTAAACAAAGCTTAAGTAGTTTTAAATAATATTCTGCTGCCAAAATCACTAGCACTGTGAAGGAAAAGAGTAGAAATATCATCCAGCTGCAGTAACTATAGATTAAATATAAGTTAATATAGATAGACCTGAGGCTTAGTACTAATTGCTGACTAGGTCACTCTTCTCCTGGTTGCCAACAGTTTATTTTATCTAACCTGGAAAATAATTTAGTAAATAGATACAAGCAAGGTTTTTGCTTAAAGAAATGTCTTATTTTTACTGTTTAGAAGAGTCACTCATGACAAACACTGTGAGATTCTGCTCTGTCGTACTGAAATTGTTGTCAGCAGGGGTCACTGGTTTACAGCTCTGGGAGCTGCAGGGCTGGCGATGCAGCTGTGGGAGAAGGGCTCTGTAATAACTCTCCTGAAAGCTCTCCTGACACCCTGGCCCAGGTTGCCCAGAGGTGGTCAATGCCCCATCCCTGGAACCATTGCAGGTGAGGTTGGCCGGGACTCTGAGCAACCTGCTCTAGTTGCAGATGTCCCTGCTCAGTGCAGGGGGTTGGACTAGGGGAGCTTTGAAGGTACCTAGGGGTAGAAAAAAGTGTGAGAACTGTTCTTTTTCTGGATACTCTCTGAAGCAGAATGGGAATTCCACTGAAAAATGACATTTCTTGGTTAAGGTTAGTACCTGCTTCCCATCATGTCCCTCATGGAAGTGAGCAGAGTGAGAGCATGAGTACAGAGGCATTCAGAGATGAATGCATTTCGAAGGTATCAAAACTGATACTAATGGAGTTTCCCTCACACCCATGTCTCCTTCCCCCCTCCCTTTCATTTAACCTCCACTTAGGTTTCCTTCTTCCTTCAAAATCCTACTTTCTTGGCTTTGAGGAGAGCTGAGGTCTCCCAGGCTACTGGCATAAACACCTGTGGGAGGGAGGAAACTGGTGAGCAACAGAATCAGGAGTTCAAGAAAACAAATCAGTTCATACAAAAAAAAAATATATATAGTGAATGACCCCTTTAGGAGGATGAAGAGAAACATTTAAGAAATAGGTTTTCAAGTGAGTTTTTCTCTTCTAGATGTGTTAGAGATCCTGCCACATGAGTGTGTTTAAATGGCTGTAGACATTCGAGCAAAGGTGTAAATTTCCAAGGATTCTCCCCTGGGCAGCCCAGCAGAAGTCTGGCCCAAAACACCTTTTCCTGCTCTCTATGACCACCTTCTGCCTTTCCATTCCCAGATGTGTTGGAGAGCTTGCTGCAGACAGAGGTGTAGTGGGTCTGTCTGAGCTGATTTTCCCCATACAGCCTTCATGCTGCAGTACTGGAAGCCAGAAGGTGTTGATAACACACACCCTTGTTATGACGGGGTGTGTGGGGGGGCAAGATTTGGGAGGGGATACAACCCGGACAGCCGACCCGAGCTGACCAATAGGATATTCCATACCATATGACGTCAGCTCAACTATAAAGGGAGGAGAATGGGGGGATTCTGGGAAGACGTTTGTCCTCCGAGCAACCGCTCCGTGTTCTGGAGCCNTGCTTTTGCTTCGTGCGTGCGCGACCTTGCTTTCTCTGCTGTTTATTAAACTGCTTCTTATCATAACCCACGGGTTTTCCTTTTCCATCTTACTCTCTCCCCGCTTGCCTTGCTGACGGAGGTTTGGGTGGGGGGCGGGGGGAGTGATAGAGGGACTAGGGGTGGGCACCGGGCACCCAGCCAAGGTAAACCCACCACAAGAGTTCAGGTTTTCCTCTAGTGGTTTGACACTTTGCGTGCAGCCCTGTAGTGTAAGAGCATCACTTGGGGCATTTTGAAGTTTCAGAGCAATCTTTAGCTTCGGCAGCTCTAGGAGACTGCAGGTGTTTTCTGTTCAGAGGAGTCTCCAGCTCAGGATTTATGTGGTGGACACTGGTCGCTCTTTGCCTTGCCTGGTGTGATGCTACTCAAAGCTCTGGCAGGTACAGGGACATGCTGGTGATGCTGTGAAAGCTGGATGTCAATGGTGTGGTTAGATTTTTAATTTCTAAAAGAATTTTATGGCTACAAACAGGGATTCTGTGTACTCATGGAAGGTGGAAAAACCCCTGATGGTTCATTTTACAGAAAGAAGCAATCTCTGGTTTTAGGAGCTCCTTAAACTACAGGATGCAGTAACCTGGGAAAGGATCTGGTGGGCTTCCGACCTGCCACAGCAGGGATGGTCTTCCAGCTCTGTGGCGTAGGGTAAATTCAACCTTCCCTGGGCTCAGATGCTGCAGCAGGGACTGGGACAGCGTGGGGTGTGCTGGATTTCTGCTTCCTATCAGCCTGACTACAACTGGAAAAAACCTTGTGGGCAGCTGACCTGTACTGGGAAAGGCTGTTTAACATGTGAAACTCTTTTCTTTATGGTGTGTGGGAGAGGTGGGGAGTTCATTCTCACACTCTTCCTCTGGCTGCCTACAAATAAGAGCTCTATGCTGACAGGAGAGCCCAGAGGCTCACAGAAATCACTGATACTGTGCAGCAGATTCAAATCTGAGCCAAAGGAAGAAGCTCTAGCTCCCAGTAACTGAAGACAGTTGTTTTCAAGAGACCCAGAGAGTCATGTGGGAACATAAGTCCATCAGACACTTGAAAAGGCAGCTTAGCACAGAGTAATCACTGTATTAAAAATGCAACAAACAAAGAACCACAAACCTACTTTAAGCCTGGAAGTCCCCTCCAAAGAATATTTACTAAACCTTCTGGTGAGCAACTTAGAATCAGGAGTTCAAGAAAACAAAACAGTTCATACAAGAAAAAGAAATATAGTGAATAACCCATGCTCTCTACTCAGAAATATTAGTCACGAGAAATTCCTAATTTCTCTAGTTTTACCAGCCTAATGCATCAGGAACTAAATTTATGCAGAATTTTTTGTTTTCCCCTCTTGCACACCACAGCCACTATCATTTCTCCATCACTGTGTCTCTCCTAGGTCTTTATTTTCTGTTCCACTTACATCCTTTAAGTCGCACTGATACATTTTGTCACCAGCACAGGGAAGGAAGCAGAAAAAGGGAGTATTTTCTCTCTATGCCAAATGGTGTGTTATTTACTTTTCAACTGGAGATGGAGAGTTATGTTCACAATGTTTATTCATAGAATGGTTTGGGTTGGAAGGGACCTCAAGGATCATCTAGTTCCAACCCCTGTGCCATAGGGGGCTAATTCTCAGATTAGAAATATAGAAATGATAGAGGATGACTCATGGAGACTTTAGATGTTGTCTTAAAATGAATCTTCAAATATTATCTTCTTCCTTTTTTTTTTTTTTGTGACAGCTTTCTGGTTGATTGACCTAGGTCACTGACATCTAGGGTTTATTGCTCTTGTACTGGTCATATTGAGTCATCTGCTGGAAATCATTTAATGGCGTGAACTTTGTTGATCAGAGACAGGCTACTCTTGCACAAGGTGGAGAAGCAAAAGGTCTGATGAGGAAGGTGAAAGATGATTCCTCCTGCATTTTGCAGGTTGGTGCCAAGTTGTCTGTGGAGCTTGGTGATAAAATGGGTCAGTGAGGTGTTCTGGTGCAGAGCTGAGGACCTGGGCCTCAGGGCCAGGGACTTTCTCCTGCTGGGCTTGTCACTCCTGCATGGATGGGTTGGAGAAGAGGAACCTGAACAATCTTTGCTCCATTTGGGGAAGACGATTGCTAGTTGGGATCTGAGCCGCTCATTTCCTCCCTTGGCTGCCTTAAGCCCTGGAAAGGATGAGTCCAAATGACTGATGAAACTAGTGGCATGTTTTCTATTTCGTCCTGAATTTCCAGCTGATGGCAGGGGAGGCTGGGTGCCACTGGGGGCACTGTGGGGGAGGTTTCAGGTGCCCAGAAAGGAGCTGTTGTGGTTGCTCTCTCCTGTACAAGCCGACTGACATGCGGTGCCTTAGTGCAGCTGGAGACCGCAGAAACTTGGCCAAGACAAAAGTGACGCACGCTCTCCAGCATCTGGCTTGTGCAGCCCTCTCAGAAAGGAGGAGAGCAATTCCTCCTTCAGTCACTTTTACTGGAAAAAAAAAAAGCCCCAACCCTAATCTAATCTAATCTAATCTAAAAAGTTAAATAGGGAAATTTGTCAAGGGAAATTAGAGTAAGAGGTGAGGGGTTTGTGTGTTTATGAGGAAGAAGAAAGTGTTGAAATACTGTGGAAAAAATGAGCCTGGGGTTTACTGGCAAAAAATGAAGCCAATGTGAATTAATCAAAACCCAGAAATGTGCTGGATTTCACAACTGGTTTTAGTACTCAAATCGGCCTCACAATGATCATGTAGATAAATTGTCACCAGCAGCACAATCTGAGTGTGCCTTTGAATGCAAGATCTGGGAAACTCCTTTTTAGAACAGAAGAGTGCCTTTCCTGCTCTGCTCCCATCTCTGTGGGAGGCCTTTTCTCTCTTAACTGTTATTTTATATTGTTGGAAAGTGGGGAGATGGTGCCTGGTGAGGATCCTTGTCCCAGGCAGGAGGTGGTGGGATCTACCTCCCATTTTCTGGGGGAAGGCCGTGGGTGTACAGGGAGGTGGGTGCTGGGGTGGCCGTGTCCTGGGCAGCCCAGCAGCAGGAGGTGGGTACCTGGGCTCAGGGGAGGGCATTGCTTCCACGGCAGCATTTTTTCAGGGCCTTCATTTCCTCTATTGTTCTTTATCTGGAGGGGAAGTTGGTCAAGCATCTGCCTCATCTGAGACCTCTGTGCAGAGAGTGAAATAGTTCTGATGTCCCTGATATGAGAGGTGAGAACAGAAGAATATTAAGAACAAAACAACCCCGAACATGTATACCTAGAGCAGTGCTGTTGTATTTGAGCTCCCTTGTCCCTTCTTTCAGAGCTGGGACTGCTGCAGGCCATGATCCCTCCAGGAGGCAGGAGATGAGGTCCTTTCTTGCTGCTCTCTTCCCACCGAAAATATCACCTGCTCTTCTCAAAAGGACAAAACCCACCATTTGGGTCCAGCCAGCTGGTAAAAGAGAAAAATTCCAGGTATGCTGTCAAAGTCAGATGTTCCTTTTATAATTGCAGTTTTATTGCACCTTTGACATTTTTCCAAGTACTGTTTCTTTAAATACAAAACAGAAGCCAAACTCGACCCCCTTTCTGAGATAGCAAACCCACTGTGAATATAGCCCTGTGGCTAGAGTTGAAAACATGGCACCGCAGTGGCAGAGATCCAAGATCCCAGTGATGGTGGAGGTCCATTGCTGGTGGGCTCCCTCCTCCCAGGCACAGAGCTCACTGGGCACAGGGTGGCACGGTGGGTGACCAGGGGCTGCCCAGCAGCAGGGACTGGGAGACAGCCCCTAAAGACATGTTAAATGCCACTCAAGTCAGATATGGTCGAAGAGCAGAAGATCAAAGGAAGCAGCCTCGAAGTGGTAAAATAGAGGGCTTAATTCTTCATGATCATCAAGTCATGAAGAGGCATCATAAGGAGCATGACTAGCAGATCAAGGGAGGTGATTCTGACCCTCTACTCCATTCTGGTGAGACCCCCCCTGCAGTGCTGTGTTCAGCTCTGGGGACACCAGTGTAAGAAAGACATGGACTTGCTCAAGTGGGTCCAGAGGAGAGCCACAAAAATGATCAGGGAGCTGGAACCCCTCCTCTATGAGAACAGGCTGAGAGAGCTGGGGTTATTCAGCCTGGAGAAGAGAAGGCTCTGAGGAGACTTTATAGTGGCCTTTCAGTACTTGAAGTGGGCCTATGGGAAAGATGGGGAGGGACTCTTTATCAGGGAGTGCAGTGATAGGATTTGATGGTTTTGCAATTAAAGAGGGTAGATTTAGATTAGAAATTAGGAAGAAAATCTTCATTCTGAGGGTGATGAGGCACTGGCACAGGTTGCCCAGAGAAGCTGTGGAATCCCCAATCCCTGGAAGTGTTCAAGGCCAGGCTGGATGGGGCTCTGAGTAACCTGGTCTAGTGGGAGGTGTCCCTGCCCATGGCAGGGGGGTTGGAACTAGATGATCTTTAAGGTCCCTTCCAACCCAAACCATTCTGTGATTACTTAGTTGCCAATTGGAGAGTAGAAAGATATTGAACATCAGCCGCATTCTTCCATTCCCCAAATAATAATAAGGAAAGGAAATGAGCAGCAGTAAAAGATCTAATTTACCACTAAATTGTAGCTTAAACAAGAATCTCGTCCTTCCTGCCCCTAGGTCACTCCTGACCTTCTTATGCCTGCTCTGCCCTGCCCACAGAGGCTGGCAAGCAACAGTCCATTGCCCTCTCTCTGCTGCAAAACCAGATAACGTAATGCAGTCCCCTTCCTTCCGCCACCCAGGGCTCTTCTCAGAAGAAAGTATTGAATAACCTTTGTGAGAGGGAGAAGTGAAAATGTGTTAATTTAAGCAGGTCATGAAATAGCTGTGGCAATGTGGAGGAGCTGTGTGACCCACGTGGGATGTGTGCAACGGTGTCCTGCCCTTCTGAAATGTGACATCTCTGTGGTAGGGACATGATAGAGAGTCTCTCTGCTGGGGCACTGAGAAAAGCTGATCCTTTGGTCCCTGGTCAGTGAAACGTGGCTTTTGGTGGAAACATGATGTTTCTGAACCCTGTTTTTCTACAGCAATGTAGTGACTTCAGGCTGTGGCACCCACCAAGGGCAAAAGACCTACAGACTTGCTCTTGCAATTTTGAGGCTGATAAAAGTCAGACCTGAAATATTTTTGCCAAATTTTTACCAAACCAAAGCAGGGAGCCTGGCTTGAAAGCTAAGGGCCAGAAAGGCAGAAGCTTGAAGTGTTCATCTTGGTAGAAAAATGTCAGCAGGCAGAAGTGAAACAGGAGTTTTGAAGTTAGTAAAGCTGATGTCAGGCTGCTGGCAGGGCTTCTGATGGACAGGGCTGCAGATGCTGCAACCTCTTGATACCTTTGAGGGCTAGGAGTGGATGGTGTCAGACCTTGTCCCAGCTGGTGCACCCAGTGCCCACATGGGACAGCTCATCCCATTGGAGTGGCTGGGTGATGTTTCCAAGCCTTCATTCAGAAACTGAGAGATGTAGGAATGCTTCTATCTCAAGGTAATGGTAATGAGCCACCCTAATTTTCACTTCCCCAGATGTGCCCTCTTTTTCTGCCTTTGATGAAAGCGTCTTTGAAGTATGTCACAGATTGTAGGTGACAGTTTCATGCTTTCCCCCCACACCTGACATTCAGCTGAACTCTCGTTTCTCGGTCAGCTGCCCTGGTTCAGTACTGGCAGCAGGGTTCATTTAAAATGTGACAGCAACAGCAAATGGAAAGCCCCAAGCACAAAAACTGGTCTGAGGCGTTACCTGACCTCTGTGAGCAACAACATGAAAATTAAAGGGAGGTTTGGATGTGTTCCTACGCTCTGTGTGTGTGTCCTGCCTGTGCAGTAGCTCCACTCATGCTTTCAAGTCCATTCAGTGCTTGTGAAGGATATTGAAGTGGTTATGCCCAACTCCATCATCAGTTCATAGAGTTAGCATTAATATAATGTAGGAGATGCCAGTGCAAGGCACTTGTGCCCACCTGTCCTGCAGCTGCTGGGAGGGCAGCATGGCCTGGTGAGGGTAGGATGCAGTCCTGCATGGTGGGAGACACCTGTCTTGGCCAGGCTGTGAGGTGTCGGTTCCAGCCCTCCTCATGCCTGTACCCTCTTCACTTGGAAAGCGTGAGGTTGATGTTGTCCAGACTTGGCTCCAGAGAAGTCTGGGAAGCCTGACAGAGTATGTCCTATGCTAGGATGGTTAAGTTGCACATATTGGAAAGCTTGGTGGATGTAATGAGGTAGCCAGGGTTTTACAGCAAGATCAAGGCAAGGCCTGCTCCACCTGCATAGTTATGATCTGTCTGTGCACGGGGTGAGTGGTGTCTGCCTTCCAGGCAGTGGTGGAAGAATCAGTGTCTTGTTGGCGAGTGCTTGGACCCCCCTTGTCTCCCAGAGGTTGCTGAGCCCATCAGAAATGTCTATTACTGTAGATTGCTGCCACCTCCTCACTGCTTAATTCATCCCTTAGCTCTTTATATGGTGCAGGAGAGCTTGGCCAGGTGGATTATGAATTTAGAGGACACTCCTTCTACTAAATCAGCCCAAAAGCTCTAGGTGGGAAAAATAAAAAAGTAAGTAAACAGAAGAAACCAGTTTTCTTGCTGGGGAGCCCAAGGGGGTTTCTTGATCCTTGTACCACATATTCCTCCGAATCCCTGGATGCCCTGTACTTGGATAGACCCTGCTCAAGTGCTGAAGAACAGAGGTTCTGGTCCTATGTCAAAGGGATAGTTTATCACACCTGTTTTCTGAGAGCGAAGCATGCTTGCCTATCTCTTTGCTCTCATTACTCAGCAGCTCCTGGGCAGTCATTAGTAACAACAGTGGTTCTGCTCAGAGCTGCTGCAAAGGCTTGGCTGTGGCAGTGAGGATCATCCCTGCACTCCCTGCCCAGCACCGTTCTGCACTGGCACAACCTGATTGTCTCCTCTATGGCCCCCCCTGAGGCTTCCTGCCTCTCCAAACTTCAGTAAGCACCTGAGGACTCACTGCTACAGAGGCTTTGGTGTGAGGTTTCCGTGGTGAGAATGTTTGGCCAAGTGTTCATGGTACGTATTTCTGGGCGAATGGCTGCTAGAGGTAGGGGTGTTCCCCAGAGCAAGATGGCTTTGCAGAATCTGCTCAGAAATATTTGCTTTGTAGGCAGCTTTGTATCTCCTCCACCCATTTCATTAGCAGTTATTACAGGAGAAGTGTTTTTTTTTCCTGTGCATCTAAAATAGCAGTTTGGTTTGTGCAGAGCTTTCACCTCTGAAGAGTTTGCACCCATCTTGGTGAGACTGGAGGTGTAGGAAAAACAGGCTGGCAACTAGGTCATCTCTCAGATCCCTGTGGTCACAGCACAAAAAATCCCATAGTGGGGAGGAAATCTTAAAGGTATATTTAGCCTTACTGGGGAAAAGTCCATCAAATTAAAGTCACAAAGGTTCATATATTACTACAGTGATGCAGGAGACCCATCAGCACACGGGGCTGGGGAAAGCAAAGTGTGAGCCTCACTTCACTGGGCTGAGCAGTGGGAAATCACTGCCAGGTCCCTCCCACACCTTGGGCTGAGCCAGGAGGAAAGCATAGAATCACAGAATCATTTGGGTTGGAAAGGAACTTAAAGATCATCTAGTAACCTCCCTGGCCATGGGCAGGGACACCTCCCACTAGACCAGGTTGCTCAAAGCTCCATCCAGCCTGGCCTTGAACACCTCCAGGGATGGGGCATCCACAGCTTTCCTTGGGCAACCTGTGACAGTGCCTCACCACCCTCAGAGTGAAGAATTTCTTCCTAATTTCTAATCTAAATCTACCCTCTTTCAGTTGAAAGCCATTACCCTTAGTCCTGCCATTACCTGCGCCTGTAAAAAGTCCCTCTCTGCATGCACAGTGCTATTTGTTGCTGCTTTGATCTTTTCAAAGGAAATGTAGAGGTAGAAAAAGGGAGAAATAAACTACCTTAAAAGGTCTTTTTTTGAGCTCTCCTACTCCCCCTCCCCATTGTGCAGTGAGTGAAGGTGAGATCTCACTTTCAGATTTTGCTGATGAAAGAGCAGGTATCCTCATTTTTACCTTCATCTCTGGCAAGCGTGGTGAGAAGCCTATACCCTCTCCAGAAGCTGTCAGGGCTTTGCTGCTGTCCTGTGCAGGTGATGTGGGCTTTGCAGGGCAGCAGCACAGCCCTTGCCTGGGTGGATGGAGGGCTCTGCTCAATGATTGTCTGCAGCAGGGTCTCTCCTTGAGGGGTTTCCTCCTTTTGGCACATGGCTGGAGTACGAGGAGATGCGCAGGTGTGTAGGGCTGCTTAGGTGGCAGCAGGGTTTGGACCAGCATGTGTAGGTGGATGGAAGCCCAGCCTGGGGTTGGGAGGCTGAGTGGAGATACGTGCCTGGTGCATCCCATCCAGGGCCATGTGGTCCGATGCTAGTCAGTGGTTTTAACCTCCTTAGCCATTTGTAGGTAAGTATGGATGGTATGAACTGCTCTGCCTTTGTAAATCCCAATCTCTGTTGCCACTCATACCCCCTGCCCCTTGCTTGGGCAGCAGGGAGAAGAGCTGTCCCTCTTGGGGACAGATGCCAGAGCAGGCCCAGTACCACCCGATCTCCTGCCTTTTCCATTTAACTTATTAAGAGACTGAGCTCCGTGCCAGTAACAAGACTTTATTTGCATTGGGGTTTTTTTGGAACGTCTTCCTGTCACTTCCTTCAGACAGTCCTTTACATCTTAAGGGTGAACAGACACCTAATAGCGAATCCTTATTCCCACTGCCTCGGCCCAGCTCTTTGGATAGTCGCTGTAATGCCATTTAACTCAAACACTTTTGATGTAATTTTTTTTTTTCCCAGTACAAGCAATTGTGGTTTCTTCTGACCTCATGTTGCAATTGATGACAATTTTGTAGCTGTCATGTAGTGCAAATGGTGCTGTAAAGCTGTCTAAAGCTAACTCTGCCACTCTGATTGTGCATGATTAGCAGCTAAAAACCAAGATGTTTCTGACTTATGAAAACATCCTCCTTTCTTTTTCTGCAGTGGTTTCACTTTGACTTTATTTCCTTTTTTAAAATTTTTTTTTGATGTGAAATAAACTCTGTTTCTTTGTCACAGCTACAGCTGCATAAAAACTGATCCAAGGTGGGGGCAAGGGACAAAATCCCCACCCTTTATCACTGACTGTACCTGCTCGGGGGTTTTTTTGGACAACGAAACAGTTTTTGCAGGGGAAAGCTATCATTTTACTCAAATTTTCATAAGGCAGAGGATTATCAGTGGCAACCTAGATCGTTGCATCAGGATCTGGACTGCTGCGGTTGTCTGAGTCAGGGCTAATTTTCATGAATCTGAATCTTTTCCATTAGCAGAAATTTCCTCCATCCTACTCACACAAAAAGAAAGTGTGAGCCTGCAGCTGAGTCCCACTTGCACTTGAACACAGCAAGTTATCAACCGTGAGCTGCGTGTGTTTTGCACTAATGTGTTGTGCACGGGCGCTGAATCTCAGCTTCTTCAGATTTGGACTTTGCTAGCTTGGGAGATGCTTCCTTAAATTCCTTGTTCACAAAATAGTAACAAATAGCATCCAGGCAGCAGTTTGTGTTTGCGAGGATCGAGGCAAGGTGAACGAAATTGTTAACCCTCTGTATTGCAGAGCAGTTGGAGCTGACAGAGTCCAGTATAAAGCGAAGGAGATGCCCGAGATAAAGAGGTAAAAAGCATACGACGAACACAGCCATGTTTGCAGACACGATGTAGAGAGCCTTCCTGATTGACTTTTCCTTGTGACAGTTTTCTTTCTTCTTTCTCATGAGTTCTGCAATGACTTGGATGGAGCAATAACTCAAGATGATCAACGGAATGAAAAACCCTACAATAATAGCGCACAGTGTGATCACTGAGGGCTTAACGGAAGATTTTTCAAAGCAAAATTCATCCTGTGCTCGGTCCTCTAACTTTTTAATGAGGGACATCACAGAGATGATGACTATCCAAAGAAATCCAGAGGCAAAAGCTGCCTTCAGTGGTGACCTCAGCACCTTGGCTTTCAAAGGGTACTTGATTGCAAGGTACCTATCAACTGCGACGACCGTGATGATACCGATGCTCATTAAGCGGTTTATGAAGTAGCCACCTTCCAGGACCAGGCACCATCCACCTACCTTCAGCTGATGGAACTGGGATAAAGTTTTAAAAGGCAAAGTGAAGAGCAGCAAGCAGTCAGCCGCAGCCAAGTTGACCATGTAGACTCTGGTTTCAGTCCATTTGCCCAGTTTGCAGCAGAACACCCACAGCGCCAACATGTTCAGCAAAATGCCCAAAAGCAAAATTGGGATGTAAATGCACAGCTGGACAAGTGGAAAGCTTTCAGAGACCACGATGCTACAGCTGCTAAGGTTCATTCTGGGGGTATGAAGAGGCACAGTTCCTGCAAAAGAAGATGAAACCTTTTAGAAGCTAGACTCTTGACAGAATTGGTGATTAATTCAGGTAATTCAGGGCTTTACAACCAGGGAAAACCAGACTGTGGAGATGACTCTGCAGAGCAGAGCTGGCTGTAGGGTACCTAGTGCGAAGAAAAGGGAGCGGGACGTGAAACTGGTCAGTTGTGAAGGACAGAAAAGCACAGGTTCCTACTGGGTCCCATGTGGAGAAGACTGCTAGGGGAAATGCTTGGACCTCTGATTTGGGCCAGACTCAGACTGGATAGCAGCAGATATCCTACAGTGAGGAGGTAAGCCAACTGTTACAACCATCTAATAATGGAAAGGGGATGCCTAAAGCCAGCTCTCATCCCTTACAGCGGTGCTGAGGAGAAGCCAGCCAGCATCCTCAGAGCCCAAAATGCTCCAGGACACGTGCAGCAGAAGTACAACTGTCCTCTCCTTCAGTCCTGAGCTAGCTCTGCATCACTTCTCATGAGTGCTAAGAGCAATTATTAGTACAACTGTCATTAGTTTTAACTGCCCTTGAATCCTGTACTCAGTAGTTTAGTGGTCAGCAGCAAGAATCAAGAGTGCTGGGGTCTGTGCCTTGCCTCTCAAGGATCGTGAAAGTTGGTCTTGTCTCAGAAGTCTTAGAAAAATCTGCCACAATTCCAAGACAAAAAAACCCACCAATGCTATAGTAAGAAATGTGATCAGCAGCCACATGAAATAGAGATATGAGCTGTACTGGTCTAGTGGGTGATTTTATCACCCTGGGTCTACAGGCGATATTGCTGTTTGCACTCCCACTTTGGTGGCGCTAATGTAGGAGTAAATTCCAGGTGCAACTGTTCATGGACAGAAAAGACCTGGGAGGTCTGAGATGTCTTTGGATTTTCCCTGCAAGGGGAACAGGGCTACATGGACGCGTGTTCCCAGAGCTCAAAAACATCCTGAGCAAGAAAACCATAGGGCAGTGCTGCAGCATCTATGTGCACCTGCAGCTGTTAGCTTTGAAAATCCGAGGAATCATGCCAGGACACCTCTTCAGAGGCGAGGGAAAGTGCTACAGCTGATACCTGCAGGAGCTCTATGCTTTGGACACAAGGAATGAATTATGAGGCCAGAAGATATAAAGGCAGATCATAACAGATAACAGAGAGATCTAGCAAAGGCTGAGACGGCCCTTAAACATCCAAAACATGTCTAATGTGGCCAGTAGCAAAAGGAGCCTTTGAAAATACACAAGCTCCAGCCCTCTCTGTTTCTCCACCACCATTTTGGTGTCCCACCATGGCTGGGGAAAAGCAGTACCTTGCAGAGCTGGAATAATCAGGTCAGCAAGTAGCCAGGAGAAATTACCTGCTCACTTGCTGTTCCTGGAGAGAGTGAATGTTCCTCCAGCCCAGCTGCTGTGCAATGTACAGGTGTGATGAGCCCTTGTAGTGGTGCTCCTGGCACACGACCAGCGAGTGTCCTGTGATGACCATGTACCGGTGGCTGTGACAGCAGCAATGCTGGTGGAGGAAACACCCCTGCCGCTCCTCAACACATTTCCCCGGGGTTGAGCTTCCTCTGCTGCCACTGGTATGGCTCCTACCACCCCCTATTGACCGAGGAGCCTGTGGTAGCCCTGCAGTGAAGGGTTGTTTTGGGGGTTGGTTTGTATTTTATTTTTTTTTCTCTTTCTTTTCCTCTTTTTCTTTGCTTTATGAGAATTCTTGTGGTGCATGTGCTTCCACATTGAGAACTGCGCTGGGTACCCTTGGGCTGGGCTAGGCTTCTAGAAAAAGCTTGTCCTTCAGGTATGAGACCCGTGGTAGCCTGTTCTCGTTCATCACCTCACCCTGGTCATGTCTAGGGGAGAGGAAACCCATTGTTTCTACAGCTGACAGCAGTGGAGGCCGGGTGGTTTTGCTGAGCAGCTGGATCCTGCGTGGCCGTTCGACCAGACCAGCTTGTGGCATGTTGCAGTGATATTGGACAGTGAGAGACTTTGGGTGATCCTGCCAAGCACCAGGTCTTGCTGAGGATGGAGCCACCTGAGGAAGGAAAGCCTCCAAAAGGTAAAAAGAAAGCAGAGCTGTGCAGCCCAATTCACTCTCTGGAAAAGCTAATTGCTAACAGCAATTTCTCAAGCCAGATTTTCATGTGGGTCTTGTATCCCCATTTCTTTTCTCCATTACTGCAATATAAGACATAAGAGCAATTTCCAGTTGCAGCAGGATTCTGGGGAGGGCTGAGCACGGGCAGTAGCACTGGGGTGGGGGATTCCCATGCCAGAGAGCCTGGAGGAGGACAGGGAGTTCTATGCACACCTCCTGGAGCCAAGAGAGGGCATTTCGTGCATCACAGATGGGCCTGAAAGACTTCTGGATCTCCCCTGCCCATCCCTCCATGGAGGAGAGGTTTGTGGGATGCAGCAGTGAGGATCTAGGCACAAACTGCACAGGGGGAGAGGACAGGCCAGTCCCTGCACTGGGGACAGGGCTTGCAAACCAGCATCATCATCACTGAAAGCGATGGAGCAAAGCAGGGCTGTTCTGTTGCTGCTGTGTGTGCTGCACCAGGAGGCTGCCTGTCCTCATTGCTCCTCAGGCACCAGCAGAACCTTCGCACCATCGGGGCATTCACCAGCACTGTGGGGGAGGTTTCAGGTGCCCAGAAAGGAGCTGTTGTGGTTGCTCTCTCCTGTACAAGCCGACTGACATGCGGTGCCTTAGTGCAGCTGGAGACCGCAGAAACTTGGCCAAGACAAAAGTGACGCACGCTCTCCAGCATCTGGCTTGTGCAGCCCTCTCAGAAAGGAGGAGAGCAATTCCTCCTTCAGTCACTTTTACTGGAAAAAAAAAAAGCCCCAACCCTAATCTAATCTAATCTAATCTAAAAAGTTAAATAGGGAAATTTGTCAAGGGAAATTAGAGTAAGAGGTGAGGGGTTTGTGTGTTTATGAGGAAGAAGAAAGTGTTGAAATACTGTGGAAAAAATGAGCCTGGGGTTTACTGGCAAAAAATGAAGCCAATGTGAATTAATCAAAACCCAGAAATGTGCTGGATTTCACAACTGGTTTTAGTACTCAAATCGGCCTCACAATGATCATGTAGATAAATTGTCACCAGCAGCACAATCTGAGTGTGCCTTTGAATGCAAGATCTGGGAAACTCCTTTTTAGAACAGAAGAGTGCCTTTCCTGCTCTGCTCCCATCTCTGTGGGAGGCCTTTTCTCTTCTAACTCCTAACTGGAGTGGGTGTGCAGGGAGGTGGGTGCCAGTAAATTGTAAGCTTTATCCCCTAAATCCTAGAGTTAAGCATCATCAGGTGAGTTGTAAGCAAATTGGATTGAAGGAGGCCTCTCTGGCCCCTTTTCCCAATTCTAGTGTCTGTTCAGACAAGATCTTTGCTGCTAAACTCCATGAACTAGAGCTTCTAGTTCATTGCACAAGTGATACACTTCCATGCACTTGATGATGTGGCCCGTGATCTATGGAAGGAGGAGAAGAATGCCAATATAAAATCCAGATGCGCCTATTTGTTATGCTGTGGGCTCTGGAGGCCTGGCACCATGCACAATAGCATTTCAAAAGTCACTTTCTAGGTCATAGCATGAAATGGTAGCAATTATACCTCTAAAAAGGCTGCCTGTGCAGAGAAGGGGGTCACCATGTTAAACACTGAAGCAATGGAGGGGCTGTCTGGCTTCCCAGGGCAAGCCTTTGCCTCCAGTGAGAACATTCACAAAAGAAAGAGAGATGTGAGAACATTTTTAGCACCAGCAAAGGCTTCTAAACAAGTTTTTAGCAAAGCAGCAGCAGGAGGGCAGAAAAATGAACTCAACTTTTTGTTTTCTTCATCGAAATCAAATCATTAGTTAAAGCCCAACTGATCAAATCAAGTGTGCTAATGCATTTTGGCTGAGCCAAATCAGATGTTTATATTTGTAAATAGAATGCACTTAGCAACTCTATCAACGCAAGAGTTCAAGCCAAGAACCGAGGAAAATAGAGCCAAGTCACTGTGACAAAAACTTCCTGTTGCTTTTCAGTATTTTGATTTCAGTATCATTTTTTGCTAATAGAGCTGCTCCTTTTTATTTAGTATTTTGGATGACTGTTTAATTGAGTTCTGTTTGTATGGTTATTTTGCACAGAACAATAGGAAAGGTCATTCTGCTGCATCACCAAGAACGTCCTGGGGGTGAAGCACAAGGCTAGCCAGAAGCACAGCCTGGGCTACCTCCACACCTCCTTCACCCCAAGATGAGCACCAAGATGCTAGACCCCAGGACCCCAGGTTTTCCTGCTCCTATCAGACTCTGAAGCAAGGGGATCTCAGCTGAGGAGGTGATGCCAATGCTGCCATACTGCATTCACTTCTTTTCTCATGGCACCATTGCCCATGATGAGAGCCCCATGCAGGAGTTCACCAACTTCTTCACCTGTGGCTCTGGAAGTAGGTGTGTTGGGGGGCGATGGGCAAAGCTTTTGAAGGGTGGGGAGGGGCTGCGTGGGGCTGACCCCTCCCCCTCGTTCCCTGGCAGCTGCCCCTTCCACCTGCTCCCCATCAGCCCTTCATTAGCTGGGCTTTATTTCCTGTCCCACCCTCTGCAAGTAGAGAGTTTGTGTGGCGAGGTTTCTCCTGGGCTGCAGCTTGTTCCTGGCCTGCAGAGTGGGGTTCTCCCTGTGTTCCCCCATGAGGTGGAGGGGGCAAGTTCCACTGGGGTTTGCTGGGCTGGGGTGAGTCAGGGTCCTCTTCTGGGCTGGGAGCTGGGTGGTGTTGTCTCTTCGGTCCAGACCAGCACTGGGAGAAACCCAGCTTGTTGTGACCCCCTCCTGCCATAGCAGCCTCTGGGAACTGGTCTCCCAGCAGAGTTGTGCACCCTGATAGGAGCTCCCAGATAATACCAAAGGCACCCAAAGGCAAAAATTCACAGCCTGGATGATGTGAGTGAATTAAAATCACAGCTCACTTCAATGTTTCTCCTCAAGAAACATGTCTGTAGGACCAGGAGGGCTTTGGGGTTTCTCCGAGGAAGGTTGGGGTGTGCTGGGAGATCTCAGATAGGCAAGTATTGGTGTAAGGAGGGGGATACAAGACCCCCACAGTGCTGCTGCATGTGGCTGAGATGCTTTTAAGGACAGAGGCTTGTTTCTCCCAACTCTGGAAGCACTCATGGTCATGCAGTTGGTCGGCAGCCTCCAGCCCACAGCTTAGGCTGGGGAGGTGGCTGCTGCCAGGCCCAGGAAGAGGAGAAACGATGTGAAGATGCCTGGTGAGAGTCTGCAGGATGCCGAAAGCCATCACCCACGATCTGCCACACATGGAGCCCTGGGACTCAGGCACCGAGCGGCTCTTCCACCACCTCTCGGGTGCAGGAGACCAGCCCTCTCCTGTTTCCAGCCCCAGCTCCCAGCCATGAGCAGCCTGAAGGACCTGGCCGTGGCCTCGGCGCTGGACAGACAAGGTGAGGGCTCGGGCAGGTGTCAGGGCCAGGGAAGCGCTCGGGTGGTGCTGCTGGGACCCCGTGGACGGCACGGCCAAGCCCTCTCCGTCCGGCCTCGCTCCAGGAGGCGAGATGGGGCCGGGGCATTGCGGTGTCACCGGAGCTGCGTGTGTCTGGGGGAGCTCAGGGGGTTTGTCGGTGGGTTTCCGGCTGGCTGGAGCAGAGTTGTTTGTTGGAGAAGGATGGTGCTCGTGTCCTCCCTGTGTGGCTCGGTGCTGATTTCTTGGTGTGGGAAGCTTGAAGGAGTCGGGGGCTGGCTGGCTGCAGGGAGTGCATCAGGGTAAAGGAGATGGGTCCCAGGATGGCCCTGGCTGCCTTGGGGACCATGTTGTGGATGTTAATGTAATAACTGTTGTCTCTGAGCAGGTGTCTGTTTGTGTTCAGGTGTGACATGTTGAGTGAGAGGGGTCAGTCCAGCGCTGGGAAAACTTCTGAGTCATTTGTTAGTTTTAATAGAACCCTTTAGAGGAAACCGCTCTCTGTGCCCATCATGTTCTGTGCCAGGATAGGGGCCTTTGTTCAGTGCTATTCTTCCTCCTAGCTTGTTTTTGGCCTGGAAATTGGTGCAAATCTGGTATTTATTTATTTTCCCCATTTCCCCCTGAGCCAGAGCCCACCCCTTTCGCTCCCCAGCCATTGTGTAGGGCCCCATGTGTGTTGGGAATATGTTTGGTTTTGTTTGTGCTCTTGGGGGTGAGGATGGGTTGCGTTCTGCTTCTGGGGCAGGAGATGATGCAATTAATTTTACCACGGTGAGCAGGGGCAGTTCCCGCCCAGAGTGGACAGGGTTTAGAAGCAGATTTGCTGTGCTTAGAGCAGTCCTGGGGTTCCCAGTGCTAGAAGCAAGGTGCCTGAGACGGCAGGGTCTGAGCCCAGGGGTGGTGGACAGACAATTTATTTGGTTTGTGGTCCTGCTGTATCTCTGAGCTCTGTTTAACAGGGGCGTTGTGTCTGTGCTGCTGGAGAAAATCAGGAGGTGAAACAAGGAATAGTGGTCTGGAGTGGCTGGCTGCCTGCAGAGGAGCTGCACCTGTGGGGGGTGGGGGTTGGTCTTGGGCTTAGTCTCAGTTGCAGTTTTGATTATTACTTATTTATTTCTCCTGCCCACCCAGCTGAGCATTTGACTTGTGTGATCCACTGTGGGTTCTCATTCTGCTTTCCCCCCACTTTCCCTTGCAGGCTGTACCAGTCCCAAGTGACTCTCTCCTTCCAAGACTGGCCGCTGTCACTGAGTGCACCCCCTCAACCCACACACTCCCAGTGTGAGGATAGTGCTGGTGACCACACTGGCAGAGTAGGGGGCCCTACTCCACTCCATGCACTGCATTAGTTAGTTAATGCTGCCAAGAGTTTAATGCCTAACTAAATGCCAGCACCAAGGGAGGTGAGCACTTTGCTTGGCTTAGAGCAAATAATATTGCCCTGGGAAGTATCAATCAGGTGGATTTGTTTCCTGACCATGGACTTAATGCTCCTCAGTTGGCTGATGCTGGTATTTATCTATCTGTAGAAAGGGAGACATCCCCTTAGAGATAATTGGTGATTGAATTCAAATTGCCTGTGGCTGTGCAGAGGAGCTGAACTCTGGTGAGACAGGTGAAGTCAGTCAGGTGAGCTGTCTCACATAGTGTTGGGGCTCAGAAATGTTGGTAACTCACTTTGCCTCCATCTTCCTCATGCCCCAGAGGCAGTCACAGGGTAGGCAGGCAGCAGGGCACAGCTCTGGCCCCCTTCAGACAGAGTCCCCCGGCCCGGGCAGAGGCCCGAGCTGGGCTGAGAGCTGCGGCTGGAGTAGAAAGAGAAGATGAGGAACATGCACCAGCAGAATTTCATCCCTGCCGCAGCTTTTGTCCCCAGCAAGGCTCCCCTGCCCCGGGCCCTTCTCCAGCCCCTGCCAGGCCAACAGGTTCTCTGAGACCCCGGAGGGAAGGGGGTAGGCAAACCCCGGTCTCCCCTCCCCAGCAGCTGGAGCTCCCCGGCAGCTCCCCCGGCCATGAGGGGACCCTCAAATCCCCGGGGAGGGGGGAAAGGCAGGGAGGGAGAGCTCAGGCCCAAAGTGTGCCCCCCTAGNACACGCGCCCAGCCTGGACCCACCACCCCGGCCCCATCCTAGCCCCACCCCCGGCTCCAGCCCGTTCGAATTTCCGAGTTTTCGTTCGAGTTTTGTCACACCCTCCCTCCCACAAAAAAAAGAGATCTCCAAGATAGGACCCCACACACAAAAAGGAAAAACTCCAAACACCACAATCCTCAGGAATGTTCATTCCTCCTCAGCTCCTGGAGATTCCTCACACCCTGAAACAGACACCTGGAAAAAACCTAAACAAATGAAGTACTCAGAGACACTAGAGTACTCAACTTTTTAGAGTACTCTGAGAGAAGTAGTGCTCTAACATACTAACAGAAAACACACCACTCACCAAAGCTCCAGTCTCAACTGCTGCCTCTCAGCACCATCCTTAGCCCACAGCTTGAGCAGGTGTTTTCTCCACACCTGTTACAATTCAGTTGAAGTCAAACTCCAAAACAACTGAAGTACTAATTTTCTCAGAGTACTTTAAAAATAAAACCATACTCTAAAAAATACTAAGAACACAGCACTCAAAGCTCCAGTCTCCTCAGTTTCTCAGCCCCATCCTCAGTCCAGAGCTTGAGTAGGTATTTTCTTCACACTGATCACANTCTCCTGCCCACCCAGCTGAGCATTTGACTTGTGTGATCCACTGTGGGTTCTCATTCTGCTTTCCCCCCACTTTCCCTTGCAGGCTGTACCAGTCCCAAGTGACTCTCTCCTTCCAAGACTGGCCGCTGTCACTGAGTGCACCCCCTCAACCCACACACTCCCAGTGTGAGGATAGTGCTGGTGACCACACTGGCAGAGTAGGGGGCCCTACTCCACTCCATGCACTGCATTAGTTAGTTAATGCTGCCAAGAGTTTAATGCCTAACTAAATGCCAGCACCAAGGGAGGTGAGCACTTTGCTTGGCTTAGAGCAAATAATATTGCCCTGGGAAGTATCAATCAGGTGGATTTGTTTCCTGACCATGGACTTAATGCTCCTCAGTTGGCTGATGCTGGTATTTATCTATCTGTAGAAAGGGAGACATCCCCTTAGAGATAATTGGTGATTGAATTCAAATTGCCTGTGGCTGTGCAGAGGAGCTGAACTCTGGTGAGACAGGTGAAGTCAGTCAGGTGAGCTGTCTCACATAGTGTTGGGGCTCAGAAATGTTGGTAACTCACTTTGCCTCCATCTTCCTCATGCCCCAGAGGCAGTCACAGGGTAGGCAGGCAGCAGGGCACAGCTCTGGCCCCCTTCAGACAGAGTCCCCCGGCCCGGGCAGAGGCCCGAGCTGGGCTGAGAGCTGCGGCTGGAGTAGAAAGAGAAGATGAGGAACATGCACCAGCAGAATTTCATCCCTGCCGCAGCTTTTGTCCCCAGCAAGGCTCCCCTGCCCCGGGCCCTTCTCCAGCCCCTGCCAGGCCAACAGGTTCTCTGAGACCCCGGAGGGAAGGGGGTAGGCAAACCCCGGTCTCCCCTCCCCAGCAGCTGGAGCTCCCCGGCAGCTCCCCCGGCCATGAGGGGACCCTCAAATCCCCGGGGAGGGGGGAAAGGCAGGGAGGGAGAGCTCAGGCCCAAAGTGTGCCCCCCTAGGGGCAGGACCCACTCCGGAGGTCCTGCCCCAGAGTTAGGGACCCGGCCCCAGGGGCTAGGCCGGGGAAGGGAAAGGGGAGCCCTTCACGAGCCCCAGGGTCCTGCCCCACGGGGTGAGACCCTCCCCTGACGGGCGGCAC
>VYZX01018475.1:250002-274187 GCA_013401335.1 Brachypteracias leptosomus
GCCTGGACCCACCACCCCGGCCCCGTCCTAGACCCACCCCCGGCTCCAGCCCGTTCGAATTTCCGAGTTTTCGTTCGAGTTTTGTCACACCCACCCTCCCACAAAAAAAAGAGATCTCCAAGATAGGACCCCACACACAAAAAGGAAAAACTCCAAACACCACAATCCTCAGGAATGTTCATTCCTCCTCAGCTCCTGGAGATTCCTCACACCCTGAAACAGACACCTGGAAAAAACCTAAACAAATGAAGTACTCAGAGACACTAGAGTACTCAACTTTTTAGAGTACTCTGAGAGAAGTAGTGCTCTAACATACTAACAGAAAACACACCACTCACCAAAGCTCCAGTCTCAACTGCTGCCTCTCAGCACCATCCTTAGCCCACAGCTTGAGCAGGTGTTTTCTCCACACCTGTTACAATTCAGTTGAAGTCAAACTCCAAAACAACTGAAGTACTAATTTTCTCAGAGTACTTTAAAAATAAAACCATACTCTAAAAAATACTAAGAACACAGCACTCAAAGCTCCAGTCTCCTCAGTTTCTCAGCCCCATCCTCAGTCCAGAGCTTGAGTAGGTATTTTCTTCACACTGATCACAATTTACAGTTGAAGTCAGAAACCTGTGCTCAAACTCAACTTACCATCAGGTCACACCATCCTCAGCTCACACTGCTTCAGGCACAGCAAAAACTGAAGTTCTGCATCCTCAACTTCTCCTCCTGCCACCTACAGAAGAAAACACACCAAAACACCTCAACATATAGAGGTAACAGAGCCCACTCCTAGAACACCAAAAAGAACTCACCAGCAAGCTGTCAGCCTCAGATCCTGTTCCAGCCATCTGCAAAAAGAAAAAAAAACCTGCACACTTCTCCACTAAAACACCCCCACAATAAAATAAAAGCCCTGAACTCACCCTCAGTGCTCCATCCTCCTCAGCTGTTTCTGCTCCTAAGAAAAACCGAAAAAACAACCAGTTAAACACAAAACATTTAGGACAGGGCTTCCCTGGGAAGAGTTCCCCAGAACACCCACAAACAAAACATCAATACTCACCATTAAGACTCCACCCTCAACAGCTGCTTCTGCTCCTGCAACCTACAAAACAAACCAAACCCAATTAAACACCAAAACAGGGGCCACCCCTGGCCCCAACACCCCCACCAAACACCACTTACCATCAAGGCTCCATCCTCCTCAGCTGCTGCTGCTTCTGACACTGCTGAAAAGCCAAAACAAACACATCTAAGAGAACCCTTTCCTCAAACATCCAAAAACTCAGAAAAAAGGCTCTAAAACTAAGCCTTGATCCTTCAGCCTCCTCCAGCCACCTGAAAAACAAGAAAAAAGCCAAAACATTTCAACACTACGCTTCACAAGCCCCCAAAAAGCCCCGCACCAAAGAAGAACAGCCACTGCTCCAAGACAGCCTTCAAGCCATGAGGGCCCTCATCCCTCACTCCCCCCCCTCCATCACCCCACCCTAGGGAGCTGCACAGAAAGCACTAGCGCAGCCCCACAACTGCACCTCTACACACAAAACCCTCAAAGCCACTACAGCCCCACAGCCAAGGAGGGCACATGGAAGAGCTCAGAGGGCCCCAAGGACCAGCACCCACTCTGAGCAGCCTCACCTTCATCTTTCTGGCTCCAGCCCACCACCAGCTCCTCAGCTCCACACACTGCTCCCGGTCCTGCAGAGACAAAACCAGGGAGAACACTGGAACCCTGCAGCCCCCACAGACCTACTATCATTACAAAAGACCTTTAAGATCCCATTCAATTCTTATCTATCTGTCAGCACCATCTCACCACCACTTCATCCTCCACCAGAGCCCTCAACAGCCACCTTCAAGGCTCAAAAGGCAAAGAGGGGCTGCAAGGAGCCCAGCCACAATCCCCTCAGCTCCCCAAAGCACCACTGCACCCTGAGATCCATCCAGGCACCCTCAAAGACACAGCCCCAGCCCACCACCTGCTACCAGGAGACAAGGCAGCAGCTCCCCCACCACAGCCACTACTACTTACTCCTCAGACCTCCTCCACTGAGGCAGGGGGGCCCTGGCAGCCCCTCCAACATTCACCTCTGTAGGGCTCCTCCTCAGGTTCAGTTCCAGCTCTGAAGGGCCTTACCTCATCTGAAGAAAACAAAAACACAGAAAAAGAGTCAGAAAAACAGAAAACCTCCATCCCAGGACTCGAGGGGGAGGCAGGGAGCAGCACCCACCCAAAGGCCAGGCAACTCCACCCCAGGGCCAAGGCACCCCCCACCCCAAACTTACCTGGGGGCTGGGGCACCCACAGCAGATGAGAACCCCCCCCAGCAGGCACCAGCCAGCCCCAGGAGCTCCCAACAAGAGGAGGCAGCAGCAGCAAAGTCCCAGCAGGCACCCAGGAGCTCCAGGAAGACACATCCACCTCACAGCAGCTCCCAGCAGACCTTGCTGGCTCCTAGTACCCCCCAAGGGGGTTTAAAATCCCCTGAGATTGGGTCGTGCCCCATCCCACAATGGGGTTCAGCTGGGGGGGGTGGGCCCGGCCCGGCCCCCTCAGCAGCTGATGGTCATGGCTTCGTTAGCACAGCTGGGTTCATTACCACCCACCCAGCACCCAACACCCTTCACCCTTTCCTGACATGAGGATTTTTGACAGGTTGGGGGCATCGCCTGGTACTCGATCTTCTCAATAAAGGCTTGGACTGGTGGAAATCCCGCTGTGCCCCTGACTCAGGTACCCCTGGTTGAGGTGCCCTTGCCTTGGGCGTTCCTTTTTCAGCCCAGTTCCTAAACTTATAACCCTTTTTCTCCCCATTTCTTGTACTCCTCAACCAATTTTTTCCATCAAGTTGTGCCA
Source organism: Brachypteracias leptosomus (assembly GCA_013401335.1). NCBI lineage: Eukaryota > Metazoa > Chordata > Aves > Coraciiformes > Brachypteraciidae > Brachypteracias > Brachypteracias leptosomus. The sequence continues at coordinate 252,857 of VYZX01018475.1, forward strand.
GGGAAGGTGTAAGTTGGACATTTTTCCTAATGTCAAGAACATCTCTGGGCAGCCTGGTCCAGGTTCTGGCACCCTCACAGCAAAAAATTTTCTCCTCCTGTTCAGACAGAATCTCCAGAGTTCCAGTTTGTGCCTGTAGTGCCCTGGTCCTGTCACTGGGCAGCGCTGACAAGGGCCTGGCTCCACACTCTTGACCCCCACCCTTTGGATATTGATCAGCATTGATCAGATCCCCTCAGTCTTCTCCAGCTCAACAGCCCCAGGGCTCTCAGCCTTTCCTGGGCGCAGGGGTGGTCCGGTCCTCTCAGCATCTTCAGAGCCTCTGCTGGACTCTCTCCAGTAGTTCCCTGTCTCTCTTGAACTGGGGAGCCCAGAACTGCACACAGTACTCCAGAGCTGGCCTCACCCTAATAGGAACCAAGAGTTTTCCCTGACACCAGGGCCTGAGAAGCATTGGCCTGGCCCTGGGCTGGGTGGAGTGAAGGTGGCTTCTAGCAGTTCTTTGAAACAAGCACAGGAAAAAGGGCTTAGCACACATCCCCCAAAAAACCAAAACAGAGGGTCAAACCTTGTTGAATAGAAGGAGCAGATTTAAACTGCTTCTGAGTATCTAGCGGGGAGTGACCCCCTGCAGATCATGCACCCCGACTCTGGAATCAGTCTGTGATGTCTTCACGCTACATCTTTAAATTATTAATAATGCCTATTAAAAAATCATAACTCTTAGTTGTGGTAACTATCTCTGGGTAAGACACTGTTGGAATGATTAGATCCCAACTCACAAAGGCAGGATCTGTCCCCATCCCCAAGGACTGTTTGTAGGACCAGCACACTGGTTATCATCATTTACTGCACCTCTTGAAACCATCAAGCTGCGAAATGCTTCCCATCAACCGTCTTTCCACTGAGAAGTGAGCTAAGCTCCTTCCCTAGTGCCAGCAAAAGTTCCTTTGGAGCATGTTGGGCGTGACACTGCCTTTCACATGGGCATCTGCTGCCCTGGAGGGTCCCCAGGTCTTCTGTCTGCCTCCTGGACTGGTGCTGCTGCTGGGGCTGGAGCGGGGAGAGCCACCCGCTGCCATGCTGCTGAGCCCCAGGACAGGGTGGCCCTGGTGTGCCCCCGGGCCCAGAGCTGTTGGAAAGGGCAGGGCTGTGGTTTGCAGACAGTTTTGTGATGATCATAACTGGGTTTTGCTCTGAATCACAGTAATTCTCTCATTTTCCATAGTTCTTCTCAGCCAGCAATTCTGAGAAAATGTGGCACCATGACCTTGTGACCTGCTAGCTTTTGCCTGCTCAGTGGTCACAGATGTCTGCTGGCTGGGGGCTCCTCTTTGGCTGTCCCTTGAGACCCATTGACAAGGAAAACTCAGACAAGTTGATCAAGAAGCTAACAAGTCCCACTGTTAGTTCCCTGAATGGCTGTCTTGGGCAAACATGTTCCTCTTCCCACTTTCCAGGCCACCTTAGAACAGCTTCAGGAAGATTTCTGCATTGCCTGCACATTACAAACTGGCCTTTGAGACAAGTTCCTTCCCATTTTAGTTACTATAGAGCTTAGCTTACGTACTTCTCCTGAGTTCCCAGGGACTGCTTTGGCCTTTCTTGTAGCAGCTGCTTGGTTCATACTTCTAAGTAGCTGCAGACCTATTAGTACATCCAGCTCGTCGATCCACAACCACCATCATTCTCCTGTCATGATACTTGTTAGTACTTTAGTATTCAAAGTCATCCAGCTCCTGGGTTGTGATATTTTCACCACTCTACAGAAAACACTTCACTTTTTCCTCTACTGCTGGCCACACACTCCTATTGTCTATGTTAAGGCAATTACTACCAGGATTAACAATGAGCAGTGAAAATCAAGTCTAGAGGGAACTCAGCTCATAGCATCTCTCCAGTGTGGGGCTTTCCATCCAGATCTTGGTGCTGTAGTTGCCACATGAGGGCAATTATGTCTCCCATCAGCCTGGGGAGGCTTCGAGGGAGGGACAAACCCTGTTGCCAGCATCTAGCTGTGATCAGCACATTCACTGGGATATGTCAGAGCAACTCAACACCGGCTACCAGTAGGCAAAGCTACAATGAAGTGTTATCTGTGGAGAACTTACCTGTCTCTTGGTGTGGCTCTCTGGTCCCTGCCTGATTCCTGGACAACCCTAGGTCAGGATCCTCCTGCTTCTCTCCACCCTGACTCCTTATCAACCACCCTCTAAGCTGTTGCAGCTGTTTATGACTCCCTTCTTCCATCCAGTCACACGTTTCATCACATCTGCCACAGATCAATGATGCTCACTTGATATTTTCCCCTGCACCTACAGTTCTCAGCCCGTCTCAGCCCCATCAGTGCTGTCACTGTGTGGCACAGGGCAGGTGATGCTCCTGCTGCTCTATCGCTTCCTGTGACAAAGTCATCGGGTAGTTTCCAGGATATCCCTGGACAATCTTCTTGTTTTTATCAGCAGCAGTACTGGGTGATCTCACTTTGTAATTTGTTGGTAAGTTCTCATATTTAAGGGAGGAATTTGCTAAGACCCATTTAATCTTTACACTCCTTGACCTCCGAGACTTGCTTCTGTTCTGCACAATAAGTTTTCCTGCCCTTGTAAGCTCTGCCCAATGTCCTGCTTGAAGTTATTGCCTGGCCAAAGAAAGCCCTTCTCCTGAGGTTCCCCTGTGCTCCCAGTACAGATTGCAGATAGACAGGACAGCTCAGGTTTGATGGGCTCCTCCCTCCCTCCCCTGCCAGGGACGATCTTGGTCTCATATGCCTTCCAGAGCCTGTGTCCTGCTGGCTGCGGCCACTGGCACATCACAGTGGGATGGGGCCTCTGGCACGGTGAAGAGAGGTACCTGTAGCCCTTCCACCCGTGTGAGGTGGACACAAGACACCACGATACCCTGTGGCGTTTGGGTTCTGTGGTGCCTCTGCCCCATGTGGTTTTTTGCCTGGCTTTCTCACGAGAAGATGTGATGATGTTGCAACAGCAGATCTGGATCAAAACAGAATTACAGGGTTGAGAGCAGAATGTCAGTCTTATTTTTAGCATGGAAAGCTTGCGAAATGGCCCTGTTAGGCCAACGGCATCAACTTCACACAATGACCAACCCCGGGCGTTGAGGCTGTTCCCCCTTCCCCTTCCTTCATGCCGCACAGGAACCGAACCACGGCAGATGCCAGCACCCCCCTTGCTAGAATTCAGAACACCCCAATATGTGTCCTTCAGCCCCTGGGAGAGGGGTGCTGCTGGAGACCTCCCCTCTGGTGAGAACCCACTATTCAGACCTGCCCAAATGCCACCAAACCCCAATATCATTAGCCAGACTCTTGTGCTAGGAAATGGGAATGATTTGTGGAGAACTGTGTTGCTGTTCTCATGGATTGCTAGTCCAGTGCTGTACAATGGCTGATGGTTTGTTGTGGCCCAGGTGCTGACCACACACCTCTTCTATGTACTGGGAGCACTTGGGAAGGAAAGGTTTTACTCAGACTGAAGAAAGGCCTCAGAAACCCACCGCAAACATCAGTGTAACTGGGCACTTAAACCAGATAATAATTTTTGCCCAAAGTAGCACATACGTCTTCAGGTAATCAGGAAGTTCCTTGCTCATCTTGAGGTTGCACTTTAAATATCCTGTTGTAATCTTATATCAGGGTGTCTAAGTTTCCTCTCACCATCTCCAGTATAGGTTTAGTGTTGCTAGTAGAGGACTTTGACATACGATGGCAAGAAATGAATATTTATTTATACATGTATTACTATGAGATAGCTTTATTTTCACCTGCAAAAGAATGTTTCCTTTTTTGTTTTTGTAGCATTTGGTGCAAACAACAAAAAATATTACTTAGTGATGACAGGGATTGTGGAGGCAACAGATTTCCACTTTACAATAGGAAAAAGAACAGTTAATTTTTTTCATCTAGACCATGAATGATAAGATACCTCAGTTTGTACAAGAAAAAATATTCCCTTTATACAGCTGTACACGCAGTCAGCTTGTCTGTGTGTAGAAATGACAGCTATAAATTCTTTAGTGCAGCTCTTGTCCTGGTTTTGGCACCAACAGGCAGTAAGCGAACAGCAGCTCTTCAGTTTCATAGGGAGCCTTGTCTGTCATCTCTCCTAGACTTAAAAACTATAGGTCTGGGTAAGAGGAAAGTGCTCTGAAATTCTTGAGTTACAAACCAGTAGCATCTCACCAGCAGTTAGTATTTGCTATGCTATGAGGCCACGAGGCCACAAGCACAAAAGCGTTGCTGGTTTGTGTTTTGGACAAATGACCTAACTGGAGCCTGTTGTAAATTGGACAAGGAGTAAGTTGTTTGCTTTCTGGGTTAACAGTAGGGGAACAGGCTTGTATGAATCAACCTTCATCTTTTTCAAAACACAAATTTTCATAATAATCTGTTTGGAACAGGCATTTGTTGTAACCAATGAGATGCAAAATCCCAGAAGGGGATCCCAGAGCCAAAAGTGCTTTTGAAGGCCCCCTGTGCTGTTTCTGAAAACAGAAATCTTTTTCCTTGCTGAACACCACTTAGAATCATAGATTCAATTTGGTTGGAAGAGACCTTTAAGATCATCAAGTCCAACCATTAACCCAGCACTGCCCCATCACTGCTAAACCATGTCCCTTAACACCACATCTACATGGCTTTTAGATCCATCCTGAGATGGTGACCCCACCACTTCCCTGGCAGCCTGTTCCAGGGCTTGACAGCCCTTCCAGTGAAGAAATTTTTCCTGATGTCCAACCTAAGCCTCCCCTGGCACAATCTGAGGCCATTTTCTCTTGTCCTATCAAGCCTCCAAGGATATTTATTGACAGCTACAAGGGTGACAACGCTCACACACCCAACCCAAATGATTCTATGATCTCCTTAGACAATAGCTAGCTTTTAGGATCAGGGACTATTTGTCTCTTATATCTTTTTCTGTCTTTGAAAAGAGACTTTAAAAGGCAGAATGAGGACCAAACAACGTGCAGTGATTAAGTTGGTCACATACCCGCACGGCCCTTTTGCTCTGCTCGCAGTGAAATGCCAGCGATGCCAGAGCATTAAATAATACATCAAAGAACATTGGGATGTAGATGATCAACTGAATGACTTAGGTAGTTTAATCCATTTTTATGCTGCAGCTGCTCACTGCAGCTTCCATCATGCTGGGACCTCTGCCAAAGTATTGACATGAAGCAGGTAGATCTCACGGTTGGAAGTGGGGTGCTTTCTGTGATGGGAATAGTTATTTTCTATGTTGTTCAGCAAGTGTCCAGACAGTGGGCATGTGGTCTGCAGATACTAGATGGTGACAGGCCACTCATAGGGGAACTATTTGTAAGTTATCACCAAGAAAGTTAATTGTCTGTAGGTTTCAATGAGCAGAATATGAGTGTGCGTTCCCTGGATGAATTTTTGAGGAGCTTACGAGTCAGAAGACACTGCAAGTCAAGGACCACGAAGCCAAGTGAGATACAGCTATCACATATTTCAAAAACTCTGTAATGTTTCTCATGCTCACCCCAAGTTCTTGATGTGACTGTGGCAAAATGCTAGATGAAATGTCTATGCAGATAAGCACAAAGTTGTCACACCCTGGCATTGGCTCCCATCTCAGCCCGGGTTTCTCTATGGGTCACTTCCTTCCGGTGCTCCGAGACCTCTCTTTGAGGCTTACCTGCTTTAAAATGCTCAGTTGTCGTCTCCCTGGGGATGTGGGAGGATGTGTGGTGCATAGGCAGAAAGCACAAGTATCATAGAAGAGTTTGGTATCTGGAAAACCAGACATTAAAACGCATGCCTGGCTTGGGATCCAGCTAGCACAGATCAAGGTTCTCTGTAACGCGTGAGAAGAGTGAAATGTCTCCAAGTGAGGTGCAGGAGAGCTGTAGAGCCCCCAGCTGCACTGTCTGAGCAGCTGAAAGAGAAAAACCTGGATGCAAAGCAGTGCTTCATCACACAGGACAGTGCTGAGAAGCTCTCAGCCATGAGGCCATGGGTCCGCCCTGTAGTGCAGAAGGGCCTCACACCCCCCCTCTCACAGATCTCCCCTCAAAACTGCTCATGGATGGTGAGGGAGGGATCTGCACCTGCTTCGTGTTGCCCACTGCTGTTTTCTGGGTATCAACCCTCCTGCAGCATGAGGCTGTGATGACCCAGGCAGATTCCGTCACCTCTCCCCAGTCAGGACACCTGCTGAAGATTTGATCCGATGAAAAACCTGTTACCGAGGCTTAGAGTAGTCGCTTGGGTGAGATCAGATCTTCACAGCTTTATACTTGATAGGCACAATGCTAGGGGTCTGCTCTGTGGTTCATAATGCTTTGCGTAGCTCATGTGGTAATGGTTTTACTTGTACCCACCCTGATTTTTATTGCACAAACGCCAGGGCACTGCCACAAGCAGATACAAGTGTTGTCTGGCAGGAATGGAACAGCACCGTGTGGCTTTGCCTCTTGTCCAGGAGGTACCTGAAGCTGTGATGTGATGATCCAAGACAATAATCAGAGCTGGAGTCAAGTCACTGAGGACAAAAGGACAAAATTCAAGTGAATATCAGACTTCCTGGAGGAGATTGCCCCTTTTTGCAGGTACCCTTAGACCTACAATGATTACAAATACTGTAGGTGGTCCCATTCCCTCAAAGCCTCAAAGCTTCATCAGTGTTGTGGCTCTTAACACCTATGGTGTGCTGCACCTTGTTTGTGCCATGACTTGTTCTGTTGTTGGCTGGGACTCTTTGCTTTGGTTGATCTTGAACCTCATTGATAGACAAGTGGAGAACAGAGAAGGAAATTCATGAAATTCCTTGGCCGCAAAGTAATAGCAAAATGCGTCCAAGCAGCAGTTGGTGTTTGCTAAGGTTGTGCAGATCTGAATAGAGGTTCTAACTGCTGAGATCAGAGAACAAGCTCCGGTGATGTCCACCACGAACCGAAAGAGCAGCATGATGTAGAGAGGTGAAAAACATACGATGAACACGCACAAATTCCCAGAAACAATGTGGATTGCTTTCTGCATCAACTTTGTCTCGTGTGGGCTTGTGGTTGTCTTCTTTTTGAGACATTTGATAACTTGTACGGAGCAAAAAATCACAATCCCTAAGGGAATAAAAAACCCAAAGATAGTGGAGATTAGAGAGAAATAACTAGGATCAGTATGTTGTTTCCGAAAGCAGAATTGTTCCTTTCCATTAAGAGTTCTTCGGTACAAGTAGGAATAAATGAACAGCGTTATCCAGAGAAACCCACAGATAGAAGCCGATTTTAGTGGGGATCGAAGAACCTTTGCTTTTAGAGGGAACTTGATTGCAATGTATCGATCAATGGCAATCAGGGTGATGATGAGAATGCTCATAGGCATGTTCGTAATGTAGATGTTCAGTATGGTGACACACAGGCTGTCCTTGGGATAGTCGTTCTTGGTAAAATATATCAGGAAAGGCAGGGCAAAGAGCAGGAAACTGTCTGCAATCATGAGGTTGATCATGTACACCCTGGTCTCAGTCCACCTCTTGAGCTTGCAGCAGAAGACCCAGAAGGCAATGGCATTGAGTGGGACCCCCAAGGAGAGCACGGGGATGTAGATGATGATTTGGAATAGCACAGTGCTGTTGTGCAACGTGGTGTTAGTGCAGTTATTCATGTTGGGCCGTCTCTGTAAGAAAAGGATGCTGGTGTGAGACTGAGCTCGGGGGTCCTGCTGGGTGCCCCTCCTTTCATAGCTCCTTGCACCCCTGTGCTGTATATTTAGGCAGCCCCTGGAAGGGTTCGGTGGCTCACGGGCACCATCTGTCCCTCAGCCATCAAAGTAACTCTGTCACTGGCCACCAGCTAACACAAAAACACAGAGGCAACCCTCTCTTGCAGCCATTATGGGGTTCCCCCTGTCTTGCCCTCCATCCAGTCCTGGTGTGCACAGACTGAGTAATAGCAGAGAGTCTACCAAGCAGAATGACAATTCTGGCAGTCCCTTATCTTTGCCGCTGCTGTGGTTATCAGAGAGCCACTGGCTATAGGGCAGCCTGAGGCAGAACTGGGCATCATTCCCTCTTTGCCTGCCAAGGCCCTTGCTTTGCTGCTGAAGCCACCTCATGGTTTTGCTCTGGGTCTGCAAACCTCCAGAGAACTTGAACCCTTCCAGCCATGGGGTAGCTCAGATGGTTTTACTCCTAGGGGCAGTGGGAAGGCTACTGCAGGCTGGGGGGTGGGTGCCTGCTGCTGTCATGAACCCTCTCATCTCACTGTGAGATGCTGGGGAGGAATAGCTCTGCATAGGTACCACCAGCCCTAGCAGACAACAGGTCTTCAAAGAGAGAAGGGAAAGTGAGCATACTTGTCTGGTTTCAACCACCAAAGATAGGAAGCTAAAACGTTGCCAGAGCAGAAAACACAAATCCAAGAACTTAGACTATCTCCTGGTATTCCTTTAAATATCTCAGGGCATCTGCTACCAGCAAGGAGGCTGTGGAGGATGAATCAGACCTTGTCTGCAGCTCATAAAGGAAATGTTTACAATGGGGCAGGAAAGAAAAACACCCAGATTCCTACAATCTCTTGTAAATACATTGCCTTATAAGTCAGCATCTTCTAAGCATCAACATCTAAACTGCAGTGAAAGTGTCCTGTTGCATGAACTAAGTGAACTGCTTTTAGCGTCCTAGACTGGGAGAGAGATGTGACAACCACAGAGGAAAGTGCAGCACCTGCCCCAGCACCAGAACTCGTATGGCATCCACAGGGATACTGGCATGTTTAGGGTGGAATTCATGGAGGAACCGGCATTCAGCCAGTGTCCTGGTTCTCGTGTGCTTTCAGCCTCACAGGTCCTTGGCTGCACTGTGGTACCATCTACCCTACAGCCATTCTCTGCCAGCTACCATGGTCCTCTTGCAGTGAAAAAGCCCCTCTCTGCAGACATAGCCACTGCCCCAAGGAGCAGCTGAGCATCCCAGCCTCAGGTAAGCCGGTGGTGGTTTCCAAGATCCACATCGTGCCCAGAGCCAGGTGTCTCCATGCTTCTGGAAGAGGCACGATAAGAAGCACTGGTGTGAAACCACAGCGAGGGATGAAGACCCCCTGAATGACACATATGGCCACAAAACAGTGAGACATAAGAGCAGTGAAAACAGAAAGGAACTGAAGCATCTGTGTACACCTGAGGGTTGACCTGTATGTTTGAAGGCAGGCAGCCCCAACTAGAGCTTCAATCAAGAGGTCTGAAAGCCCACCCTGAATTCCTGAGCAAAGCACCCAGCCACACACCCGTGTAGGAAGGACTGAAAGACGTTACCTGGTTCTCCTTGGGCTGTCAGCTGGGTCTAGTCCTCAGAAAGGCTGCAGTGTAGATGGTGGTGGCAGGGCAGGAGATGTCTCCGGGCTGTGGATGGCAGTGCCTGGTCTGCTCTGCGCTCGGGAGTGCTGAAACACAACAGTGAACTCTTGTTCCCCAAAAGTGCTTCATTTATCACCTACTTTTTGGGATGGCCAAGTCTCTAGTGCCCTCTGTTGCTCTGCTCGCATCAGCTCAACACTTCACCATCATTTTTTCCACGCAGTCTGCACTCCCTCACAGAAGCTAGCAATTAAGTTTTAATAGTTGTGGGAAAACAAGTCATTTCTGAAATAAAGCCCATAATGGTTGCAAATAGCCCTTCTGGCAGCCAAAGGTCCCCCAGGGAGCGGAGCAGGTGGTGTGAGTGCAGAGTGTGCCCCGGGGGGGTGGCAGCATGGGGGCCAATGGCCTTTCTGAGGGGGCACCTCAGTGCTTGTGCACCCCATGGCAGGGAGCCCGGGTAGAGAGGTCCTAGCACACTTCTCTTTGGTGTCTTTACAAGAAAGATGACAGACATTGTGGGCCTGCTTGTCGTCTCTGAAATGTCTAATGCTGCTCGTCAGTATCACTGGAAAGCCCAAGCTGGTAATGACAGGGCGAGAGACACTGGTGTGGCAGTGAGCACACATAGGTGTCAGAACCTGTAGAAACGTGTTCAAGAACATCCCTCAATGGTATTTTATAGTCATTTTTGATGGCTTTTGCTGTCTGCTGGCTGCAGCGGTTGCAGTCCCATCTATGGGAGCCAGCTGAGAGGAGCCAGACTCTGACTCCCTCAGGATTTGCCCCATTAATTCATGTCTCTGGTAGAGAGTCAGCAGGAGGATGCAGCTCTGAAACCTCCTGGGCTTTGTGCCTTTATGGCACTGGACAAGTCTTGCTTTCATCCTAAAAGTGTTCCTGCACTTCTATCTGACCCATTTGACTTGAAGGACGGGCAGTCAGCAGAGTCCAGGCTGTTTTGTAGGGCCTGGTACCATGATACCTTCTGACCCACCCAGCCTGCCAAAGGAACGTCATGAAAATAAACTGGATTATTTCAATAATGCAGGCAACCTGAAATAGGCAATGAGGTAAAACTTGATATATTCTTTTGTATGTGTTGGCAATAAGGATCAATTGACTGTAGCTGCAAAATGAACTGAAAGAGAAAGATGTACGTGGGTCACTTGTCTTCCTGCCAGAGTACAAGTAGATGCTGGCGGGTGGAATGGGGACATGTTAAGGACCAGCGATTGCATACACACTTCTAGACATCTCTGTGAAATATCTTGTTTGTTTAATAGAAGCATAGAGTATAAATCACAATTAACTTAGGAATGCTAAACCTAACAAAGATCTCCCTAGAGAGAAAGAGAAATAATTATCCCTATAACTGAGGCTGTATCTTCTCTTGATGTTACAGAGCTCTTGTGGGGTTTTGGGGGTTTGGTGGTTTTCATGTCATGTCCCTCAGCTTTAGCATCTGTGTTTCTGCAAAGGGGTGGATTTGATCTCTTTATCAGTGCTGGGTTTGAGCAGTAGAAGGGCTTTATGGAACTCTTTGGTCACAAAGCAGTAGCAAATGCTATCCAGGCAGCAGCTGGTCGTGGCAATATGCCTCGTCATGGAGAAGTTCTTCATAACCTGGAGCAGCAAACAGGTAGCTCTGATGCTCTCCATTATGAACCTGGTGAGCATCCCAAGTTAGGTGGGCAGAAAACTATGAGAAATACACTCAGGTTTGCATAAATAATATGAACAGTTATCTGGATTAATTTCTTCTCTGGTGTATTTGTGTTCAGATGTTTCTGAGGGTTCCTGATTACTTCTGTGGAGTGAAAAGTCAAGCTTGCTAATGGAAGAGGAAAAATGAAACAAATGGAAAGCAGGCTCAGAGTAAACCATGGAAGGCAAGGTGCAGATGACAAAGCAGTCTGCAAAGACTAAATTGATGACATACACCCTGGTTTCCGTCCACTTCATCTTGCAGAAGAACGACCAGAGGGTGAGGGCATCAAAAAGTGCTCCAAAAAGGAAAATGAGGTTATACAGCATAAATTCCATGAGATTAACATGGTGATACAGTTCTAGATCTGTGACACTGCAGTTGTTGAACATACTCATTTCCTGATCTGTAGATGTTGCATGACGTTCTGAGACCTGAAACAGGAAAAGGTATGATAAGACTTTCCTCCTACCTCTTAATAGATGCATGGCTCCTACAAAAAAAGATATTTAAGTAAATATTTACTTTGTTATGAATGTGAATTTGAGTCTACAGTCAGCCTGTAATGGGAGTGCATCCTTTGTCAAGATTTAGTTTATGAGTAAATATCTCCAGGTACACTTCCAATAGGACATGGCAGACATATTAAACAGGTGGATCTTGAATGGGAGGGGACAGGGGGGTGAAATAGCACTTTGAAGAACCCCCTTAGATAACAGGGGCACCCGGTGGCAATGTGAACACTAATTCCTTAAGCCAGGCTGTGCAAATGAGGTAAAATTACCCTTAGCTTGGGTTTGAGCAACCAAAGCTAAAGCCCAGCAAAACCCATGAGCAAATGTTCTTCTACCAGTTCTGCTGGCTCAGGAGACAGACTGAGGGGGAGAAGGGCTGCAAGGGCATAGCAGATGTCACTTGGTAGACATCCTCGTGCTCTGGCTCTAACTGGGCAGGTTTCTGAGCTTTTGGGCTACCTTGTGAACCTGGAGTTCCTGTTCCAAACTGAGGAAAACGGAGCTGAATCTGAGTTCCTGCATCCCACAGACAGGCTTGAAACCCTAAGGCAGTGAGTGAGGCTCCTTGAGAGGGGAATGGCAGAGGTGGAAGGATTCACCTGATTCTAAGCCCATTTACTCCAGGAGAGAGTACGAGTCTGCAGATATAAAGCAGAAAGACACACTTCAAGAAGGAAACACTGGTGCAAAACAAGGAACCTGCCTCTGAGGGCTGCATTAGAGTGTTCCTGCTCAAGGCAGACATCCTGCCACCCCGGGAAACTCATGAGATGTAAGTAGTAGTCACTGAGTCTCTGTCATGCTGGCTACTAGATGTTTTCTGTGAGTATTGGTTGTGTGAAGAGTGTGAGTTCCTGGGCTGATAAAAATCAGCTTTCAGCAGACTCCATCCTGTGCAACGCGGCTCTGGGTGACGTGCACATGGAACAGTTCTGTGAACCAGGGACTCTGCGTATGTCACTGAGCTTCTGCTTGCACCTCAATGCACTTTGGAAAGAATTTAACCTTTTACTTGAAGATAAGATTTTACCAGTCTGACAGGAGGGTGCAGTGGTGAGGGATCTGGTGAAATCCTGCAGCTTTCAGAGATGAAGGAAGGGACACCATGACCAAATGTGCCTGGTGAAGAAGCTATTTCTCTCTACAAGCAACACAGACATTGTGGTCAGCTGGTGAGGGCCCTGACTGCAAAATCAGACTTCAGTTCTGAAGTAAGTGATAAACTCACAAATAACTCAATTGCAGGGGGATATGTCAGTGCCTTGGGCAGCTGCAGACACCACATAGAGCCCTCTCTCAACTCTTGTGTGCCCAGGTCTGGGTTTCCCAACAGAGGCTTGCTGCTCCCTGCCTGCACCCTGGAAGGAAGCTGAGGGCTTCCTCTCTGCACAGTAAGTAGCAGCAGGGAACCACCTCACATCAAGAAATGAAGCTGCCACATGATGCTCACTAACTGCACAAGGCAGAGGTCTTTGCTGGCGTGGCTAATGCCCAGGTTGCTTTTCATTAACCCCAGTCTGCAACGCCAGCAGCAGCCCCCAAGATGAAGTACAATGCAGGCAAACCACACTGGTGTGCTCTGCAGCCTGAAACAGCTCTGGCCAACACCACCTTTGGAGCTGGAGATGTCCAGTTACCAGCATCAGGACTCGCAAGTGCTCCAGGCCATGAGGCAGCCCAGACTGGGAGGAGGAGAGAGGAAATGAGCAGAGGGTTTTGAAGCAGGCCATGCAGCACAGATAAGCTATGGCTGAGTGGAAAATATCTTTAAAGAGATGCAGTTTGATAAGGTAGCATATCCTGTGGCTGCTGGGAAGGCTAAAGGTGGGGGAGCTGAGATGGCTGCAGCATCAGTCAGGCTAGGCAGCATCCTACAGCTGTGAGAGAAGGGTGGAGATGGCTGCAAGATAGCATCTTGCTGGTGCTGGAGGACCAGGAACAGGCTGGGTCTCACCAGACAAGGTCATCAGTGTTGTGGAGTGTGTCCTGCCTTCCCCACACCGCAGACTGGGGAGAGCTGGTCAGCAGCTGTCCACCACCATGGAAGCTGGTGACCAGCTGGGCAAGAAAGTCAGGGCTGGGCTCATTTCCTCCAGCAGCTCAAGAAGTATCAGGCTTCTTCCAGACCCTTGACAGAGAGCTTGGAGAAAGAGAAGCAGGGCAGAGGCTGAAGGCACAGTAGGTGTCACAGTGGCACCGCGTTGGTGAACACCCAGTGTTTGGCCCAGCAGGATGCCCGTGGGGAAGCAGCTGTACTGGAGGGAGAGGCTTGTGTGTAAAATCCTCCTCCCTCCTTGTTGGGGGAGCTCAGAAGTGAGCAGGTACCAGAGGGGCAAAGAGTGAATGGGATGGGTGAGGTGACTAAAGACTATGGGAGCTGTGGTGGGTGAGGGAAGGGACCTGGAACTAAGCAGAGGGAGGGGAAGAAGGAAGATGGGTAGGAAGTATGGGGCACAGCAGAGCGTTTTCTGCATCAACTGCCTTCAAACCTGCCACCTCCACAGCAACTGCTCTGATTTTCATTCAATTCCTCTAAATGACTGCTACGGTATTTAAATGAGGAGCTTTTCCTCTCTGTTTCCAAGCAGCATAAAGAAATCTGGGAACTGCCTGTGCTAAGCTTGCTGTTGTTCACAGCTCCCACAGTGATCTAAGACACAGCACTTTTTTCTCTTCTTTTTTGAAGCTTGAAAGAAGTTTTGAAACTTCTTTCAGGCTCATCTGTCACTGCATCCCTTGAAAACAGTAATGTAGTCACTCTAACCACAGAACTGCTTTGAAAGACCCTGGAAGGTAATCACAGAATTATAATCATAGAATGGGATGCAAGGGTTCACTTAGCCAAAATAATAAATCTTTTGGAATCACTTATTTCCCTTGTTGGGATGAATTTAGCATCCACTTCCCAGCTGCTGTTAGGAAGTAATATGCTGTGATCTTCCAGGTGAAGTACCTAGAGGATACCTTGGAGTAAGAAACCAAAAAGCTCAGAGTTCACAACCTACTGCATAGACCTCTCATGGCAGGGACTGACCAAGCATCTGAGCCTCCTCTGCCTCCTCCCAGCCACACCAGTACCCTCAGCAGCAGTTCACAGAGAGCAAGAGAGAATGAGACAAAGTGATGTTACCTGTAGGTTTAAGGGCACAGAATCAGCAGTGGGTCCTGCAGGAGGCATGTGGGGCCATGCATCCTGGCCAGGATGGGGCTGGAGGACAGGTGTGGGCTGCCTGTGCAGGGCAGGTGACCAGCACCAGCAGCTCACTGGGACTTGAGGGTTTCTAGAGCACCTCCTTCTCCCGTGTAGAAGATATTAGGTCAGTTTGGTCTTGAATATCAATCTGCTGACCAAATAAATAAAGGCAATACTTACCAGTAAGGTCTAGCACCTCATCATTCAGCAGTTTCTAAAATGGTGTGTTCAATGGCTTGCAGTGGTGCTCAGCATCTGTGGGTTTCAAATGCTGTGCTGAAACCTAAACTAAGCAAGGCCAGGAAGATGTGATATCTGGTATTAGATCACCCCATGCAGCTGGAGGTGCAGGGCCCTCCAGCTGAGCACTGAATTGAGTCTTGCACAGCTCTGGGCAGGGAGGTAGACACACTGAGCAGCATGGTATGTAGCATAGGCTCTCTCTAGGCTAGGGAAAGTCTCCCCAACCCTCCTCAGATAGAGACTGCTGCACCCAAACATCACCTTGGGATGGGTTTGGTGCCTGGAAAAGGCATGGAACAGGAGAAAGCCATGATAGGGCCAGTGGCAAGGCTCTAGCCTGAACTCCTGTTTGAAGACAGGTACAACCAAAGCATCTGAGAACTTCAGGCTGATGACTGAACAAAAGCCTTGGCATTTCACATGGATGGCAAAGAGCCTCACTTATTGGACTCTGGGTTGACAGAACTGGAGGTGGGGGCAAGAAAGATCTGTAAGCCCCAAGGGGATCAGTGATGGGCCATTTAATTGATGTCAATAACCAGTGTGCACTAGAGCTAGTGAGGAATTGTCTTGCTTACCCCTAGTACCTGACCAGCTGTGACACTTCTTCATTGCAGTGACATTAATGGTGGTTGGCTGCTCATAAAATATGATGGATACTCTCCTGGCTATGAGAGCTGTGGGAGAAGAAAAGCCTGCTGGCTGGAGCTCAGGGTGAGAACATGCAGGCCTTGCTTTCCTTTCCAGGCAACACTTGTTGATAAGTGTGTTTGTGTCCACAGAGTGTGAGGCAACATCGAGATGAGTCACACGAGTCTCAGCTCTGCAGAAATGCAGCTCTCAGCCCCGAGAACCAGACTGCAGCTTCCTGAGAGCCCCACCACCACGGGGCCAGACACCCACCGTGGGCAGAGCCTGTGGAACCCCTGCACCCCTGTGGAAAAACTAGCACACCCCATTGCAGAGGGCTGCTTTGTGGCATCGTTTAGGGATGATATAGGCCAGCTGGGAGGAGTGCCTGGGGCAGAAGACCATGGGTGCAGGGACAAAGATGGAGCCAGGCTGGCCATATGGTCAGGACTGATGTCCTCCACACTGTGGAAAGGCTGGAAATGGCCAGCAGACACAAAGACAAGGCAGGAGAGGATCTCTTGGGTGGTGGCAGCCAGACAGCACTGGAAGAAGGTAGGTCTGTGCCAGTAAGGCCAGTGTCACCTGCCTGCAAGCAGAGTGTCTAGCCTGGACACAGGGATATGTTCCTCAAAGGAAGACAAGAAAAGCCTGTGGATGTTTTCCTGGCCTGTTTCACCAGTCTCCTACCCAGTCTCAGTGCTGGAGGATCTAAACTAGCACAGGTTACATCTGCTTGTATTTTGCTAAAATACAGTACACTAAGCAGGACTGGGCAATGTGGTTTGGGTTGTGGTGTGAAACTGGGGGAACGCCCACATGAGATGCTGCAAACCTCCATGAAGCAACCTGGGTGACCTTTGAAGGTACCATGGCAGCAAGGAAAAAGCACTCTTAAATGGGTTGGGTTTTTTTTCCTTCCCACCTGTCAACCATGAACATCCCTCTCCTACATTATCAATTTGAAAGGTCACTTAGCTGTGCACTTTGGGTGTGAAAGGTCTTCACCTTTCTTAAAATACTCAGCTCAAAGCTTAATTTATTTACAATTTAAGTTCATGTGCCCAAGGAGGAGGCAAACAAAGATGGTGTAAGGATAAATGTGGCCTTATTCAAGGACCAGCTGCAGCAGTACCCCACTTGCACAGTGCTATAGAGATACATCATAGAAGTGCTTCAGTTTTGAATGAATTTCATGTATGACCTGCACACTTACTGGAACAGATCATCAGCGTTCTTCAGGCTGCACACCAGCCTATTCAGTTTCATTAATGTTGGTGCTATAGACTTATTGATTTCTTGAACTGGAAAAAAAAAATTGCTCTTATGTAAATGTAAGAACCCTTTTGTTTCCGAGTGCCCTGAACTCGGGTGGAGACACTTCATGTGTAAAGAGCTCCAGCAGATTTTTTATTTCTTTCTCTCAAGTGTAAGACACACAGAGAAAAATATAAAGCTTTTTTGCTAATGGGAAGCATCAGAGGAGAATAGAGGCAGGCCTGATAATTTTAACACATGCTTGCCTGACATTGTCCTGCTCCCAGGAGAGCAAATCAGTTTATTCTCTGCTTTCACCAACCAGTCTGTAATTTGCCTGTAGTTATCCTCTCCATTTCTGCATTTGAACAGAGGTACTTTCAGACTAAGAGGAGCATTCACTTCTGCAATGTAGCCCATACGACTTTTAGAGGCTTTTGTTTGTATTTTTGGACTTTGCCAATGCGGTTTTTTTTGTTCCTGATCTTCTAAGCATTGCTGGCATAGACTAGGTTGAAAAGCATATAGACCGATTTCCTGACATAAAAGTATTCTTAAATAAAAAGCTAACAATACGGGGCTATTTTCTCACTTTCAAAGTCACCACGCAGAGCCCCATGTCCTCAGGTGATCCTGTCTTCGTGGGCAAATGGCCATGCCCTGCCATACACACCAAATACATCCAATATAGCACCAAACTGCACAACTGCTGCTGCTGGAGGCCAGGGACAGGAAAGCAGTCAGAAGGTTCACAGAGGTACGGGTGGAAGAGTGTTCCACAAACATACATTTTCCAGAAAGAGAATTATCCCATCACTTAATAACTTTGCAAAGGAGAGGTGACAAATTAGAATCAAATCCATCTCAGATAGCTACTGAAAGGTGATGATGCCTCTGTACCAAAAAACTGCTGTTCCATCTGACCTGTTTCCATTTCCTGAAATGGGAAATGAATTTAGTAGTACAGCTTAATAAATAAAAATTTAGGCATAGCTCATTCACCCTTTGATTCAGTATTTTCAGAAGGCAAATGAGCTGCCTCTAGAGAGGGAGGTTAAGCTGAGGTTACTAGTGCCAAGGAGTTATATTTTCATCTCTTCTTCACTCTTGCATACCAGAAAACAACCCATGTTTCTGCTGGAGATGTGAGCCATGCATGGGAAGGTAGCAGATAAGCAAAAAAATCACAGAACCACATAAAAAGCATGATATAAAGTCACAGCCTTGTTAACAATACAGCAGTGATGGCTCATAAAGCATCCGTGTTACAGCATTACAGAGAGCATTGCCTGTACATGGCCATCACCGCTTAGTAGCGCTCAGAGTGGTGTCCTCAACATGCTCCACCAAATGGGAGGTGGAAACCTCCCAAGAGAACTTGATGGAGCTTCCCTGAGGCACCAGCAGTCAGGGACAGCCCCCACCTCCAGGGCAGATTGGCATGGAGAAGTCACTGGATGGTGATCTTCACGTGGTCCCTCAAACACCATGGGTGACCCATATGAGACCTGCTGCCAGCGCCACTACAAAACCCCACACATGAAGTCCTGTCTGGGCTCAAGCACACCACCAGTTTCCAAACCATACATGAGGTTAGCTGTGCCCAGCTAACCAAGGGAGCTGGCAGCAGAAGATGGGTGTGATCGGGCTGTGCTGAAGGACTTGGGTGTAGTGTTTATCCCTCCAGCATGAATGTCACACCACACGAGCACCATAAGCACCTGTCCCAGCTCCAATGAAGATCAATGTCTTGTCAGGGATTAAGTGGATAAATACTTGTTTCCTACCGAGATACACCAAATCTGACAATAACGTTGCACGGCTCCAGAGCACTGGGGCCAGGGGACACACCAGCTAATGAGGACAAATGGGTTTCCCCTTCCTGTGTGTGCTGCCAAGCACTCAATATAATTAACCGTGTGATTGGAATAACAGGGTTTGAAGCAAATGACACAGCCCTGAGCCTGCTGGGTGGTGTGAGCTATAGACCTGCCCGTGCTTCTATAGAAAATGTAACATGCCAGACTGATTGGTGACCTTTGCAGGTCTGCCTTTCAGATTGGAAGATGAAGTTGTCCATGTTTGCTTTGCTTTTCCAGGCAGTGAAGCATATAAGTACACCTATAAATGTCAGCTTTTCCTTTTTCTGCAGCTGTGCTGACATATGATGCTCAGAGAATAAAACAGAAGAGCAAAGAACATGTATTTGGCTGGTGAGCACAGGCTCTGGGAGGTGGACATATTTCCCTCTTGCACAACATAAAGCAAGGAAAACATGGTTTGGGAAGTTCAGCTCCAGACGGTGCCACTGAAAATTAATTTTGAGCTTGGACATCTTGTCTTTCAGCATCTCAGTGAAAACATATGAGGGAGCAGAGCTGAAAGCAGCAGACCCACAGAGAGCCACTCATTTCCACCAAGGCAATCCTACTTAATCGCTCATTAACTCTGTGTCATCCGACTACTCATCACCAGTGAGAATTCAGCACAGCACATTTCAAAACCCCTGACCTTGTACCACAGACAATCTGTTATCCCCAGCCCTGACAATGCAACAGCTCTGCCTGCAAGCACATGCCCTCCATGGGCCTCCCTCCTGAAGACCTCTGAGTTATCTAGAAAAAAAAGAACCAAAACTTGAGCAGGAAATTTGGCCAAAAAGACACAATCCAGTGGTGGTGGCCACCCTCCTTCCCAGCTCTTGTCAGCACTAAGCAAGCACAGGGCTGAGGGCACTGGGGAGAGTGTGAGGAAGAGAAAACCAAGAGGCTCATAAAGTTGGGCTGGATCCCATTTAACTACAATGTTCATTTGGTGGTTGGGGCTTTGCTTGGCTCCGTTACATTTCCTATGTATGATAAACTTTAACCACAGCTTCTTACCCAGGAAAGCAGCAAATTTCCCCCCAGCTACTTTGTGTGAAGATCTGACCACCAGACGTTAGTGATATGGACCCTGAGCCTGCAGATAAAGAAACACACACCCTCTTAGAACGTCAATGCCATCTTCAAGAGCCTCTTCTCTGGGCCCTCCCCTCTACCTCTCCCTAGCTTTAATGGTTTAAATATTTCTAGTGGTTTAAAATACTCATTTATCACAGTATTGTTGGTTTTGGAGAAGGAAAGACCTGCTGTGGGAGATCGTTCCCCAGGAAACATCACTGGTATCTCCTGACTTCTTTATTCAGCAGGGCCTGGCACTGGAGTGTCATGATGCGACCAACTCCGCTAGCACTTGGCCAGCTGCTTCGAGAGATCTAAGATGAGATAAAGCAGTGAGAACCTCTCCCAGCAACGGATCTGCGTTAGCAGATCACTGCTATCATTCAGGAGATAACATTTTCGGGTGCAGTGGGTCTGTCTGAGCTGATTTTCCCCATACAGCCTTCATGCTGCAGTACTGGGACCCAGAGGGTGTTGATAACACACACCCTTGTTATGACTATCAGCGCTCACACAACACCAAAGGTACGGGGGGGGCAAGATCTGGAGGGGATACAACCCGGACAGCCGACCCGAGCTGACCACTAGGATATTCCATACCATATGACGTCAGCTCAACTATAAAGGGAGGAGGACGGGGCATTCGGGGGGAAGACGTTTGTCCTCCGAGCAACCGCTCCGCGTTCTGGAGCCTCTTCCCGGGACAGGCCCGACACCGCCTGCGGATGGGAAGTAGAGAGTAACGGCTTTGCTGCTTCTGCTTCGTGCGCACAGCCTTGCTTTCTCTGCTGTTTATTAAAACTGCTTCCTATCATAACCCACGGGTTCTTCTTTTCCATCTTACTCTCTCCCCGCTTGCCTTGCTGACGGAGGTTGGGGGTGTGTGTGGGGGGAGTGATAGAGGGACTAGGGGTGGGCACCGGGCACCCAGCCAAGGTAAACCCACCACATGAGGTTACTTGCTGGGAGTCTCCATCTGCTGCTGACATCAATCCTGCTGCACATGTAGAAGCTCATGAGAAATCTGCACCTGAAACCTGAGGTTTCTAGGCAAATCTGCTGCTGGCACTGTCTAAAATACATGCTCAAAACTCACCCTCTAATGCAATAACTTACAGAGAGCAAATCTGTGAACCCTTGGGTCATGCTGCCTCAGGAACCTCTGGGAACACGGGTGCTGCTGCAAGTTGCTGATGCAAATTCAGGAACTGCTTCTTTCCAACAGCCCCTCAAACATAGAATCATAAAATCATTTAGGTTGGAAAAGGCTTCTAGGATCGTCAAGTCCAGCCTTCATCCCAACATCTCCCTGGCCCCTAGACAATGTCCCGAAGTGCCACATCTACTTGTTTTCTGAACTTCTCCAAGGATGGTGACTCCACCACTTCCCAATGCCTCATTCATTTCACTGAAGCAACATCTTTGTGGCATTTGCACTAAGATGTGCAATCACTCTACTCTACATGGCCTTGAGCACAGCACGGTATGTCTCACATGCAGATGAAGCCT
>VYZX01018476.1:0-29874 GCA_013401335.1 Brachypteracias leptosomus
CCTTCCAATCCCTAACATTCCGCAATTCCATGAATATTCTCAACTAAGGACTATACATCTGGACCCTCCCACCAAAGCCTCTGCCCTATGTACACTCCATTCTCATATGTATTGCTCTCAAGGTACAACAGAAGTCATTCTCTGGTTCCAGACTACCTTCCCTGTTGACATAAACTTCCATCCACAGTCACATCTTTACAAGAGAGTAAATTTTTAATGATGAAATGTCACTTCAAACACAACCACCCTTTTGATCTCTGCAAGGCCAAACCCAAAAATAGTATGACTGTTAGAAAGGAAAATCACTAAGAAGTATAACAGGAACCAAGCTATGCTTTTGGTTACGAGCAAAATAAACATTTTGAGATAATTCTTGAAGTACTTTCCTTCAACTTTAATCTGACTTAAGCACCAAACCATGAAGACTCACTATACACTCTTACTGGAGGAGTGCACAGGCTAGTAAGAGCTGACATGTCCAATGGAAAGACTGTGATCTTTAATGCAAATCCAGACAGGGCTTAAATAAATAAATCAATCCAACTATAAAACAAAACTTAGATATGACAAGAACAGAGTAAGTTGAGGTTTTTTCTGTAATTTTTTTTAGTAAAGAGTACATTTGCATTGCTATCGAACAAAGTAAAATGCCCTGCATCAGATATTGCTAGAAACTTATTCTACACAGAAATTAATCAAATCAAATGTAGGTAACATTTCATAGAATGGTCTGGGTTGGAAAGGACCTTAAAGACCATCTAGTTCCAAACCCCCTGCCACAAGCAGGGACACCTCCCACTAGACCAGGTTGCTCAAAGCCCCATTCAACCTGCTCTTGAGTATGTCCAGTGATGGTCCACAGCTTCCTTGAGCAATGGGGTAAAACATTCAAAAGATCAGTATTATGCTGCTAGCATTATGAAGTTACACCATATTTTTAAAAAATATTACATATAGTACAATATTTATTAAAGATAAACTTGAGTGACTTACTGTCAACTGCCTTAACATGGCATTTTTCCCAAAAAAGTTTAATTGGATGGAGGAATATGACATTCCACACTGCACTGTGACTCATCTACCTGACCAGAATAATTTGTCTCCATTTATAACAAACAGCACATTGAGGCAATTATGATCAACTTAACTGTTTTTCTTGAGCAGTCATTTTTACTAGCAATGTCACAAGGGGAATAAGAGTGGAAAAAAAAGTAGTAATGTTCCCTGGATGTTGGTCCAGTATTGGAAGCACTGATTATATGAAACTAAACTACAAAATGCATCTCATGCAAAAACAGAAAAACAACCTTGCATGCTAAAATCTGGAACAGCCAGCAGAACTCTATGAAACCAAACCACTTATTTAAATAGCTAGCTATTTTGCTGCATTAAAGGCTTGGCCCAAATCTTAGCTAAAATAGAGCTGAAAGCACTAATCGCCCCGTGGTTACAGAATCAATGTTTCTCTTGAATGATAAGGCAGAAAAGGTTGCAGAACATTTACATGTAACTGCGATATTAATCTATATAATCACTCAGTTCTCCATTTCCATAGCAACCATTAGAGAAGAGTTTTCACGCTGAAGGAATTCTTCTTTCACAGTACTACTGGAAAGCTGATACTGGAATAGTATTGGTTATTTGTTGCCCAGGGCACAGAAAATTCAAGACCAGGTATAACACCACTCCAACCTCAAGAGAGGCTGAGCCCACCAAGACCAGAGGGGAAAGTCAGGCAGATCCACATAGCCTGGAGTATCTAACCCCACACTCCCTCCCCCCTTAAAATCCCACAAATGGAAACAGGTGTACACAAGTTAGTTTCCACAAATGAGACTATCATAATGAAGAGTCAAAGAACTGGAAAAAATGGAAGTGATTCCCTGTGAGAAATACCTGGTATCACCTATCAGGACATAGCCTCCCATCCAGAGCCAGTTTGTGTTGGATCCCCAAGAGGTGAGTGCTGCTGCAGGTGCCCCACAGTCAGGATTCCCAACCATCGTCCTCATGCTGGGGCTGCTCAGGGGAGTCAGGTGCTGCTCGACCTGCAGTCTGGGCAGTTAGCCCAGATGACGGAACAGCCTGGGGGGACCATTGTTACTCTCACTAATAACACTGTTCCCTCCACCTGTGGGAATTTTTCCTTCTTCCTTCCCCACATTATTCATCAATACTTTATTAGCTTCATGATTTTCATATAATAAAAGCCTAGCTTAGCAACCTAATCTACTTGGACTGAAATATACAGCAAAAAACTTCCAGTAATTTGGGAGAGAAGATTGAAAGCACATATACCAAAGCCATGTAAGAATTTCAAAAATATAAATGTGCCCCAAAACTGTATTTATGATATTGTGAAATACAACAGGCCACTGTATTTTGTTTGTGGTTTGGTTTTCAGGAGTTGACAGAAGTTAAGACAGCTTATGAAACAGAAAATTTGTAAAGCACAGTATTTACTTGGCATTACTTGGGAATGACTCAAACTGCACAATGTACACACATAGAGTACTTCTAAAAAAACCACAAACAACTGTTTTGGTAAATATACATTTTTGGTGCATTTGAATGAGTTGAGACTTGCACAAAGAACTGCACTTCCAAGATTAAAAACTGACACTTAATATAAGATTATTTTAAAGTAGACAAGCTGTTCCTAGGAAGTCTCCCAGGAGTATGTCCTATGCTTTACTACAGCAAAATGTAAATGCCACTGGCATCTTCCTTAAGGACAACCCCACTAGTGCCCCTTCTTCTGAAACATCTCCTAGATTTCACCCAATCTCTTTAAAATTTTCCCCACAGCCTCTCATAGCATGAATTACCAGTGGGGCAAGAGGCAGGTCTGAGCCATCTACTGATGCCTGCCAGCAGATCAAACAAGACAGGTAACTGTTTTGTTCATCTCAGATTAAACATTCTTCAAAGAAAATATAAAAAAAAAGGTTCCTCAGATACTCTACAAGAAAGGCTTGGCATGCAGGGCTACTTATGAAAGCCAACTGTGGTACCTGTATATGGCATAGCAGTATTTAACAAACCAGTGCAGACTCTGCACTCTTTCATTTTTTGAGGCAGAGCAGCAGCTTTCATTATGAAAAAGAAATCATAACTATTCTGACACTGAAGAAACACACACACCAGGAACAGGAGCTCTTAACCCGTAATCCTATTATTCTATTAAAAAAGCGAATGATATTATTAAGGGATCATTTTCCACAACATTCAAAACAGCAGGACAGCTGAAAGCCAGGCAGGCTATCATGCTGACATGCTCAGTCTCATTAGGAAACGTGTATTATAATCGCTTGGCATTTATATGAGATAAAAACCCCTCAAATTTCTGTCCATTAGTGTGCTGTAACCAGTACACTACTACTGCACTATGTAACTTATAGTAACTGATATAACTTCTAGCTTAACACTATGACAAAATAGTAATTTTGTAGCAAGCATAAAGTGGTATCTCAGATACACAAACTTAAACATGTTAGTGGCAGTCAATAAATACTAGCACTACTTATTATAGGTACCTATCTACCAAGTAATGCAATCACCAGAAATCTCTTGTCATACAGTTCACCTGGTTGAGAAGGTCACCATCTCTGGCAGTTGTATCCACAGCAGTAAAAAAAGAAACATCCAAAAAAATGTAAACAAATAAAGAAAACCAACTACAAGAGTACAAACCAGCATCGCTTCCCCATTGCCTTAGACTGGTGTAGAACAGATAAGCTGTGTTTGTTTGTTCTCCATGTTGGAATACAGGATGCAGAAGTCTTTTTGTTTCTTCTTAGATCTTCAAATTCATTTTCTTTTTCCCTACTCAAACAAGCTTTTGTTCTTGTCTTTTTGATTCTAAGATCACTTTGGATGATCAGATGAAAATTATCTGGTCTCACTGTGTGTTTAGCAAATTTTCTCATTGCTAGGTGACAATATACTTCAGTGAAAATACATCTGTTTATTTGACATGATTGCTACCTGCACCAGCAGATGGAGAATGTGAAACCAAAATACTTAAAAGTTATCAATTACAAAAATTGGAATGACTGAAAATTTAAGATCTTTAGTAATATATATTCACCTTTATCTAAACTGAGCAGATGTGCGCTTAGTATCTTTTGTTCACATATAAACTTAGTATGCGAAAGCATATTTGTTACTCTTCTGCTCATCTTTTCCTTACACCTTTGTCTTACCAGATTAAAGTGAAACATTAAACTACTACATCACAGAGATGGGAATAATTCATTATTTTTTCAGTCAACAAATTTTTTGAATGTTTTATTTGATAACTTTATGGTACTTCTTGCTAAATCCCACAGAAACCCACAAACAATGTCTGTAAACAGAATTTAATTTCTCAGCACTCAGTAGGACAGAAATATATTTCTAGGGAACTGAAATAACATCAAACCTATTGCCTTCCCTTTATTAAAAAACACAGGTTGAATAGATTTCCAAATCTTCCATGCAATACTTAAAATGAACGTAAAATCTGAAGTTAAACATTTTAATAACACTATTATGCATCCATTTTGATTCAATGGGAGATGTTTTGTGTCTCAACTTGTAGACTCTTGGTTGTTCAGATGGGTCACTCAAATTTATTTGTATCAACAAAAAATAACTTAAGCATTCCAGAAGGGTTTTTTTGTTTGTTCTAAGAGTGATCTGAGAAGCAAAAGGATGTTTTTGATTAAAAAATTCTAGTAAGTGGCAGGTTCTTTAAGTGATTTCTAATGCATTCTTCCCAGACCGTACCAAGTAATTTAAAAGGTGATCTCTGTTAAAAAGTAAATTCTTCAGAGACGAATAAACAAAAATCAATTCCACATCTACACAGAAAAAGTGTCAAGGGAAAACCCCACTTCTGTTTGACTAGAATCATACACAAATTCAAGTTGAAACATCATCATTACCTCTCTTCTCATGAAATCCAATCATGCAAATATTAATCAGGGGCCTGTGAAACTCCACCTCATGACAGTATCAGCACCAGCAAATGATGCCCTGAGGTTTCAATATGCATTGACTTTTCTATTACTCCATTTAGTGATAAACTCAAAAACAGAACATAAAACATGACCTACTTCTTCAGTCTTACAGTTTTCATTTACTGCCTCTAGTGATAACCAGAAGACCACTCCCCAGGGGCCACATCAGCATCTGAATCAGAGAGGGAAAACGAACATAAACCTCAACTCTCAACAGTCAAAGCTGAAATTCAGTCCCTGAGAAAAGAACATCCTTGCACATATTGTACAGGACAACCATCTGTCCAAATGTGTCAATAGAGAATGCTCTTGTTTGAACAGCTACCAAAATCTCAAAACAGAACAAGAAACTTACTCAAAATTAAACATTATGAATATTCTAAAACTACCAACCTATTGTATTAGGCAAAAAAACCTAACCAACAACCAAAATACCCAGCATTACTTATTAAACTGAAATCAATCTTATCTCCAATAATGAAATTCAGTAGTTATTCTTCCTTTGCATCTATGATAATTATTCAAACTTTGTTTTATTTTTTGACTGTGCTTACACCTCTCAATAGCTTTAAGTACTGAAAAAAAGGAAAAAAAATATGACTAAAATACAGTACATTAACAAAAATAGCACACTCACAATCCTCCATCCAAACATCTATCGGGTTGCTTTATGTATCATTCATAGGAGGACCAGAAACCCGTATCAAATGGGTTCACAGGAGATAAAACACGGTGCCTGGCAAGATAACAAATACAAGCACTGTCTTTTGGGGATTATCTGGTGAGAGTGGGCACGTCTGTGAGCTAAACTAAGCTACAGCGGCAGCTGAAAGGAGATAAATGACTGGCAAGCAGTTTAAGGGAACTTGCTTTTAAAGGACCATTGAGATTTACACTGTTCAGACAGTAGCTGTGAGGTCAGTGTGTTCTTCCCAATTCTCCTGAAAGTGTTTTCTTTTTTCCAGCCAAGGGACTCAGAGTTCTTGCAAATTAAACGGTGCCATCAGGTATTTCCATTAAAATATGGAAAAAAACCATTCAACCTCAAGGAGGTTGGCATTTTGAGAAAATGAGGTTAACGTGATCAAGTCTGCTCAGAGTAAAAAAAAATAGATACTTAAGAGAAGAAAAAAACCAATCTCTTCCAGGGTGACACTTAAAAGCTATTCTTTGTCACCTTCCTCTTCTTCTGCTGCTTCTTGCTTCTTATATGAAGTATTCAATTGAATAACTGATCACTGCAAGAGTTCTAGAAATCCTAACCTAACCCACCATCACTTAATAAAACCAAGACATTGTTAAGGTGACTGTTCTTACTGAAGCTCAAAAATACTGCAAAATTACCCAAAAGTGAAATGCTACCAAAACCCCTTTTCCTTCCCTGCTCCCAAATATTCAGCACTATGTTTACACATCAATCAATCAAGTTTACGGGAACACAGGTAGTATCTGGTATCTGACAGCCACCACATTTTTCCTTGAGTGGCATGAAGCGATGACAACATAAAAATGGTTGAAAGGCTTTAAAACTTGGTCTTTACTCACTTTATTTTAAATTTATGTTAATTTTAACTACTTAGGAAGCCAAGTACTGTTACATACAAAGTAACTATCATAAAATAAAAATAGCCTTTTTTGTTGTTTATTTTATTAAGCCTAACTTAAGCATTATTTACATGGCTTTTTGGTAGCCTATAAAATAATAAACTTCAATTTTACTTACTATAAACTGAAGTATTCAAATATTTATACATAACGTGCCAATATTAACAGTGGTGACAAATTTAAATTGTTTACTTACATTACCATAATCATTCAGAACAAAAATGGAGACAAAGGAAGATAGACACAGATATTAATCTCCTGCGAGAACACAGATTTTAGTTAATTTTAATTAAAACTAATTGTCTAAATTACTTGCAGGTTCTTAGAAAATTATCTCAAGATTCAGTTATACATATGCTATTTAAAAATACAGTTTAGTGATTCCTAAAGAACCTGAATGAGATTTCTTTATGAATGAATGGAATTCACAATTCACTGCAGAGCTACAAAGTATGGAATCCCTCCATAATTACTGAGCTATTCATGACATAAAATTGACAACCCCATATAGCAAAACCATCAAGTGAACACTCTGCAGCCAATACGCTCGAAGGTACGTATCAGAGCCAAATGAAATGTTCAGGTAATTAAGAGTCCTGAAATTAAATTAAAACATTGTTCTATGTTGCAATCTATATCTAAAGGATATATGTAACGCTAAGCACCCACAGACACTAAAAAGCAGAGAAATAACCTTACCTGACTTACACAATGGTAAATCCAACCAGCTTCATGTCTAATGCCAACACTGAAAAGAGTTTTGGGGTTTTTTTGTCAGAAATTAAAAGCACAACCTAAATTTAACTGCATTCTGAAGCTTTTGAGATGCCTTCAGCAGCACCAGAAATTAAATGTATTAGATCAGAAGCAGCATTTAAAAATTCTTCTTCCAATATATTGTTACTTCATTTGTAGTCAAATCAAGAGAGGAAACAGTGCTAATGAAATGGCATTTGCTAAGCAATAAACTTAATTTTATCCTTGTTCTACATATCTATCCATGGAAAGTAATAGGCTACTCCATGAGAAAATTCAGAGATCACCCGATAGGATATGGCCATTACAAGTTGCCAACACTGCCTAAGAATCTACAGAGGTACCTAGAGTCACCTTCAAGTAGCTAAGACAGTAGGTTATATGGGGACTCCCTTGGGAGAGGATTCAGATATTGTTCCTGTAGAAATATAATATATGAAAAGAATCTTATATAGTAAAAGTAGTTGATAGAAGAATATCGAATAGCATTGACAGAAGAGTAATTGCAGTGCTCTTACATTTCCAGGTCAGATCTCTTCACCTTATGTGCATGTGTTTTGAGAGCTCTCCAATTAATAGAAGCTAAAAAATAATCTATTCTTTTATGGACAAAATAAGATGTTATGTAAATTACTTCTCATTTTCAAAGTTGTCTGCAGATAAAGCTCATTAAAATCAGTTTTATGTCAATGCCACTCCCTTGACGTCAGCTAAATTATTCCCAATGCATACTTCCAAATGTGTGATTAATATCAGACCTAATAACCAACTAATCACAGTGGAAATCCATAGCATTTTCTCCTGTTTCTTTCTAGCAACTACAAGATCTGCAGAGGGTGCAATGCACCTTAAAGTTACAGTAAACCACTAGATTTAACTTTTTCAGCATCAACCAGAAAGTTTCACAGTGACATCAGCTTCAAGAGCAGAATTTTAAATTACAAAATCATAGAATCATTTAGGTCCAAAAAGACTTCTAGGATCATCAAGTCCAACNCAGTTGACTGGGAGGCAATGTCAAATGCCTTACTGAAATCCAGGTAGACAACATCAACCGCCTTGCCCTTATCCACTAGGCAGGTCACCTGATCATAGAAAGCGATCAGGTTGGTCAAACAGGACCTGCCCTTCATGAACCCCTGCTGGCTGGGTCTGATTCCCTGGTTGTCCTGCACTTGACGTGTGAGCGCATCCAAGATGAACTGTTCCATAATCTTCCCTGGTACCAAGGTCAGACTGACAGGCGTGTAGTTTCCCAGATCCTCCTTCATGCCCTTCTTGTAGATGGGCATCACATTGGCAAGCCTCCAGTTGTCTGGGACCCCCCCTGTTAATCAGGATTGTTGATAAGTGATGGAGAGTGGCTTGGCAAGTTCCTCCACCAGCTCCCTTGGTACTCACGGGTGGATCTCATCCAGCCCCATAGACTCGTGAGCATCAAGCTTGGTAAAATGGAATAAAAGTTATTAAGGATTCAGAAAGGGGAAGGAGAATCTTGAAATAAAGATGACTACTTCTGCAGAAATAGTTCACTCAGTTCTAATAAATACATTTGCGATTGGAATTGCATAATCATAGACTCATTAAGGCTGGAAAAGATGTCCAAGAACATCAAATCCAACTGTCAACCCAACACTACCATGACCACTAAACCACACCCTGAAGTGCCATGCCTGCACGTTTTTACACCTCGAGGGATGGTGACTCCATCACTCCCTGGGCAGCCTGTTCCAGTGCCTGACAACACTTTCAGTAAAGAACTTCTTCCTAATATCCAATCTAAACCTCCCCTGGCACAACTTGAGCCCATTTTGTCTCATCCTATCGCTAGTTACTTGGAAGAAGAGACCAACACCCACCTCACTACAGCCTCCTGTCGGATAGTTGTAGAGAGCAATAAGGTCTCCCCTCAGCCTTCTCTTCTTCAATCTAAACAATTTCAGTTCCCTTAGTCGCTCCTCATAAGACTTGTTCTTCAGACCCCTCACCAGCTTCATTGCCCGACAAAAAAATAAACGATAAAAGAAGTTAGAGAAAAGATAAATGATATGCCCAACGATAAAAGAAGCTAGAGAAAATTGTCATTAAATGCATTTGATGTAACATGTTTTCATTACTATTTTTATAAGAATGGGAAAATGGATTGAACTTGGCCCCAGTGGAACAAATAACAAAACCTTCATAGAAGTACATTAGAATACAAAACAAAAATTAAAAATTCAAATCGATTACAGTTCAATTCCAATGTAAAACTAGGATTGAAAGCAAGCTGAGAAAAATGTTCCACAGGTCAATGACTTCCCATCATAGTTTCATGCTGAAATACCAGTTGTCCAGGAGTTGTGTTGTCATAAAAACCCTATCACTAGGAGTTTCTGTAAATGGACTCTACAGGTTTGGATGAGTAATCATCACCAGAAAACAGTAGGCTAGAAAGAGCAAACATATATGTTAAGAAGTCTGCAAAGGTCTACCAAATGCTAACAAGCTCTGGAGATTTGTAATCCTGTTGCATTTTCAAGACATGAAATAATACCCAGAGTCTGCCGAGCATGCATAGGGCCACCAGCCCATGCTAGCAGCAACAAAGGTTGGGGCAACTCAGACCACCTCTGAGATGGCAGCGGCAGTTGTGTGCCATCAGAGGCACCAGGACTAGATGTGCTACTGAGGAAACAAGGGACTCCAGGAGGGACTCTCTGCCTAAAAGCCACTGTCACACCAGTGCAGCTCTCCCCTGTGAGCAAACTGCTGGGCTGGTCTCCACCTGGTTGACTGTGAGTGGCTGCGTGTGTGACAGTGTCTGTGTGTATCTGTGGGCGTGAGAACAGTGGCAGAGAATAAGCAAATGTAGCATGCAAATAGTTATCTGCTTTTAATTATAGCTTGGTTCTATTCATAATAAAAGCTTAATCAATAAAAGTTGTTCTAATAAATTTTCATTGAGATCTGTCTCTCCCTGACTCACTTCCTTATTAGGGAAAGGACAATTTATAAGCATGTGGATACTCTAAATGAGATCAGGACCCAATCTCCCACGCACACTGCCATGCATTACAATACCTGCAGAATCACATATTTTCAACATCTGGTTTTGTTCTTCATATGATTTGTCTTTGAAAGTATACTCAAAGAGATATGTTATTACAACTTTTAAGAAGCAAAGGTACTACAAACCCAAACGCATCATCAGCTCAGATCTTGTATCTGATGCATGAAGCACGTTATTGCTAAAACATGCGGGGCACTCTTCTTTCAGATGATCAAGACTATGATTCTCTGACGCAAAGTAACAAGAGTAGCACAGGCTTAAGAGGAGGGAATAAAGTGTTGACACCAAAGGTGTACAAAGTTAGAACACAAGACACACGTCAAGTCAGAGAACGTTACAAAGAGAATCTTGCATTTGCTGAACTATTTTCAAGATGAATCCTTTACAGTCAGCAACACACAAAATTACATTGGTTTAAACTAAAAGACAGAAGTTGTATTTTATTAGAAATTCCTAAATGGTTTCAAATATAAATATTATGTACAATATATATATATATACCTGTCCTAAGAATCATCTATTTCTTGAAAAAAAATTCCTTGTACCATGAATTTAAAGGAGGAGTTGGGGTGTTCAGTGAGGAAAACACCAAGATAGTCCTATGCTTTCCACACACGCCTTGATGTTTTTAACTGTAACATTTTCACTTTCCAGTCTTTCATCAGGTTTCTATACATACTTAATGGACCTTATTATTACTATTCATACAACATATGTTTGCACAGTAGCCTGATTCTGAGTAACACAGAAGTGCTGCTTCAATGAAAACTGAAGCATATTCCTAACAATATCAAGAGAAAGAACTTGCAGGAGAATCTCAGAATAATATTTTCTTCTCTAATTTGCAGAAAGAGAACTTTTTCTTCCTCATTTTTCAGTAAGCAGGAAGAAAAGAGGAGCAAAGAAACACATTTTCAGCTGCATGGTAGAAAAATGTTACTTTTAATGAAGGGAAAAAATGAGCCATTCTCTGTATAACTGCAAACTGAAAACTTTTTTTTTTCCTTGTACAGGATTATCATTTGCCACTCATTTCACACATGTACCCCTAAAGTTTTTCCCAACTGGCACCCACTTTAACTTTCAAACATTCTTAGACTAGTTTTCAAAAAATAATGGTGAGACAGAGCTGTCAACTCTTAGTTCAGCAACACACAAGTATTTCTTCCTCATGCTGCCTAACTGTACACACTCTTTGAGAAAATTGACTAATGGCTGATTTTTGCTGGAAAAGAATTTGTCTTAAAAAGACTGTATTGTAGCACAAGAGGAGGCGGCAATTTCCTTACCCAACCTCTATGCCAATTACCAAGCCGTGCAGCTTAAAACTCTCACTTACTGGAAGCTAGCACCTGCCAACTGTCATTTGACCAACAGAGAAAAAAAAGAGACACAGTAATGGCTATGTAGACTTTTCCTGTCAGAATTAACAATAAAAAACCACCACTATTTGCAACTGTCTGTAAAACCATAAGAGATTAAAAGTCTGCTTTTATATCACATTGAACTGAGAAAATATTTAAACCCAAAGCTCCAGAAGAGCAATTTAAGAAACTGATTGTCCAGAGTCTGGCTACGATAGGGTTAATGTTCACAAGACCCCATAGACACTGATCTATAAAGGATTCCTTCATTACATTCAGCCCTCTTCTAAGGCATCCTTCTAGGCTTGACTAGCTGAAAAACAAGAATACAGATGTTTCTGCTGATCTACATGCAATAATGCAAAACTGCAACTAAAACGCTTATTATCCTTCTAAGTGTCCCTATCTTCCTACAAACTGAAATATAAATTAATTTGTAACTATGATTCTTCCCTCAGAAGTGGTCCAATTATATAGAGCAAGTCACAAACGCATGCAGAAATGTGTGTAGTATGCTAAATAAAGATTATTGGAAAACATTTATAATGTAGAAGTACAGGAAGAGCAATAAAATTATTTGAACTATAACAGCAACAACTGAACTACAAATACTTAGAAAACAGGGTATTTTGTACATGTAAAAGTGAAAAATTTTAACAAAAACCTCATCCCATAGCTTTAGTATATTCAATTATCAAGCAGCTTCTTGAACTTCTTAATTGGCTTGAATTAAGGTTTCAGATTTTTTTTCTATAAAATCTTCATGAATTATTAAAAATAATAAACCTGCTATATTAATTTGCATCTTCGCTTTGATTATATGCTCCTGTACTTAATACAGGAAAATCTGTCCTTATATGGATCACAGTCTTCATTTTCGTTCTTTAGTTTTTTAGGTATTTTGAGAGACAGCAGGCTTATCGTCAAATTATAAAGTTCAAATTATGAACTAGGTATAAAGTCTCCATATTACATCCTGAAACCAGTTGAAGCCCACAGTTTTGGCCTGATAAGATTTCTGAGATGCTGCTACACCGAAGTTACCATTCAAATCACAGCAAACATGCCCACAGACCAAGTCAGGACCTCCAATTCTTGGGTGCCTTTCACAAGAACAAAGTCTGAAAGACAACTATCTCTAAGCAGACAGATAATTTCACAGGTAATTATGTTCCAAATCGGAAGAACCTTGAAGGTCCTATCATGACAAGTGCAGGAACCCAAGAAATGGCTGCACTCCTCCTACTTGTTGAATCTGTCTCAGATGACTCTCTGGTTTTGAGATAGTCAGTAAATTTGTGCATCATCCTAATCCAGACTAAGGCAAAATCAGACTATTTCTTTTAAATCACTGAGGTGAATTCAAGCTCATCCAGGTAACTTTAGCCTGAAGTACAGAACAGTCTGGGCAAATTAAGAAATGTATGTTAGCACTCATTATCTATTACCACCTCACCCAGCTTCTCATCACTCCCTAGCCCCAGAAGTAAGATTCCAAAGGGTTCTCCTCAGGCCATCAAGAGAACTTCCAGTGAAGATGAGAGAACCACCCAGGATGAAAGGCAGGCTTATAAGTTTTAATGGGCCACGAATGCAGAGAGAAGCACATGCACAAACAATACTAATATATCCAGCAACAGAAAATTTTGTTGTTTGCCAGAAAGATTAAATGACATTTTAAAATATTACCCAAATGCACATAGTGGCATTTTTTTACATGTACTAAACAGATTCCCAGGAAAGGATCCCATAGATACAGATGGGATATGTGTAATACATAAATGCACTTTTTATGGAAGTGCTTAGCAACATTCTGGAGGACCATTTAGAAGAAACACAAGTGTCTATGTTCTGTAGGGTTACTCCAAACACCTAAATATTGTTATTCTATATACCACAGTAAACATCTTCGGCCAGAGAGTGCTCAGTCTGGCCCAAAACTTGTGTCTGGATGGTAAAGGTTAAAGGCCTAATGCTAAGAGCTAATAAAAAGTCCTCCCATTTAAATCTGTCCATATTTAACTCTGAAAAGTCCTTACTGAACTTTGTGTTCTAACAAAACTTCTACATAAGACAAAGTGACAAGCAAAAAAAATTATTGGGAACTTGTATTTAAAACAATTATTGGGAATGTTTGATTCTCCTGGAGTAGGCAGGAATTAGTCTCTGGACTCTCTGGAATGATGATCTGTGTTTTAGGAAGCTGAACTGGAATTATCCTGCCGGTAAACCAAAATTCCCAAGATTGAGCTTATTAGCTATACAGATAACAATATTTCACTTTGAATTCTTTCGTAATCTTAGATTATAATGTCCCCAAGTCAAACTGCCAAGTAACTGCTCTTTGGCTGCTTCTACACCTCATTAAATAGCACAGTATCTAGCTAGTACCTACACAATAAATATTTTCCCCTTTTATAAAAAGAGATTTCAGTATCTATTAAAAATATTAATACCTCATTAACCATGACAATCCTATAGTAATCCATTTTTTTTTTTCAAGCTGGTCTGCAAAGAATGTCTGAAAGATGAGTAGTTCTGTAACATAAAATACTGTAGGTGCTTTAATAGCATGTAATAACAACACAACAGTAAATTGTGACCTGTTCTCATTGGTTTAAAGTGGTATATTAGAATTTTTTTGACAATGGCCAAAAAAGCAGACACATTTTTTCCATACTTTCCTTTCTTCTGTTGGTCACATCAGTACCAGTAAATGTGAGCACAGATGCAGAAAAGCAGTTCTTGGTGTTTAAAAAAAAAACAACCAAAAAAAACCCCAAACCCCACCACACACACATAGGTAACATTACAGACCATTCGCAGTCTTTACCTTATCACCAACAGTTTAAATACTGTCATTTAGCAACATTGCCAAGGGTAAGATTGGGGGTTGGAACTAAATGATCTTTGAGGTCCCTTCCAACCCTTCTATGATTCTAAGATTAGCTATAGATATTCAGTAGGCCACAAAAGCTTGCTACATTAATGTAGGTAAAACTGAAGTAATACGTAAGTATATGGTAATACGCTAAAGTATGGTTCTTTCAGAGTTGTCCTAGTGAAAAAAAACCCCACCCTAAACCTCTGTACTTCCTTCCAATATGTGCATAGGCAAGGTCTGATTTATATGAAGCTGCTGTAACTTCAGATACAAATATCACATTGGAGTTAATCACTCTGAAGAAAAAAAAAAAGCAAGTCTTTATATCTTTTGAATGCTTCAAATAAGATCTCATAGAAATAAGACAAAACAGGTTTTATGGTTCAGCCCCATTTAAGACTGGGTCAGCTGGTCTGTAGAGAGCCCACAGAACATACTACACTGAAAGAATGTGAGCGGAAATGGAAACAGCTGTGCTTTATTACAAACCTAGGGCTGTTTGAACCACAGAACTTTCTTTATGCCTTCAAGCTTCTGTAAGACACTGCCATTCTGAACAGCAGATTCAAAACTCCCATTTCAAGAACAACAAAATACTTGGCTTAGTCAGATGTATCTGTATCCCACCTGTACAGCTAAGAGCAAATTAATCTTTCTTCTCACTTTCCTCCATGCCCCAAAATCACATTTTGTAATCACACAGGCTAATAATAAATGAACCGGCAAACTGCTGGTAATGAAAATGCAATCAAGATTTTCTCCTTCAAAACCCTTTAGTCATCTCAAGTATTCTTAGCTAATAAAACACAAATCGCCATCACATTAAAAACAAAAAGCTATTTAATATTTTTAAAACAATTATTCACTCTGTTATCCCAGAGGGAGAGTTTACACTGCTTTTACTCCCAATTCATATTCAGTTCAATTTCTCCAAGACGCTCAAGAAAATCCCCCAAGTAATGACTCATTTTTTGCACATATTGACAGAAGGTCCCCAGAAGAATAAAAAGCATCCATTACCAAGTAAGGATACTTTATTTTTCCTGTTAATTTCATTAATACAATGCAAGTACCTCAAAGTACTGCCTACATGGACATTTTAATACTGCAATTAGTAACTTCTAAACTCATTTATTAAAAATCACCCTACTCTTTCTTTTTAGGGTATTTATTAGAGAGAACTTTCTTCTTCAGTCCACTATCTTCAGATAAATAGAAGTGCACTGGGGAAGAAAAAAAAAAATGACCATGCATTGTCATGTTTGGGTATTTCTACAAATAAATGTTAATGTAATGGTGACTGATGAGGCCAAATCAATATGTCAGGTGAGACAGTTACGTATTTTTTCCATTATACCATTTTAAAATAATTTTAATTAGTTTTTGTTGATGCTTAAAAAAACCCCAACCAACCACAAAGTATCCATCTGACAAGACCTAATGTGAAACTGAAATGGAAGATGTTTAAACAACAAAGTATAAGGGAGTTATCAGCCCAGTTGTTTAGAATACAAGTCAGCCCTGGCACTATTCCACTAGTTATTCTTTAGTGGGCTTTTTTGCAATATCTGGCACAGTACTTATGAGTTATATAAAGAGTTGAAAAATACATGAAAGCAATCAAAAAGAAATTAATACATAAGTTTTTAAGATCAGATAATGACAAACTTTCACATTAATCAGTCTTTAGATTGTAACTTTCAATAACAACCCATTATAGTCAAGCTGTAGACTAATTTTACCATTGTAGTGGCCTGATTTTGCCTTTTCCAGGGATGTCACTGCTACACCTAGTGTTAGTGGCAGAATTGAATACCTTTAACAAAACATTAATATGCTAAAAATGTTGAAAAATTACAGGGCCAGGAAAAGTCAGAGGGAAAAGGTAGAATAAAAATGAAGAGTGAAGAGACTTCAGGAAATGACAGGAAGAAGGGGAAAAAGGAGCATTTCAGAATGCCTGGCTTCCCAAGATCTATTTCAACAGCAGCTGGTGTCCCTTGGAGCTCTTTATAATGAAAATCTGAAGTGGAAACTGTTCAATATTCCAAAGTTCATTTTTGTAAAAGAATTAAACTGTAGACAGCTGATGAAAGGGGAGCTGGGCTTCTGGCAATAGTACAAAAGTGTGATGGCCCTATTCTTCATGAGAAGAAACATAGAAACCCAAAAAAAATGTGTATTTCTAACTGCTCTTTCTCATTTATCTTAATCCTTATTTTATTTTTCCTTTGCTCAAAAATGTTTGTAGTGAAAAAAAATGCAATACTTTAGCTAAAAGTACTACTTCTAACATCTATAAATGGCAAGCCTTATCAGCAGGGAAGTTATCCTACCAGGCACTTCTAGAAGTTCACTAATAATGGTTGGTAAAGGAAAATACAGGTTTGATCTTCAACATATCGAGACATTTATTTCTTTCCAATTTTATTCTGGGTTTTACCTAGTGAATAGTTGGCAAGACGACTGCCTCTATCAAAACAAAGTCAGCTTTATTCCAGTTTTCAAAGAAAGCATGCTAGTTGGAACTGCAGTTATTTAGAAAGAATTCTTCATTAAGTAGTACTTAGGGTATAAGGCTGCATCTCTTTTCTCACACAAGAAACAAAAATTACTTTCTGATTAGACTTGAACATGAAAAGCCTGAAGAACAGACACAGTGAAAACCAAA
This sequence comes from Brachypteracias leptosomus, assembly GCA_013401335.1. Lineage (NCBI taxonomy): Eukaryota > Metazoa > Chordata > Aves > Coraciiformes > Brachypteraciidae > Brachypteracias > Brachypteracias leptosomus. The sequence goes on from VYZX01018476.1 coordinate 17,336, forward strand.
ACTTTAGGTGAAAGGTGAATTTATGATATTCATAAAATCAATATAGCTTTCAAAAAATTATGGATTCATCACTGCATCACATATTAGTTGAATTATGAGCAGGCGCTCCAAAAATCAGTGGGTTTAGAGAATGCAGAAGTTTAAAATGACATGGACTTTCCAAAGTAGTGGTAAATCCTGAATTTCCCATCTCCCTGAAGCTGCTGTGCTAGAGCCAGTCACTCTACTGTTGTTCCATCCTTCTGAGACAGAGCATGAAGTTATTGCCCTCATTCAGCAAACACTGATCATTACCAGAATGATTAGAGCCTTAACTAGGTACAAAATTAAGACATTAGCAGCCTGTTCCACTTATCAACATCCAGTGTTTGTTTTAAATAATTACATTCAGATAAAGGGTGTGAGATTTGGTTTGAAATATGCAAGTTTCATAACATAAACCAGCTGTATTAATAAAATGAATCCGTTCTTCCAATGAAACTGAAGAGGTATCATTACTTAAGTACCACAATTTGTACAACACACCAATGTTAACTGACCAAGCTACTGAATCCTGTTATTATCTCCCATAAAACAGACCCATAATATAACATCAAGCCTACTTAGTGCATACAGAAAATCTAGCAGTGCATTTAAACACAATTACCTATTAGAACTAAAAAGTGGATTCGGTCTGGAACATTAAATATTTTGTTCAGACATTATATATTTTGTCTGTTGGCACAGCTACCCTTTTCCTTTCAGAAAGTACTGAAAGACTGCATACTGGTGTTTCCCCTTATAGAGAATGACTGGATAACATCATAGGATAATTCAATAAGGGATGTCAGAAGGTTTCTAGCCCAAATCTTGCACAAAGCAGGGTCAGCTAAAACATCAGATCATGGTGCTGGGGTCTTTATCCATCTGAGTCTTGAAAACTCCAAAGGAAGGAAACTACACAAACTCTCAGAGTCATCTGTTCCAATACCTGACATCTTTAATTGATATTTACAAACAAATTCAATTTAGCAGTTATTAAGCTGAAGTGAATTACTCAGATTTTATGGATAAGAAAAACAATTTAATGCAGGACCTAATATAGCAGTAAATTCAAGTACATGCCTAACAACTTTGAGTATTGGCTTGACCAGGAATCAACAGCAAACTACAGTTACACTTGGCATTCAAATATTTCACTAAACTGGAGAAAATTGAATTTTCTGTGGTAAAGCTGAAAGTTTCCAATAAAGCTTTAAAAAGAATATCCATCTCATGACTAAATCATTATGTCTATGCTACAAGCTAACTCCTCTGCATGGGAACACCACAGAATCTGACCACTATGTGTCAGTTACAAAAACATTACATAAATACAAGCAAAGAACTTGTCAAATACGTATATTTATATTTCTTCATTTCAACACTAGGCTGCTAATATGAGGTGTTAAGAAGATTCCACAAATACAAAAATGTTTTTACATATTGTCTCACTTAACTTAACCATGTCCCTCACTGCAGACATGAGAGCTACTAAGTTATTGCAAATGGTATTTTTATCACATCAAAAGGACTAGCTTATGTAAACAAAGTACTGTTGTGCACTGGTAATTCCACCAGTCACAGTTTTATTCAGATCTCAGTTCAGTGAGAGGCTTCATCTTCTTTCTGTAAATATTTCTCTAAAGTAGCTGTAAAAAAAACCCTTAACATAAAATGAAAAAAACAAGTATAAACACAAACTAACCCCAAATCACCAGTTATTTCACTTGACAGCCCAGAAACCCCCAGAATTTAGGAGGGTCAAGCAAAAATACAGTATACACTCCAGTTAGAATTGCTGATGTCTCTTCATAATTAGGACTATTTAAGTTGTTCAGCATTTCTAATGTTTACTCCTGGTTACAACTTTGGTAAAGTAAGTGTCATATCCAACCTTGCCTCTGCCAATGCATATTTATAAACACATACTTACATACCTCTGAAAAACTTGTTCAAGAGTTTAATTTTTAAAAGGAACAATGGAGGGAAAACACATCATTTTTTTCCTGTTTCTTTCACCAAAAGCACTTTTCACTCAAAAAAAAAAAAAAGTTAGTGATTATGTTTTGAAGCCATCAACATAAGCAAGCTTTGAGTTAACACTATGCTCTTTCCTGTATCTCTAAAAATGAACCAAAAACTAATCAACTTCTGAGAAAAAAAGTACTGTTTCAGTGCAGAAGAACAAAAGCTATCTTATGGTCTGTGAAGAGGAGTAAGAATTGAGACCAATGTCTGGTAAAAGCACAAAAAAAGTCACTGTAGACTGAGAAGGGGACTAGACTGGACTGATATAGCACAACCAGAAGAGGAAGCTCTGGGGAATAAAGAAAAGTAAATTGAAGGAATGATGACAGGCAAAAAGAAAGGAAAGGACTGGCTGAGAAAAGAAACTGAGGACAAGTTTTTAATGGTCAAGACAAACAATATGTAAAAAATGAAGACTGAGACTCACTACAGGAGGAAAAGGAGACTGTCACTAGGAGATACGTATGAAGGATGAAGTGAAAATGACTGTGCTTGCAGAGGACTGGGAAGAGAGCCCCCACCCACCATGACACATTTTCTCTAAAGTCTAGAATAGGACTCTGGTCTTTCAGCACTCTTCCACTACTAGAAGTACCTATGCCAATGCACTACAAACTACAGCATTCAGCTTTATCACTGGGACTGCACTCTCATAATGCTGAAAGTTCAAAAGCTTTTGCCAAAGATTCAACTTTTCCAATCCCATTGGTAACCATTGTGGGTCCAACACAGGAACACAAGAAGAAATTTGAGAGTTGAAAGTTGTCTGTGTTTTCTTGCCTTGGTTTAACTTCTTTTTCAGTTCCTTTAATTTTCTAAGTTTTAAGAAAGTATACAGGACATGTATGCACATTTTACCCCACAAACAACATGAAAGAATATTATTAAGGTTGTTAAATCAACCACTCAAAAGTTATAAAATGACAAACACTGTTGTCTGTGCAATCATTACTTCCCTTGAGTGTGTACATTTTTGTGCACTATTTAAATAGCATCTAATGCTTCTTTGAAGTTGCCTTGCCTCACTCGGTACACAGGATGAACGTGCACAGAAGATGATACAGAACCTACTACAGGTAGGACTCTTGTCTTACTTACAGCAGAATAGAAATGTGTAGTGAATGAGATGAGATTTGCAGAAAGAAAAAGGCACAGGGGCTCTGCAATATGCCACAAACGATTTAACGATTGAAATCCTGCCATTTATTTTACTGTCATGCACAGCATTTCGCTCAAAATTTTCATAGTTTGCAACTAAACATGAACTCCTCTTTTCCCCATCCACTTTGTAGACATGTTCACAGATGTGTGGAGCACTCGGGAGTGTTACTAAAAGCAGTGGCAGATGTAACTTGAGTAAACATATTTACAAATATTGTAGACATTTCAAATTGGACACAAAAAATGAGTGAATACTTCCACCTAACTCTCTTTCTGCCTCTGTTCACCATCTGCAAAATTCTTGTCTTGTCTTAGTTATTAGTATATCAAACACTACCTATTTGTGAGGCATTCTGATCATGTAATGATAAGCACTTTAACAAAGCCCATAAAGATGTTATCAGTTCTGTCTTCAAAGCAGAGTTGAGTAATGTGGAGTAAATAAATCATGGGCTTACACCTTGATCAATGAAAAATACTGAATTGTGTTAAGTGAGCTCCATCCATCTCGTGCACTGAATGAGACGTGGCTTCTGTAGAAAAAGTGCAGTAAATGTAGTATATATGTAGTTAAAATTGTATCACAAAGACATGCTCAAAAAGGCATTTATAAGCTCTTTGCTCCACAATCTAGATTTCTTCTACAGAGAGTGCTTAAGATACTTGATTTAAGATTCTATGAAACCAAGTAAGTTCTTGCATTATCATGAAGCTGTGCTGAGTTGCATTATTTTTGATGTTTGTCAGAAGTAAAACTGGACATCTCTGGTTGGTTTAGAACAGCATTGCATGCAATACAAACATGGACGAAGACAGAAGTGTTTTACTTAGCTTCTTTTTTTTATTTTTTGTAAAATTTAGAGATGTATAAGCTATATTTTGATGCAATATCAACCATCACTAAATACAAAACTAAGCAACTGATGCTAATAATACACATTCAGAGATAGCCAAACAAACAAAAGCTCCATACTACCAACAGGATCCTGCAACGTCAAGGGAAATTGACAGAATCATAGAATGGTTTGCGTAGCAAAGGACTTTAAAGATCATCTAGTTCCAATCCCCCTTCCATGGGCAGGGACACCTGTGTGCTGCTAGCTCCCTTCTTCCTCAGGCCAACACCGAATTCAGCAACATACTCTCAACATACCTTCATCTTTTACATTATTCTTCATCTTTTTTGCTCTTCCCTGTCTTGAATCAGCCACCACAGGAGCCAAGGGGGAACACACCACTAAGACAGCTCAGCAAGCTGCCCCCAACAGGAACTCACTTCAAAAGGAACCCTCTCCAAACTGATCTGTTCCTGGTTGACATAGTCCTAGCTTCACTCATTGCCCCAACCATGACCACCTGGGAGAAGGCAAGGCCTCACACAGGTGGGCCAGATTCCACCTCTGGGGCCTGAAACTACTTGAGGAACAAAACACACTGCTAGGTTGTGACTCATCCATAGGTCAACTCCAACTTGGGGCCCACAGCCCAGGCCCCAGCAGTACAACCTCCCACTAAATCAGGTTGCTCAAAGCCCCATCCAACTTGAATATATTCAGTGATGGATGGATCCAGTGAAGTTCTTATTAAAGAAATTTTGGATTATTATTATTTATACAACATGGGCAAAAGATCATGCCTTTAGAGGGATTTGTACAATACATGCACTGCAAGAAAGACATTTAGAAATTACTAATGGTAGAAGAGAAAAACAGAAAATTTATAACTTCAGTTTTTTTCATAAATCTTTCCCCTGCTTTTATCCAAGTCCCATGTTCATTATTTTCACTGGTTTGCAAGTAATTTTGTACAAAAGACTGATAAGGAGTACAGTAGATTTGTTAACACCTCCTTTGATACAGCCACCTCTGCACAAGTGGTTGCATTTTTAGGCAATTCTTTCCCTAAATTGTACATACCAGGAATTATATAATGGTTTCTTTTTAAAACCATAAAGATCCCTTTAAAGATTTTTCTAATGGGTTTTAATACAATAACCATTTAAAACATTCTTAGCTCCAAGGTCATTGTTTACTTTTATTACTAAACAGAGCATAGTTGATTAACTGCATAGACAATCTCCGGTAGGTTTTATAAGCAGAATTAAATAGTGCTTCATAGAGCAGATGGAATTCCTAAGGAGCCCCTCACTCAGCCTGCAGCATCACGGGCGTGCTCGGCCCCTTCAGGTGACTTCCAGCAGAGCTCATCCATGGCCATGTCCGCAAGTGGTATTTCTGTTCTCACCAGCAGGTGTTACTACAGCCAGTCTGAATTACTGCCATTTACGGAAAAGTGAAACAGAAAAGCAGCAGAAATCGCATTTTTACAAGGGGAAAACAAAGTGAAATGCTATTATTTGTACTGCAAGAAGGTGTAATGAAAAAAAAAAAAAAAAAAAAAAAAAAAAAAAACCAAATCCCTTTCTAGCTGGTCACCATGGAACACACCCAGAACACAGACGAGTACAGGAGACAGAGCAAGGCTACCCGTGGGCGTGCGGGCTGCTCGCACAGCCACCCCGGGGCAGAAAGGATGCGCTGTAAGCCCACAGCACGGGTATATATTGCCACACGCTGTCAAAATCCGTATGTGCGTCAGACATGAAGAACCAGAGACGAAACGGAGAATTCGGTTCTCCCTGCGGCATATCCCCCCTCGGCCGCTCCGGGAGGCTCCGCACGATGCCCGGCAGCGCAAATCATCCCCCCCCTCCCCGCCGAGCCCGCGATCGCGCAGGGACAGCGGTCGCGACAGGATTACCCGGGGACGGCGTCCCACTTTCGGCAGCCCGGGGGTCCGACTAATCCCATCCCCAGCGTCCAGGCGCCCTGGGTGGAGGCGGCTCCCCCCCGACCACCACCACCTCGCCCTCCCCAGCTTCTCCCGTCGTGTAACGGCCGCCGCCCCCGGCCGCCTCACAGGAGCGGGGCCCGCCGCCCAGGCCCGGGCTCTGGCACCGTCCGCGAGGTTAACTCGGTGCTCCTCTCCCGCCACCCAGCCGCGGGGCGAGGGGCCGCGGTCGCCCCACACCTGCGTCAGCTCCCCCGGACGCACCGGGAAAGTTGACTCCCCTCCCTCTGCCCTCACCGGAGGCAGCGCCGCGCCTCTACAGCGGGACCCCGCTGCGCAAAGCCGAGGGGGGGGGGAGGGGGTGTCACGCCGCCGCACCCGCTCCGGAGCGAGCCGTGGCCGCCCTACCTGTGCCGTGGTGCCGCAGAGCCGGGCTGTCACCCCGCCGCGGCCGCGCGCACCTGGGGCCGCTCGCTCGGCTCCGCTCGGCACAGCTCGGCTCGCCCGTGCGCACGTCTGACAGCCGCCCGCGTGCCTCCCCCCCTCCCATACACCCCCTCCGCCGCGTCCCTCGCCGCCGCGCGCGGGGCCGAGCAGGGCGCGGGGAAGCGGCGGCTGATTGGACAAGGGTGATGTCACTCGTGCGCGGGAGCGGACGGGCGGGCGCGCGCGGCGGTGAGGTGGGGAGCGAGGAGCCGTGAGGAGAGGGCGGGAGTAGGTGAGGGGCAAGGGCGGTGCAGGGACAGCGGGGAGAGCCGCGGGCAGTGGGAACAGGGGAGGAGCGGAGCGTGGTGAGAGCAGAGCGGGCAGGAGGTGAGCGAGGGGCGAAGGGGCGTGCCAGCCCGGGCTGTGGTGGGCCCGCGGGCTCCGGGAAATGCAGCAGCGGCAGGCCCGCCCCGTCGGACCCGGAGGGGCAAGGGTGCGTGGTGCCGGCGGGGAGGGTTTTCAGCGTCTCCCCAGCCGCGCCTGCCCCGCTCGCCGTGACACGGGACGGCAGGTGGGAGCGCACTCGGCGCTGGCAGGGAGCATATGCGGCACCGGGTGGCTCTCACACACACACTCCACCCCACCCCTGCCCAGCGGGCACAGGCCGTGCTCTGCAGATGCCCAGCGGGAGGGTGAAGCCCACACGAAGCTGCTGCCTGCACCTGGCCCCTGGCCCCCATACTGCGCGCTCATCCCCTGACGGAAAGGCAGGAGGCGTGATGCTTTGGATCCTCAAGAGGCATTCAGTGAAAGTTTGAACCTGGCATTATTGGGTATGCCTATTTCTGAAGTTCTGTGATTCTATGCCCTCCTCCCAACTTAGGATAATAATTTTGAAATGATAGGTTTTTTCTTAAGCCTGTATTTATTTTGTGGACTTCCTGTCACCTATGCAGGATCATATTTCTTAAGTCTTCATTACCACAAAGGCTAGGTGTATATTTTTAAAGCCTCTACCTCACCCTTCAGTCCAGGTCCAGTGGTATATTCCACTTTGTTAATTGCTGCAAGAATCAAAACTCCTGGAGGGTAAAAAAATGACAAAAATTCACAGGCAGGAAGGTGCCCTGTTCGAAAATAAGTATGGGGCTTGCTGCGTACCTGCTTGGAGGAGAGAAAATGGGCAGACTGGAGCAATGATCCATTGAGAAGTCAACAAGCTGCCAAATTTGTGATGGTTGCTGCAGAAAGGACTCATGAGGGAGGAAACATGAAACCTGCAAAACTACAAGACATGAGTTCTTGCTATATGAAATGCTTTTGAGGGGAGCAGGGGCTGCAGCCATGGCACTATATTTACAGAAAGTGACAGATAACACATAACCACTGGCTGACGGAGCACAAATATCACTTGAGTAGATTATGCCACCTGCATGGCAATAAGGATCAGAGAGTGGAAAACTTCAGCTAGTCCAAGGCCTTCAGCCTGACACTCTGAGGCCCCTTGTTGCTCCATGATCAATTCTTTCTTGGAAGTAACACTGAAGAGCATGCATTTCCCCTTGTCAGAAATGAGGTCTCTGCTCTAGAGAGCCATCTGAAGTGGATTTGGTTTCTTTTCAGGTAAAGGAGGGGCAGGAGGATGTAAGTCAGAACTGCTGCACTTTATATCCATCATCTTGGGGAGTGCCATGTCTAAAGGAATTGATCTTGTTCCTCTAAAACACAAGATACACGCTGACCTTATGGCCTTACAGTCTGCAGATTGCAGCAGATACCATTATGTCAATTACAGTCATCATAGTCACGCAGCCATATGGGTCAGAAGCTTGTTGTTCAAGGATTAAAAAAAAAAGATAGTTCATAAAAAAAACAACCTAACAGACTCTCATTTAATCATTCCAGAATTGGAGATTTAAGCTTGTGTCTTTAATTCCTGTGTCTTAATCAAATACTGTGCATTGTATGTGTACACAAACACACAGAAGAGAAAAGCTGTCACTGTGGGTGTGTTCTCAAAGCAACAGGGACTGAAGTTACATGCCAGGGAGAAAACGGGGTAGTACCAAAGATGTAGGTAAAAAATAGAAAATAAAGACTGACTGGCAGAGCATATTAAACAGGTTAGATTATACATATTGGCAAACAGTATGTAGTTATGGAACAGAAGACATTTGGAATATTAGTGCTCTTTGAAACTCTGGCACAGACCTCATCTGAACTGCAGTTTTTAGACACCTTAACTGCTTTCTTACAGTGAGGACCATAAAACCATTTCAGCCCCTGGCAGGGTTTAGAGCGTTCTTAAGGCTGCCCTGAATGGCATTCTGCTCCAAAACTGCCTCAGGCTGCACTTTGCAGCTAAAAGCACTAAAACACTGTCTGCATTTAGCCTACATTACAAAACACTGCCTACATTACCCAGGGCTAAATTACAGCAGTTGCTCTATCACCCAATGGCCTCTCCCCAGCCAAAAAAGGAGGACCAGAAAAAAGAGGGGAGACCCAAGGGTTGAAATGAAAATGGATTTAATGAAAGAGCCAAACTAATACCGATGCCAGTATAAAGTAAACAAAGTTATACTCAGCCCAGCAAACTTACAGTGGTCACAAAAAATGGGAAGGCACCTCAGGAGCAGGGAGAAGAGCAGAACTAGGAAAAGCCCCCTTAGTAAACTTCCCTCTTTAGACTGAGCATGACATTTATGGTATGGGATACACCTGTAGCCAAGTCAGGTCAGCTGCTCTGGCTGACTCCAAACTGCTAATGACCTGCGGACCATGGCAGGACTGTGATTTTGTCCCAGCAAAGCCAGGATGAAGGTCAACTTTAGGATGATTTGTTGAAGGGAGTGCAAGACTGCTAAGCATGTGCCCTCAGATGTACAGCACTGGCAGCTACATACTGTCACAGTTTATTTAACATTTAAGATACTCTCAGAAGCATGTTATTCCCTTAAGTTCAGTAATTTCAACTTCTGATTTCATTGCCAGAAGTTAAGATGGCTGTCATACACATTTGAAGGCAGGGCAATTTTTTGCTTAAATATACCAGTGGGTGTCTCTGCACTGAACATCCCTGCCTCTCCCTTGGCTTGATTCAAACATCCTTCACTAGAGCTGAGGAGTCAGCAAAGCAAAGCAGGAACAGAAAACATGCAAAAAGCAGAAACAGTGCACTGGGCACCCTGTGCATTTGTAATCATCAACTGCCTGTCACTCCTTAACACTCTCTTCTTCCTATTGGGTTGTGTAGCTCATACACATACCTATCTCCCTGGGTACTTGATTCCTGTGAGGAATTTGCTCCCTGGAAAGAGGCACAAGTCATTTGGGGCCCAAGCATAAGGGTGAAAGAGGCACAGCTGCAACCTGCAGTGTTCGGAGGTGTGGGAGGGAACAGCAACCTCTGACCTCACTTGGTGTTTCCTGCAACAAATACTCATAGCACCCACCATGGGAGAAAAGGGGGATGGAGAAATATGAATCAGGGACAACAGCTTTCTGGTATTATAATAAAATAGAGACATGAGCCAGTGTGAGCTTTATGTACCCGTACCCAGTCTCAGCAATCTTTTAGAGGATTAATAAGATTAGAAGCCCCTATTGTTTTGCTAATGGCTGTTTATTTGAAAAATGGCTTTTCTTGTAAACATACAGAAATGACCATATGTTACTCCATACTCCATTGCTACCTTGGAATACTACAGAAAGCAAAGAATGAAAATCATGACTGCAAATTTTACCAAAAAAGAAACAATTTTCCCTTCAGCTCTGCTGCTGGGAGCCTTACCTGGTTGAGGGTAATGCATTAAACTAGCTTGAGCACCCTTTCTTTGAAAAATGTTACTGCAGCTTGTACTGCTGGAAGAAGGCTAACAAAGCTAACAATCCATTTAAAAATCTATGGTTATTTGAATTCCAGATGTGTATTTGCAAAGATAATTTGAACTGTGACCGTATCCAAGCCTACCATCCATAAAGTTGACGCATGCAAGTTCCTTTTTGTTGCTCCCAAATGATGCAAGATATTTCCCATGATATTAAAAATTTTCAGATGAAAGTAAGAGTTTTAGAGTCAGGCACCAGCAAGCTGAACACTACTCTTACTGAATTCCAAACTCTCCTAAGTGAACAAAACACACCAGAAATGTAATTTTAATTATAGAGCTTAAACTAGAGCGTACAGCAAGACTTCAGTTCGAAATTAATTTCCGTATCTTACAAGTCTGTTTTCAATAGCTTGTAGTTTAATCATTGAAGCTATTATTCCCTATGCTTGATTTCTTTCATGACTCAAATGTTTCTGGAAAATGATTCAGACATTTTTGAGGTTGCGAAAGGACAAGATTAAGTACTTTTGATGAGAAACAACTTTTCTAACAATTCTTTCGATGGAAATACTGTCCCTATATCCCTCCACAGGAGAGAGTAGGAACTTGAGATCTGGCAAAAAAGGTAGCTTAGAACTCAGACAGATTTTTCTGTACAAACAAAAATAATCCTATCTGATAAAGAACCAGAGCAAGAGAGAAATTAAGAAGATGACATGAGAGCATGTTTACACTCTGTTGATCACTGGCTGGTACTGTGAGCTACAGATACCAGTCCAGAGGTTGTAACTTCTGACATTAGGTTACTCTAAATTACAAATGGGATATGTTTAAGAAGCATTTACATCAGATCATGTGTTGGGTGATTATAAAATCAGCTGTTCCTCTCAGTAAGCAGATCTCAACTTTCCTGTGCATCTAGCCCCACAAATTAAAGTGTTTAAGTTTCCCATGAAATTGGTTTCTCTATAAGCTATTACCAGGATATCAGGTTTGTACCGCAAGACAGGTGACTCAGCTGTCACTTCAGAGGAGCAGAAGTTGCCCAGATTCCCTTCTGAGCCAAAAATGCAATCTGTCACCAGTCCAGTCCATATTCAGTGGATGCATATAGCCAGATGCATACAGCTGCTTAAACTCACATAGCCAAAGCCTTCCCACAGCTTCCCAAAGGATAAAACCAAAATAAATAACATTTTTAGAAAGCAGATAGTGTTCCTATATTGGCTACTTCTCACACATGATAATACCCATTGGTGCCAAGAGTTACTCATTTGGCCCAAGTGAGAAGTGATCATGTTGTGAACACAAAATTCCTCAGTTTACTGGCAGTTTTACACATTGGGATGATGTTTCAGTTTTCCTTAAGGATGTATGAAAATCTGCATAAACACTATGTAACAAGGACACTAGTACTTGCTGCAGTTGCAAGTCTTTACACTTAAGAATTATTGTGTTGCCTTAATTTTTTCAGTCTTATGCATTATGTGAACCTTTACAAGAGCTCAGTGTTTTTTTCTGTGAATTCCTGTCTCATTCAGCACAAAAGGTGAGTATATACAATACAGCATCTCTACGATTTTTCTTTATATTCTTACCAATCAATCAATTCAGGTGTAATTTAACAGCTAAATGGTGCTGACTCAAAACTCATGTTCTTTTTAAATTGTGCTGATGAGTGCGGTTCCTGAGGGTTCTGCAAGGTTCCTGGCTTTGAAACTTTTCTTCTAAAACACAGGTCTCATAGAAGACCCTCTCACATAGTCATGAGGTTCAGACTGAACTTTCTTGCATTCTAAACTTCTAGGTGTGGCAGGATCCAGCCTTAGCCCACAACTGTAAAGAAGATTTCAGGCCCTAGGTTCTGTCACAGAGTCAGTTTATTTCAGCTGGAGTTGGGTGCCTCCAGGGAGGGACCCCCAGCAAAGAATTACCTGGGAAATCATACCCTTACAATTTAAGTTTCCCTCCCCTCATGTTGGTGTTTGATCCAATAGTAATATTTGGGTCTGGGGCTTTCTTGTTCTTCATTGGATCCTTTTTCTGTCTCCAAGCTGGTTGCTCTTTCTTTTATCTCAAGGATGCAGCTTCAGCTGAGAATGAGGCTGCCTTATTTTTCACAGGATGCAACGATCTTGAGGCCTCCCTTCATGTGACTAAGTTCAGTTTAAGTTCACCACTTGTGGCCTAAGGCTTTGGTAAATCCAGCTACTCATGCTAAGCAAGGTTCTCAGGCTAATCAAAGCAAAACAAGTTTTAATTCAACCTAATTTTAAGTGA
>VYZX01018476.1:30278-77047 GCA_013401335.1 Brachypteracias leptosomus
ACTGTGAGCTACAGATACCAGTCCAGAGGTTGTAACTTCTGACATTAGGTTACTCTAAATTACAAATGGGATATGTTTAAGAAGCATTTACATCAGATCATGTGTTGGGTGATTATAAAATCAGCTGTTCCTCTCAGTAAGCAGATCTCAACTTTCCTGTGCATCTAGCCCCACAAATTAAAGTGTTTAAGTTTCCCATGAAATTGGTTTCTCTATAAGCTATTACCAGGATATCAGGTTTGTACCGCAAGACAGGTGACTCAGCTGTCACTTCAGAGGAGCAGAAGTTGCCCAGATTCCCTTCTGAGCCAAAAATGCAATCTGTCACCAGTCCAGTCCATATTCAGTGGATGCATATAGCCAGATGCATACAGCTGCTTAAACTCACATAGCCAAAGCCTTCCCACAGCTTCCCAAAGGATAAAACCAAAATAAATAACATTTTTAGAAAGCAGATAGTGTTCCTATATTGGCTACTTCTCACACATGATAATACCCATTGGTGCCAAGAGTTACTCATTTGGCCCAAGTGAGAAGTGATCATGTTGTGAACACAAAATTCCTCAGTTTACTGGCAGTTTTACACATTGGGATGATGTTTCAGTTTTCCTTAAGGATGTATGAAAATCTGCATAAACACTATGTAACAAGGACACTAGTACTTGCTGCAGTTGCAAGTCTTTACACTTAAGAATTATTGTGTTGCCTTAATTTTTTCAGTCTTATGCATTATGTGAACCTTTACAAGAGCTCAGTGTTTTTTTCTGTGAATTCCTGTCTCATTCAGCACAAAAGGTGAGTATATACAATACAGCATCTCTACGATTTTTCTTTATATTCTTACCAATCAATCAATTCAGGTGTAATTTAACAGCTAAATGGTGCTGACTCAAAACTCATGTTCTTTTTAAATTGTGCTGATGAGTGCGGTTCCTGAGGGTTCTGCAAGGTTCCTGGCTTTGAAACTTTTCTTCTAAAACACAGGTCTCATAGAAGACCCTCTCACATAGTCATGAGGTTCAGACTGAACTTTCTTGCATTCTAAACTTCTAGGTGTGGCAGGATCCAGCCTTAGCCCACAACTGTAAAGAAGATTTCAGGCCCTAGGTTCTGTCACAGAGTCAGTTTATTTCAGCTGGAGTTGGGTGCCTCCAGGGAGGGACCCCCAGCAAAGAATTACCTGGGAAATCATACCCTTACAATTTAAGTTTCCCTCCCCTCATGTTGGTGTTTGATCCAATAGTAATATTTGGGTCTGGGGCTTTCTTGTTCTTCATTGGATCCTTTTTCTGTCTCCAAGCTGGTTGCTCTTTCTTTTATCTCAAGGATGCAGCTTCAGCTGAGAATGAGGCTGCCTTATTTTTCACAGGATGCAACGATCTTGAGGCCTCCCTTCATGTGACTAAGTTCAGTTTAAGTTCACCACTTGTGGCCTAAGGCTTTGGTAAATCCAGCTACTCATGCTAAGCAAGGTTCTCAGGCTAATCAAAGCAAAACAAGTTTTAATTCAACCTAATTTTAAGTGATTACACAATTAATTTGATTATTCTACAAGTAAATTATTTTAATCCCCAACAACAGGTAGGAAAAGATTATAGTTTCTTCATTTCAGTATATGCAACCGAGATAGAAAATTATGTGTGGAAATTCCTAAGTAAGTTGTAAATATCTCAGCAACTAAATGTCCAAATCAAAATATTAATAGCCTTTTTTTTTTTTTTTTTTTTTCAGAAATACTAAGCATTTTCCATATTCTTTACAGGGAAGGGTGAAGATAGAGGAGATTACTCCAAATCAGGCATGAGGCTGACACTTCAAGTTGGTTGAATGGAGAATAAAGAACATTTGTTTGCTGTCTTTGAAAAAAACCCAGAAGACTGAAGTGGCTCACCCAGTAACACATTGTCTGTGAAAGGTGTGGAGCCTAGTTCTCCTTGCTGACTTGTTTTAAGCACTTTCTGCTATTTGAAATCATGCAGTGCAAGGCTTTCACAAGAAAATGCACAGATTTCAAAGAAAGTCACTTCATTCAAACCTCAGTAATAATGCACCCGTCATCTTTACATTTGCCTTTGGATTTTGTTGTTCTTTCAGCATCATTTTTTGAGGGAAATATATAATACCTATTTGTATGTCACTTCTTATTTGCTTTTTTGAATGACATTTTCATCAGATACAAAAAGTATTACTTTACTTCAAAGGGGAAGAATTGCTGTGCAGTAGGATTCAGCATATCTGTAGAGGCTACAATATGCTCCAAATTTCTGAAAATTATTTAACTATTCTTCGATGGTATTTTAGAAGTTCTTTTAGAAGGGGCATTTCTGATGGAAGACTCTCAGTCACAGTAGGTATTTGGGTATTTGGTACCTAGCATTAGCTCTTGGGTACTTTTCACTAAGGTGTGACAGATGCTTTGGACTTCTAGCACACTTATTTTTACACTCGCTAGCCTGCTGGTCATCACATATTAGCAATGTGGGATTTAATCTCTGTTGTTTCCTAAATCTTACCTGAAATCAGCCTGACAAGACAAGGCACAGAAGTCAGTACAGCCCTGTCTGATTGTGGGAGGAAATGGGAGAAAGAGATTATGGCTGCTGTTATCTGTGTTATTAGTTGCCATCAGGGTCAGTAATGAGTGGTTTCCTTGTTACTGCAGTTGTCTTCAGCTGGGCAATATGGACAGGTCTGTGTGGAGGCTGGAGTCCTGCCGTACTTGCAAAGCTGCTGTGAGAAGATCTCACCATTCAAACTTCTTGAACAAAACAATCACCATATAAATCAGCTTGGTGGTAAAGGCAAGGCCAAGTTTACTGTTTGCCAGCATAACCCTGACACATTTCCCTGATGATCATCAAGTATAGGAGGTAAGGTGTATCAAAATGATGTACAGTTGATAAGGAATTTGAAACAGCATCAAAATACATCCCAAAAGACTACTATCATCATCACTTAGTTTTGATTCTTATCTCATAAGCAGAACAATCCTCTTTAAACATCATGTTCTTTGTGTTCTCTCTTTGTTCTCTTAATATTCTCTTAATTAGGTGGCCTGCCCACAGCTTTGTCAGGTTCATAAGTTGTGCTGCATCTAGTACAGTTTTTCTTTTCTTCTGTCCTGTTAAAATTGTACGTTCTGTGCTTTTACGTGAGAAATGTACATTCTCCAAAGCACGCTCAAATCCTAGAACTACTATGTAGTGACATGGGAATTTGTTAATGACAAGGCTAAAACCCTGAAACCTCCATATCTGAAATCTGTTTGTTCACCTTGCCTTGACTGTGTGTGCATAGGTAGATATAGATATAGTTGATATAGATACTACAAGTGTGCATGCCCCTATGTAGAAATTAATTTAGAGTAGTTTTCATCTTGAACAAAATAATGAAAAGGACTATATCCTAATTTTCATGCAATACAGTCTTTCTTTTAAAGCTCCAAAAAGTCTTTAATCTTCTCAGCAATACAGCTAAACTTAATTTAAAGAATTCTCATGGGATTGGCACAAATTGGTTGCTCAGTAGTCAAGATCATCTAATAAAAGGCTAATCTTTAACCTACAAAGACCAGGAACTTCCACTTCAAAAGACTATGCTTTTTTCACTCATGCTTTTTCAAGCAAGATGGTTTCCTTCTAAAAGTATACAAAAGTTAAAAAAATAAACGGTGATGTAACAAAATGCATACTTTAAAAGGTTTATATATTTTAAAGTAATATTTTTAATACATTTTACAATTAATTCCACCAAATGTATTTTAATGAATGTTAGCTGTGGAGTAGAACCAATTATAATTGAGAAAGATACTGAAAAAACACACATTCTTAAACCTGTGATTATGTGAAAGTTTAACTGACATTCATAAAGTTCTTTGCAAAACTAGAGTCATAATTATTGTGGTGTATTTTGCATAATGTGTTGCAAAATTTCGAGTTTCAAATATTTTAATGTCAGGAAATATTTTAAAATATTTTCCCATTTCCAGCCATAGAAGATAGAGCTGTCAGGATTTCCACAGGGAAACCTGACACAACTGTCATCTGCCAGGATTGCACTCTTGCAGCAATGAGAAAAAGAAGGAGAAAAGAAGGCTTAGGTGAGTCTTATAAATACGTTAAATATCTAATGAAGGCTGAATAAGGAAGACAGAGCCAGGCTTTTCTTGGTGGTGCTCAGTGACAGGATGAGAAGCAATGGGCACACATTAAAATACAAGTAATTCTGTTCAAGCACTAGGAAACAATTTTTACTGTGAGGGTGGTCAAACAGTGGGACAGGTTGTCCAGAAAAGCTGTGGAGAATCCAACCTTGGAGATAGTTAAAAACTGCCAGGACATGTCCCTCAGCAACCTTCCCTAGCTGACCCTGCTTGAGCACGGTGGCTGGACCAGGTGTTTCCAGAAATTCTTTCCACCCTCATGGGTTCTGTGATTTTGTGATCGAGATATTGTTCTGCATGTGTTTTATGCAGAAAATTATAGCTTTAAAAATATAATTAATACAATTTTGCAGTCTCTGCGTATTCAGGATACGAGACTTTTGCACATAATTTCAAGACATAGTTCATACAGTACTTTTAATATAGATACACTTAAGAAGATTTTCTTAACAAAGTGACATTTTAAACTAAATATATGCATGTGTACACATGTGTATGTATAATATCTAAAACCTCAAGGACTTCTTAGATCTTCAGAAAGATCTAAGATTTGATATAGGTTAAATACATCCATAAGTATTTGCAGAACTGAGGAATTTAATTTCTTTTTAGGCATTATAATGCATTCATAACAGATACTGTATTATTTCTACAAATTGCATTACTTAATCCTTCTCTAAAATACACCTTCTTTTCTGGGTGGAATATGTCATGACAGACAACTCTAAGCTATAAAAACTGCACAATTAATTCCAGAAGCAAGCAGAAAAATAATATATATATGCACATGACCACACACTTTTTCAAGTGCTTAGGCATTAATCATGGTGTTGATCTTCCCCTTTCTTTTTGTGGAGTACATGATGCTTGAGCCTTTTCATTGTTCACTGAATGTATATATTAGCAAGTGTTTTGTGGTTTGCTGAATATGGTGGCATGATTGGATGCTATACGGACCATTTCAAAATAGATATAAACTGCCTCGCTTTCTGCCATTCAGAAGGAGGGGAGCTGATCCATGTGCTCCCTTAGAATCTCGTGTTCCTTCTAGAAGTCTTTCCTTTCTGCTAACATGGTATTTGCTAAACGTAAAACCTACCTGAGTCTCATCTTCTGAATGGAAGATCATTAATATGGGTTAATGATCTGATAAAGTTAGACAACATGGATTGTAGGCACATCAAGTTTCAGTGTGGTAATTTCTTTAGGATTCAGAGTAAAAGTCAATATTTATCATTTTGGACTAGCAGAATTTCTTTCCTTAAGGTAAATCCTTCCAGGGGCTGTGAGAATGGCAGTGTCAGTCTTGTTCAGTCTTGTTTATCTACCTCTCAACTTTTAAATAATTTTTAATAGAATTGATGTTTTATACTTACACTGTACATGTTTCCATCAACTGTCCATGTAACTATTTGAAGATCTCTGAACCTGTTGGCCAAATTTGAAGTACTGAAGTGTCAGAGCTAAATTCTTACACTTTTAGTGAAGGCAGGTCAGAGTAGAAATATTGATAGATAATAATGGATATTAATCATAGAATACTGATAGAGATATGATTTAAGGGAAAGCTGCATACTATTAAAGATCACAAAATTTGCATGGGACAGAGCATCCCTCTAGAAATTCCAAATTCAACATAAACAAACTGCTCCGAGGATAACCCATTAAACTTATCCAGAAGGAAAATCTGTTGCCAATGCTGTCAAATTTGTGCAGTACTAATTCAAAACTGATATTTTGCACAGAGTAAACCACAGGGAAACAGCCTAGTTTTAGATCGTCCAGTCTTCTTGGTACATAAAGCATGATGAAATAGTGTCTGAGATTTGCTCCACCACTACCTGATTGCAACCTTTTCTTCTTGAATAACAATTAATTTTCACTGGCAAAAGCCAGTAAACACACTAGAAATAAAAATTGTAACAGAAATGCAATATTATCTATATAACATTTCATTTACTGTCACCAAGGCTATAAAAATAGGTGAAGTCAGAAATTACAGCTCCAGTGAGGTTAGTATTTGTTTCCTGATGGTTTGGTGCTTTTTGTGTTTAGCAGATGCTATACCTCAGGGTGGAAAAAACCCCAACAATTACAGTTTACAATTAATGCCTTTGTAGTTCCTAACGTCTTGGTGGCTAATCACAAGCTGCATCATTAAACTGCAGTACACACAATTCCTCTGTTAAAAGGGTTGTTTAGAAAGAGAAATTCAAGTTCAGCCTAATACCCATCTGTTTTTTTTCATCCAGAGACATTCTAGTGGAAAATACAGAAACTGTTCTGAACAACCAGAACTTAAAGTCCTGCATGAATGAAATAATTTCATCTTGTTCATATGTCTCCCATTAAATCTTCATTTATTTTCCTCATGGCTTCCTAAGAGTTAGAGACTTTTAATCCTGCTGGGATCTAAGAAATAAATATTACTGGGGTGCAGACTGCATTTGGGAAAAAACACGCATGCCAGATGAAATGTAAAAGCCAGGGAATTTAGATTATTAGAAGCTATGAGTTTGGAGGATATGGGTTTTAGGTATCTGAAATAACAGTTAGGTGACACTGAAGTCCTTTTGTTAACCTGCTTGTCTGCTTCTCTGTAGATATGTCAAGACCAAATTGTGTCAGACCAGTCTAATCCCATATGACAGCCTAAGCGATCTTGTGGACAGATAAAAGGCAGTAGATGTTAAATACAAGGAATTTTTTAAGATTTCTTGTAACAGACTGAGCAAATTGGGGTAAGATGGTTTAGATAAAAATGGTATTGCCTGGCTACAAAACTCATTGGAAAAGCATATGCAGGGTAATTAGCGCTGGCTCTGAGTTAAAATGATGTGTGCTGAGATGTTTGTTAAGGGCCTGTCCTGTCAGGTATTGGTTAACATTTGCATTGTTGAGAGGAGTGATAGAAGAGACTACATGGCTTCCTAAATTCAAAGATGGTCTAGATGGGAGGGAGCTAGCTTGCCAGAGGACAGGTTTGAGTTCAAAGTGGAGTCTTGTCAAGTGGAGACTCAGTCTGAAAAAAGCAGTGCAGTATAGAAAGGGTCTGTAGATTACCCAAGATCGTTCTCAAGCACAGGGAAACAATATCATATTGCTGCAAGAAAATCAATCAGAATGGGACTTGAAGCTGCAGAACATCTGAGCAAGTCCTTCCACCTTACTTAGATCTGGCAAGGCCTCATTACAGAACCATGTCCAGTTTTGGATGTGACAGCAAATGGATGTGGGGCAGTTGGATAGAATGGAGACATGCTGAGAAGGGTCACTGTGCCATATTGAAAAATCAGACAAAATGAGGTTGTTTAGTCTATAGAACAGGGGACTAGGTGGTGACATGACAAGTCTGTTAAGTAAAAGGTGGAAGAGCAGGAGGTTCACCTGTTGTTGAAGTCCATAGTAGAGAAACCAAGAAATAACAGCTGTAAATTGCAGTGAGGCAGCATCACCTTAGATAACTAGTGGTTTTTAGTCTCCATCCTGTGAGCTTTGTAAAAGCAAGAATAATCTCACTAAAGATGATCTTACCTCAGGAATTTGGCTGTGCTAGGCGATCTCTTTAAAGCTCCTCCAGCCCTGTGATTGATTGTCTTGTTGATGTCTAAATCTCAACTAGACTGTTTTCCTGTAGCAAAAGCCTGAAGCAATAGCAAAACCTGTCCTGAATATCTTCAGTACCTTTTGGGACTGTAGCAATATTGCAGTCTGAAGCTGTAAAAGCTTATTTTGCCCGTATTACTCTGCATTAATGATGGGAACACTTGCTGCTTTTTCTAAGAAGATACTGCAGACTAGATGAATAGCTCAGATGGGAAAATCTGCATGGCAAATATCCTCATTTTCTAAGATAAATTCTATCTAGTGTTTCGATTTCAGAGTCCAGCAGTATCCACATAACATTAGATACACAACAGTGCAGACCAGCAGCTGTTTGAAAGAGAAGGTAATAGAGAGAGGACCTCACTCCACCTCTCAATTAACTCCTACAGCTGTTAAAAGCAGATAAAGCTAGGAGGTAGGGATTATAAAGTTGAAATGACTGACCCCCTAAGAAAGGAGTATGATCATGCAAATTATGTTAAAACCAGAGAATTGATATGTAAAATCAGGGCAAATATTTTTCAGCTGAAGACTCTATTGATTAAAATGGCAGCATGCAGGACTGCAGTGCACTGGTGTTTATTTTGAATTAGAATGACCACTTATGTTGAAAAGCATAGTATTTCTTCCCATGGGCCCTCCAGATGAAGTGTTAAGGTCAGGTTCATGCTATATCTGGAGTTATATATTCATTATCAGAGTATTATATTTTCAATCATTGAAAAAAAAAAATTTAAAAGGGAAGAACACTTTACCTCACTTGTAGCCCTACGATTTTTGCTGGAAAATGGCTGCCTTTCCTGTTTCAGTATTTTCAGTAAAACACTATTTTATAATTGAGAAAAGAGCAGAATGCACTCTTTAGCCTCAGTCTTTGAGTGTTTAACTCTTCCTTCCTCTACGAGATCAGATAGTTTTCTTCTGGACTCAGCAATTGTATTAAATAATAAAAAAAATTGAAATCTTACCAAATATACAGGTTTTTACCAGAGCCTCCCTTGAAGGGCCAGGCATGTTGACTTGTTCCATAATCCTTGGCTCTTCCACCTTGCCCTTCTTCCCTCTTCTCACCTCCTCCCTCTTCAACATTTGCCCCCAATACATTTCTCTCTCTTTATATTTAATACAGTGTTTTGTTTAGGGATGGCCTGTGACAGTCAGATCCCATGCTAATGGCCACAGTCTATGTACTCAGAAGAAGCATTTAATTGCCAAGTTCCATTCTGAATATTGCTTTGCATAGTGCGAAGTGCCCTGATAGAGTAACTATGGATCGCAAAATTTCTGAGAATTCAGTGTTAATTAATCAGATACACTTTGGCCCTGAAAATCAGACTGAAGAACCTTTCTCTGAACCTCAAGGGTTATGCAACAGTGCCTAGAACTTCAATATAAACGTGGTTTTAGATAGCTCCTTGGGACTTGTGTCGAGATGGAAGAAGACTTTGCGGAGAAAGAGTTATTAGTTAATTCCAGTCCTTTTGTAACAGCTACAAAACTTTCCTGTTCTTGACCATGACATTTTGAATCCCAAATAAGTTTCCATGGATCTTCCAAGGTAAAACCCCATAACCTCACTCGAGGGAAAAAACCAG
Organism: Brachypteracias leptosomus; assembly: GCA_013401335.1. Taxonomy (NCBI): domain Eukaryota; kingdom Metazoa; phylum Chordata; class Aves; order Coraciiformes; family Brachypteraciidae; genus Brachypteracias; species Brachypteracias leptosomus. The sequence continues at coordinate 39,642 of VYZX01018476.1, forward strand.
AAACAAACTACTATGTCTTGTAAAAAATATTAAACCTTTTTTGCACTGTGGAGTGTTTGTAAATATGATATGCATCACTATTGCATAGTGACTGGACAGTTACATGTATTCACTAAACATCAACAACTTATTTTAAACAGTAATGCACTGAATGTGGCTTTGCTGAAATGCATTACAAACAAAACTGTTAGGTTTCTCTAAAGTAAACACTAAGCACTGAAATTCAGACATTCCTAGAGAAATGTATTCATTTCTAAATCACTTTCTTGTCACTGTCACGCACAAAGATTGAAAAAACCCTCACACCAAGGCCTGCCATCGCTGATGAAATTACCTACATGGTGAAGTTTGCTGGATCAAGCTCTTAATTTCCTGCTTAGCATTTCAAATACCATAGGAAAAATGATTCATCTATATTTTATGTGCATATTTGCTTACTTTCCAGTGACCTCCAGATAACTGGTGTGTTCCAGGCTGCAGTCACTGAAATTGCATTGTAAATAAGCAATATGGACACGAAAAGCCAAACTCACAGGTGGCTGAGTAAACAGATTCCAGAATGCCACACGGTTATTGCTTCCTGGAGTTAACACTGAGAATGACGATGCATCCCCTTACTGTGATTTAAATTGTCTTCTAAAAAGAAGCAGGTGCTCCAAGGTAGAGACCCAAATATCTATGAGAGATTCCGTAACACAGTAGAAATACAAACCAAACAAATAAAAGATCAGAGAATCAATTAAGGGGGTGCAAAAGTCATTGCTTGTCTGGCTTAGGTTAGACAGAATTGTTCATTTGTGGGTAAGCAAGGACTACCTCAGAAGCAGATGCTGAAGATCACTTCTGGCTGTGTCCAGGCTGCTCCTGGTCCGGCCTTTGGCAGCAGAACCAGTGGTGGAGAACTCTAACACACCATGCAACTGGCTCTAAAGCAGCCATAGATCAGGACCACAGGTGACGAGTGAGATCACATATTATTTTTCCTTCCAGTTTCTGTTTTCAAGCAGAATCTGAAAATTAGTCATCCAGTAAAGCCCAACTGCATTAAGGGCTTTTGAATGCAAGAGGATGGGTTTCAGACGTCAGCAGTGACACCATCATGCTGGTTAGTGATGCTTTCTGACAGACCCAGTAATCTCTGCAAAATGCTGCAGCTGTACCCCAGAAAGGCTCCTTCCCGGCAGCAGTAAAGCATAAAAGATGGAATTGCCAGTAACGACTGCATAGCAAATGAGAATTTTAATGCCATATATAAAGAAAGCAAAAAGCCAAGACCGGAAAAAGCCCTCTTTAGGTAATTTTTTTTTTTTCACATCCAACAAGCTAACAGTCTGGCAGCAGTCTTTTTTGAGTTAGATACTGATTTTCAGCTCACAGCTGCTAAACGCCAGCTGTGCACACCTTCTGTGGCAGCTCATGTGCTGTTCCTGCAGCCTTCCAAAGGCCACACTTGGTGAGCTGACCTTTAAGAGAGTTACTGAAGAAGGAATGCAATTATTCCTGCTTGACCAAGAGGAAGGAAAAACCACTGAAAATTGTTTAAGGCTTTAATGTATCATAAATAGAAATTACTAGCCAGCAGTCTGCTGGAGGGAACAGATGGTCTGATCTCGCCACAGGTTAAACATCACTAAAGCTGATGAGCTCTCTACTGCTCTGCTGGTGGAACTAAGAAAAGTAAATCAAATCTCTGCAGCTTTACTGCTCCTTATGCAAAGGAGATTTTTACAGGTGTCACCAATGGAGTGACTTTAGTATCAGTGGCACCTTATACTTTGCATTAGGAAATTTTGTTCAACTTGCATTTAATTTTTCCAAACTAGCTTTTTTCAGGCATGTGACTTGACATTTTCCATGCCAAAATACCCAGAATAGAGTCTTTAGTAAATTCCTAAGATGCTGATGTTTTCTTTAGGAAACCCTAGGACTTTATCCTTTGGGCAAGCACTTGTCATGACAGGCAGGTAGTTTTTGTACTGTTACTTTGTAATTTTGGCCCAAACTCAGGCACACTGACTGCCCAGGTGAGTAAAAACTGCTGCAGGTTAAAGGTGTAATGAGTCAGGATGCAATAACCTTGACTGAGACTCTCAAAATACATTCAGGCAAACAAATTAAATGTGCCTGATCTCTGGTAGAGAAACCAGCTGGCCTGGCATGGCCCACGGCATCATTATATTCTCTTTCTCCTTACAGCAGGGGAGCTTCATTGCTACTGCCTGCTGGGAAAGGTCCCCTGGCTGTGCTGATTTCTGAACCATGCCAGTGAATTGTTTGTTGGAGTGCTTCTTGGCCCAGGTCAAACCTCTGCCATCACTGAAGGGTACAGAGAGGTGAGGGTCAGTGCCCTGAGGCTGTTTCATTTCCTAGTACAGCTTTGTCCTCAGAGCTTCTGATCCCATGTGTCATCCTCAAGTGCAAACATCCTTCATACACTTGCTGTTTCTAAATAAGCTTGCATGAGCAACATACAAAGCATGTATGTTGGCACAGAATTTCCAGTGGCAAGCCAAGCTTTTCTTGAAACAGCTTCTTTTGCTCAACCTTAGGAAACCCTTCTCAATTTGGAGTCCTGGCACTGTGCTAGAAACAGCCTGACTCAGTACCCACTAGGTTTGGTGTGCTGAGCAAGGGCAGGACAAAGGAAGACGCTGGAGAACTACCACTTAGAGCTGCTGGAGAGACTGGGAGGGCAGGGGAACCAGCATCAGGTGGACACAATTTGTTGAGCAGCATTCCCTCTTAAACAGAGCCAACCCGTCCCCAGAGTAGCTCCAGGATGCTACTCAGCATATACTTGCTGAAACACCTTCTTTGTGGTCATATTGTCAAAAACTATTATAATCCATTCATTAAAAGGGCAAATTAAGCTTCAGCAGAAAAGTTTGATTTTACTGCCTTGTAGCTTTTTAGTGCTTGTCTTTCCAATGTTATTAATGAGGCTTATTTGTCATTTAATTTAAAATGCATGAATATGTATTTATCCTTTCTCTGTACAGGGATGCCATAAGCATCCTGGGTACTATGGCTAAGCCAAAACACTCTAGGAAATGCAACTTAAAATTGAAAATTCAGTTAGCAGCATTTGCAGTTAAATAGTTTAAGCACTTTTGCTTGTTTGCTTCAGATAAAATTGCGATAGACCATCCTTCAAGCAGAACTCTGGGAGGATGGTACATGTACTGCTGCATTGCTTTGTTTATACCTGCCAATATTACCAATTTATAGCTGTAGTAATGAGCTGCTGAACAGCACATTGCTTTAATATTGGAAAAATTAGTTTAGAACAGAGACAGGCCATAGTTAATTACAAACATACCCAATGTCACCTCTGAGAGCTCTCCAGTAGGAACCAGAGTAGATATGCTACATTTGGTACCAGGCTTAGTGGAGGAATTTGTCAAACTATCTAATGGTAAAATTAAGGACTTATTGGTCCTAAGGGTTGCTTAGAGTTGGAGTGAAACACCTTCAGATAGGTTACTTGAGCTGTTTTTGCATCAGCATCTGGGCAAATTCAAGCCCAAGAAAGTCAGTGTTGGTTTTATCCACAAAGGAGACCATCCTCCAACAGCCTCTCCTGCTTTCTTGGTACAGAAGCTGTGTCAAATTAGTTAAAAATTTCACAAAGTTTTCTGTATGGAAATATAGGTGATAACCTCTCATGTGCTCAGAAAATACAAATGGGATTTGGACCTTTTTAAAATATTAATTAAATCAGATGTACCACAAACTAATTAATATGATCTAGCCTTTGCTTTGCAGTAGGAACATATGAGATATTCACAGATAATAGGTCAGACGAGGAGACTTAAAAGGAGACAACCTTTTAATGCAGAGCTTACATTAAATTTCATCTATTCGTCAGATCCCTTATTGCAGTTATGAGATTTGAAGGCACAATATGTACTCATTCAGTCACGACAGTATAAAACCCCCTCGTTGTTTAACATCAGTTGTAAGTGTACTTTAAATAAAAAGCTAACACAGGATTAAAAACAGGGTCAAAACCAGAATGATTACTTTTTTTGTCACATCTGGCATTCAGTAATTATTTCGGTGTCATAAAATGCAAGTGACCAATTCCACAAGAAATGGATTATCCATGCACGTATCATGAGGCAAATCCAGGCGCTTCCCTCGTAATAACAACCATTCCCTTATCTTCCAGGAACACACTGTGGATTCTCCACGACTCCACACACTCGGTGATGTATTTTAGAGTCAGGTGCAGTGATGAAATCACAGCGCCACTGTGAGGACACAGGTTTGCATCACTAGCAGACACGGACACCCTCTCCTGCACGTTTATTTTCCTCGAACCTTTTGGACCTGTCGGTCAGCGTGTGACTCAAGTAGTCAGCAGGCTGATGTGGCTTTGGCTGCCAGTCAAACAGCATGTGGTGCTTGGGTTCATACACTGCAATCACCAGGCTTGGGGAAGCATGCTTGACTCAAGGATGGGGAAAAATGGCCACAATTAAGATTAGTATTCAAAATGAACTGTGACCACCTGCTCAGTGAGAAAGCAGTTAGACAAACTGTCTAGTTTTACATGACTGACTGTGAGAAAAGCTCCCAATAAGTAAGAGAGTAGTAATATAGCTGATAACCTTTCAAACAAATTATAGCTACATTAAAAAGAGATGTATTTTTTTTTCAAAGTGTCTGTCCCACATTAAAAGCAGAGATTTTTTTTCTCTTAAGTGTCTTGTTTCTCAGATGATTGATTTTTCAACTCCACAAGGCCCTTATGCAGGTGCTGTTCACCAGCTTCCTGTTCCAACTCTCCATGTCCTCTTCAGTGTGGCCTGGGCCACACATAGCTGTTTATGTGGGTTGCTAAGCTCCTCAGTGCTTCTTAAAACCTGGGCCCTGAACTCTTACATGTCTGTTCTTTTTATCAAAATGAATGTGGGAAGTCTCTACAAGTGCAAATTGATGGCAGGTCAGAGGGTTAATACACACAGCATGTTCTGGCTTCTACAAGGATGGGGAGAAACTGCATCTCTGATTTCAGGCTGCCTACAAGTACAAGTTGAGTGTGCATGGGAGCATCTTGGAGACAGTCCAGACTCCAGGCTCTCTTGGGTCCAGGTAGCTCAATTAGACAGGATGATGGGGTCACAGTGAATTCCCAGCTTTTATGAAAGGGAACAGATATTCTCAGCCACACGCCCTGTCTGTCACCATCTGCACCATTGTACAGTCTTGCGTCCAAAAAGAGAATAATTTTAGACTCTAGGTTTTTTTCCACACAAAGACAATAACAAATAAATACATAGAAATAGAGTGGTTCTAAACATCCTCCTTGGTTGCTTCTGAAGTTGTGTAGGAAGGTCAACAGCGATCGAGTGTTCATGAACAGCTCTGCAGGTCGGTAAAGGAGAGACAAAACTGGCTCAAAAATAGGTCAGAAAATGTGTCTGCATATAGAACTGTATCCCATGTAATTTGGGGATCTAATGAGTGGTTTTCCAGCTTTTCTTGTGAGAGAAGCCTTCTATTAGAGTAATATTTAGTCCAGTACAACACATTCCCTTTATCTAGGGAATTGACAGGGGGCTCCTCAGCTATGAAAGCTGAATTTAATAGGATTCACAGAAGAGATTTAAGGAGCTAATCATCCATATTGCTGCTCAAGTACAATTTTTATCCCCCAAAGCTACTAAATTTTTTAAGCGTGCATTTTTGGCAGCACTCTCCAGCAAATATCTCCCCTTGGAACACATTGAATTGTGTAGGCTGTATTGCATAAATGAGCTGCTTTGCCATCTCTGTAACCCCTAAACGCCAGTGAGACGTATAACTAGGCATTCCTTTATCTCACCTGGCTGACCTAGTCTTAGCCTTCCACTTGGTAAAGCCAGAAGAGGACAGACATTCAACATAGGGCTTGGAGTGCTTAGATGCCAGGATCCAGAGTCAGAACTGCCTGTATTGGGTGCCCAAAAATTCCTGTCCAAATATGGGGAAGGCTCAGGTGTCTACACCAGGATTCAAAGCAATTGGCACTTTCACCCTCTGCCAACCAAAGGAAATACCTTTGATGACTGTATGTATGTATATACATATATATTTCCATATAGAGGAAAAAGGATGGGGAAATGCAGAGCAAGCCAACAATTAATTTGCGTATGTTTATCCCTCCCTGGTTTGCCCCTATTGTAGATTCATTGTCATTTAAATGAGTGAAGTAGGAGTAATATTGTCTGCAATTTGGAAAGAGATATTTAGTCACTACCCCTTATGTCCCATAGACCCCTCGTTGTCATTGGCATAATGCTTATCAAGAGGGCTGCCAAGTCCTTTTAACTGACAGTAAACAAGTAGGAAAATGAAATAACTGTGAGTTTTGAGGTTTTTATCAGCTCACTTTAGACGGGAGAGATACACAGCTCTGCTTTCCTTGAGCTCACAAAATTCCTCTCTTAAAGAGAGAAAAGCCATCTCATACGAGTCTGTTATCTCCATAGCACATCCTCCTCAAAACATGAGGGCATTTTCTTGGCTTACTAAATGCAAGGACACCTGGTTTCATTACTGTCTTTTCTGAGGAACTATGAATGTCTCACTTCACAGCGGTTCCCTTCAAAAGGAACACGTGTCTTGCGCCTACATGGCAGAAGAGGTTCATTCATCAGTGGCTGGGCTCACAGCCCTGCACTGGGAGACATCCAGGACTCATCCGAACACCGCAGCCTCACTGCTTGAGGAACTCAGGCTTGCTGAGATTTTCTCATCATTTTATATTTACTCCAGCACACTGGAAGAAGAGGAGGGATGAAATCAGGCGGATCTGGAAGGTTTGAGCTGCCACCACTGTTTTTATCAAGTCAAACAAAGCCAAGGGGAGTTCACAAATGTTAGATTCCTTCCATCTGCTATGCTCCTATCTCCAGGGGTCCCAGAAGCAAATGTCCCTAGTGCTTCCTGGGCACAGGAGGGCACAAGACACTCTGAAAATTCTCAAGATAAAATTAAGTCCTTCTGCTCACCTCAAGCATCAGTCTTAGACAGCTGCACACAAAAGTAAATATCAAAGGTCTGACTACTTCACTTTTCAGAATTCATAGAATCATTTAGGTTGGAAAAGACCTTTAAGATCATCCAATCCAACCATTACCTTATCTACCAAGTCTGCTGCTAAACCATGTCCCTAAGCACCACATCTACATGGCTTTTAAACACATCCAGGTATGGTGACTCAACCACTTCCCTGGGTAGCCTGTTCCTGTGCCTGATGACCCTTTCAGTGAAAAAGTTTTCATAAGGTCCAACCTAAACCTCCCTTGGCATAACTTGAGGCCACTTCCTCTCATCCTATCACTTGTTACTTATGAGAAGAGACCAACATCCACCTCTTCACAACCTTCTCTCAGGTAGTTGTAGTGAACAATAAGGTCACCCCTCAGCCTCCTTTTCTTCAGATTAAACAACCCTGGTTCTCTCAGCTGCTCCTCATAAGACTTGTTCTCCAGGCCCTTCACCAACTTCACTGCCCATCTTTGGGCCCTCTCCCTGAATTAGTGCCCTGAATTAGTGCACAGCTCATGCAACGAGCCTCCCAAAGAAGTGTCATGTTTCTCAAACATTCCTATGGGTCCTTAAGAGTTTTCCAGCTACCATGTGATTGTCAACACTTTGTCAAACATTTTCTCTAATCCCTGTCTGGAAGTGGTTTGAGTCTTGTAGAGTAAGTATTGGGTCGAGGCTCTCAAGGTTGATGGGGACTATGAAGATGCATTGAAAAAGACCTGGCAGGTATTGAGGTGTAATACAAGATTTTGACTTATTATGGAAAGGCCAACATTAAAGAGACATCTGGAAGAAGAGAAGAGTTAATGAAGATGTGGAACCAAGGCCCTGTGTGTCTTCCCCCTACCCAGTATCCCATGTATAGCAACTGTGGCTGTGCTGAGTCAGGCAGCAAGAGCGAGAAATCTCATCAGATGAATAAAGATGTTGAATTACATATCACAGAGAGTGCCTAGACAGTTTTGGATGCATTTTAATCATCTAATTAGTCCCAGCACTGAAAAGTGCACAACAGTAGTTCAATTATTATCTCTTCCCTGCCTAGGTAGAGCAGCCACCCCTTCAACTCGAGAGAAGCAGGTCAGCGCCAGTGTATATTGCTCAGGCTGTCTGAAAATAAGATATATCATGTTTCTGTGGAATCTCTCATCCTGAAACTCTTATCCTTACACTCCATGAGAAAGGCATCTAAATTGAGACTGACAAAGCTGTCTGTGGACTTTGATGATAAATTTGTACTCATTCCTATAGTTTAGGAAATTAGATATTTCACAGCAATTTTGAAGGGGATTACTTCCAAGTTTTTTGACTTATTTTCTTTGTGGTGCCATATTAGTAACATGAAAGATATACACTATCCCATATGATAACAAAGGTAAAAATAAAATTGTGGACTACTAAAGGCTTATTTCACCCCATTTTTATAACATTAACATGCTAGATTAGAATATCTGATGGCATTTACCAGATGAATGCTAAAACCCAGTAATCACACAGTGACTGGGAGCTACTTCTGTGCTCCCACAAAAGCTGCACTCATTTACTTTCGAACCTGTGGCTACGAGCCAGTGTAAATGGGCAGCCTAAAATTATTAAACAAGGAACTGCTTCTTCAGTTGTGAGAATCTCTCTGGCTACAGATCTGCGGTAGCTCCTGGTGCCATTAAATCAAAAGCCTGATACAATTCCTGGCTTTGTGTGGGAACTCGCTCAGGCTTGCTTCATTTCTCACTTGACCAGGGCTGAGCTTTCAAACCTGCACAACTTCTACAATACCTGCAAACTGCTGATGGCACAGAACTGTATTGTTCAAACATTGTTGAGCATTCTGTTGAGAAAAAATTAGCATAAGCATATTTCTATAATTGTAGTAAAAAGCTTTGCTTTCTCATGGTGCTAAAACATATTTTTAATTGGAGTCACAAACTGAATTCATTTTATATAATCGCCTTGTATCCTGTAGTTCAGCTGTTAAAAATCATTATCCCGGCTGGCCCCCAGCAGTCTTCCCCCACATCTGACCAACCAGTCCTGAATACTGACATGGGTGAAAGGCTGCCTCGTGCTCCAGGGGATGGTGGAAATACGGGAAGCTATCAATAGCCAGCTCAAGCTAATGAAAGTACATCTCTGCAGGGGCTGAGCAAGCTGATGATTGGTTGTTAATTATATGGGGCAAGTTCAATTGCATTTCCCTGCCACAGGTTATGTCTGTTTGACCATGATATCCGCTCAGTTTGTATAACCATTTAATTACCTTGCAGCCTTCATACTTGCAAAATGCAGAAGCTCTTATTAGGTGAAATTTCAGAAATACATCAATTATCTCATTTTTAAATGTTTTTTATCAGTCTTATAGAAACTTACAAAGAATTTTCATTGTGTACATATGTAATAGAAATACCAAGGTATAATGTAAGTACTGTTTTAGTATCTAATTTCTCTGTTCCAAAAGAGCAGTTCTCAGCCTGCTCCGTGCATCTCCCCTTTTTATCCTTACCTTTATATTTCTACCAAATGAGCCATCTACTGCTGCTGCCTAGAGCTCCTCTGCCCAGCTCTTTCCTTGCTTCCACAGGGATTGATTGAGCCTCCCTTTTGAAACTTTTCTGCACAGAGCTTTTACAGCATTTTTGGAGGAAGAAATATTGTGTCATTCAACTTGATGTCTCTTCTGCTTTCAGTACAGCAGCCAGCATGTTTTTTCTTGATATCCTTGTGTGAGTTTTTGTCTGACCTCTCTTTAAGACCTCTCCTCCTTTGTGACTCATCCACCTTTCTCCTACACTAACTGTTTTCTTCTTGTGCCTACTTAGTTTTTCTAGTTAGTTGGAGTCAGCCTGAGCTTTCAGCCTGATGCCTTCCAGATTTAACCCTTTGCTTGCTGCCTGTCTCTGTTCTGACTTATGTCTCAGCCTGTGTCTCTCTGTTGTCTGAGACAGAGTTCCAGCTACAGACCCTCTAGCATCTCTACCATCTTTCCAAACTCTCCCCGTGATCTCCTTTCCTTGAAACAATTAAAAACTTTACCAATTTTTTTTCCTCCTCTATCTTTTCCATTACTTGGCAGTCATATTTGATTTTCCTTCATACACTCTGTCCATGTATTAGTAGTTCAAATCTTTGTGTCTCTCTGTCCCTTGGGAAAGGGAAGTTACCTTTGTTACAGTAACTGGAGTTCTTTTGAGGTGATTTTCCACACTTGGTAATGTAGAGCCTGTGAAATTGGAAGGGGACTGTTTTGGAATGGTAAGGGCATTAAGGGATCCTTTGACGCTGCAAAGTACAGATTTGTTTGGTTTCCAAAGTAGAGGAAAAGTGTGCCAGTCATGGAGCAAAGGATGTCTACACTAATATGTACGCTTTGAAGTTAGAGCCACAGGAAGCACCTTTGCCCATGAGACATGATCTGAACCCAGCCAGCCCATAAATGGGGATAAACAGTTCAGCTGCAGGTCCATCTTCCTAGAAATCATTTTAAATATTACTGTGAAAACATTCCAGTTAAGCCATCAGCCATGTTATCATAGCACCAAGCTCTGACCCATGGGGTTATGTAGGATCTGCTCAGAACTAAAGTCTTAATAATGGGTTTTTTCTTACTCTTCTCAGACCTTTATACAGCTTCCAAATCTGAGTCACAGTAGCTGTATTCAGTGCCTGGAAGAACAGTTCCTATTCATTATCATCCCTCCTTGGTCTCTCCAGTACTCCTTACGTTGCCAAATTGCCATCAGTGCTTTTACTCTTAGTTTGTATTTATCTTTCTGTCCCACTGGCTCAATTTCTTTTTGAGTTCCATGTTCTTTTAGGAATGATAATTTAAAAATGTATCATGCATTCATTTGAAATAATTCCTTTAAGTGGCATGTCCAGCTTTAGGCTAGGGTGCTTGCTCACATTCTACAGCCATTCATCAAAGTACCACACTATGAAATCATATCACTAATAGCTGTGGACCCAGTGTGGGAGAAGGCTGTTGGATCTCACCTCTTAGGGGCACCAACAGGCATCTGATAGAGCCGAAGGGTCAGAATTCATCAGTCGTGTGGTCAAAACTACAGGTTTTATGAAATGTATTTGTTGTCCGTAACTCAATGATTTTGGGTGATGAAATATCTCTATCAATATAAGTTTTAAAATGTTTGTATTATACCCAGGTGTGTTTGTAGCCATTTTATCTTCTTGGGTGTACTTCCAGGCTATTTTTCAGGTACATATCATGATTTATGCCCTTTCTCTTAGAGTGAAACTTATTTCGCTGGAGTAATCCTGGTTTCCGGTCTATCTTTTATCAATGACATCAACTACCTCTCCAGCCTAATGCTCCATTATCCTAGGAACATCATCTTGTTGTGGTATTACCTTTCCCTGGAGAAGGCTGAATTGCTTTCATTACTTCCTGCTTGAACAACCACTAATCTCTTTTCTGGAGTTCTTCCAACAGGATGACTCTACTTCTGACACGACTGATTCAAACTGTCCTTGCCAGGATTTAATAGACTGAAATACCTGTCTTGCTTCCTTCAAGGACAGAGATTTGATTTCCTATAGAATCTGTGATTTAAAAACAAGTGTTTGGTCTCGTGCAGTTTCCAATTTACCCTCCTGTTTTGGTGAACTTGACCACATTCTGAGTTTCCTGGTGCCAAATTATTGGTACCTGCAGTCAGACTCTGTAAGGGTCCCACTCATTTCTCTTCCTGTTCAAAGTCTAAACTACCCAGAATTCAATGTTAAATTCCTGTTTTCCTGCATTAGTTTTCTGGACTGTGACTTCTTAGTTTGCTAGCCCAAGCTGCTAAATCATCGACTTACTTTTAAATCTAATGTTAAGTATAGAATAAGTTTTGTTAAACCGATTCCTGAACTTTATTGATGTACAAAGAAGTTAGGTCTTCTAGAGCCAAGAGCTTAACAGCAGTCACAGGACAACTACATACTGCACCCAGCCTTTACCAAGTGGACATTGTGGCTGTGTACTCCAAATATACTAAAGGGACACTCTCATTTCTAAAGTAACAAATATTACTTTCAAGGGAATTTAAATAATAAAATTTCAAGAATTAATATTCAAAAAGCTCTTATCTTTACCATTAAATACAATGCCTATGGACTTCCTGGGATTGGTAAAGGAGAAGTCCAAGGGTGGTGGCAGAAGAACAAAACAAGAGCTTTATCCATGAAGCCTCCCACAACTTCTCCCCCACCCTGGCACAGCCCCACAGACAGGTCCTGCAGTGGTACCTGTATTGCTGTGTCAGCTTGCTCAGGGTTCTATAAACAGCATTACTGAAGAAACACCCTTTCAGTTCATGGAGAAGCATAGAAAAAAGTAAAGTCAGCTCCTCCTGCTGACAGGGGCTCAGCTGAATAAACATCTCAGACAAGTGGATAGTTGCAAGCCATGCAGGTCCCGCTGTCTCTCCATTTCTTCTCCCAGCTTAATGTGCCTTTTTACTCTTGGCAGAAGGATTTAAGAGATGGGCTCGAGTGTAACGGTTGGCTGCCACCCAAGAGAATTGACAAAAATAAGGGGAATGGCTTTTCAGTGTCTCTTGTGAGAGGATTAAAATGAACTTAGACAACATCTAAGTTGTTTTTCTAAGCAACTTAGATTGGATGGGCCCTATCTCATTTTTAGCATTACTTCACACATTGGTACCTCCGAAAACTTCCTTGTGCTGTTGTGACATAAATAACCACAAGAGTCCTTCTGGTGATGGATCTGATCTCAGGGAAGAAAATCACAGATGTAAAAGATTAGGAAAAAGAGACATATTTAATTATGTTGAGATCTCTTTTCCAAGTCACCTGGATTCAGACAGTCCAAATTTCTAATTTTGACAAAATGTTCAGACCAGGCTATTTCAAACCAGTTTAGTCCTACTCAGCTTGGTGGGAGCAGGTTGTTATGGACTAGTGGATCAAGTCCATTTCTTTCACTACTGGAGGGGTACGGGCACCAAAATAGCTGAGCCCACAGGGAAAAAAAAAAAAAATAGCAAAGTGTATGGTAAGAACAGTGAAAATCTGATCTACTTTCCCTTAACTTCACTGACCCATAAATTTCAATTTACCATTAATATTATTAATCTCAGAAAGTTACTCATTTTGAAGCTGACAGCATACTTGTCAATAGTCTACCACCTGTAGTTTGATGATCCAAAACATAAGCAGAATATTCTTGGCTCCTTTGGAGCTCAGAGCTGGTTTCAGAGTGGCGTAGGCCCCCAAAGGGACTGTGCTTTTAACTGCACCCGTGCTTGCATTCAGTGACAAAACTGTGCTCAGATATTAGATCCATTAACAATGGCCACATTTTTTAATGGAGAGTGTGACTTATTTGATTATCCATTTAGTCAGAACATGATTGCTCAATACCCTTTAGAATAAAGTATTTAAATCAACCCAATTCTCCCCAGATGTCTTATTAGCTACTATTCAATAAAAGAGTGGCAATTACTTGGCTCTAAAATTGTTTTTTCCCTCCAACAAAAACATTTTAAGGCATCATGCAAGTGTACATGCAGCAGTGGGCAGGAAGTCTCCTTTTGGGTTTGGGCAATCAGCCATTCATCTCTGCTTTTTGTTTCCTCAAGGTTAATCCTTCTTTCATCATGTATTAGTGGCAATAAAGTTTTTCTAGATGCATTTATTCTTGCCTATGCATAGAAACCCAATGTGGAGATCTTACAGATTATTTCTTTCAAAGCTTTGGAAGTAAATACATCTGTGGTAGAAAAGTCTTGTCTTGGTCACTTGGACTTTTCCTTATCTCTGCCTTTCTCTGATCTATTGCTTACCTATTGACTCACTGTGCTCATTCCTCCTGTGCCCTCTGGCACTTGCCCCTGAATTCTGTTGAGTTGTTAAGTGCTTGAATGAATGTGTACATGAAAGGTATCTCACATCTGGTACACCTACATCACATGTACCAGCCACCCTGTATGCATGAAATACTTTCATGTCCCCTGCCTGACCTATGCACTTTTTCCTGTTCATTGCTGTTGTTAGCTCATGTCTTTAAAAATTAAAACATTTTGTTTACCTGGAATATCCATTCTCATTGCACAGTTGTTCATGCTCTTTGAAAAACACACTTTAGATGTATTACGTATATATTTATATATTTAATACATATGTAATAGTGGTGATTTCTTGTGTCTTAAGTAAAGGAATTTAATTGCATATTGTCTTAAGAGATAGATCATGCCATACAGGAGACAGAAGAGAAGAAAGCAGTCTCTGACAAGCTAAGTAGAACTCCTTTGTGATCACAAACAGAGCAGAAGCTGAGCTCAGCAATATGACACACCAGCCACAGTAGATCACTTAATGCCACTAGGACCTTTCTGTATCTTCTCTTTAGCTGGAGAGAGTCTCCAACACCTCAGGCAAAAGTGAAATATTCTCCCTGGTTACGACTTCTGATTTTATCTCACGCTGGGATGGACTCTGTGAGATCTTGGTTTCTGGTGGGCATGGTCACTGCTCTGCTCACAATAAGAAATAGGCAGAGATGGGTTTTCTAAACCAACTACTTTCTCAGTGTGGCTGGAAAATATGGTTTGGTCACTTTGGGCTATTATATTTAAAGCAATTATTGTTTGAGGAGTCCTCTCTCTCTTTTCCCCCCTCCCTTTTCAGGGTGACGTGGTTGTTATAGACAGTCAATGAGTGGGACCATGGCAGTGCAGCTTTATGCACATCCTCAAATAAAAAAAGGCCTAGGATGAGTTGGTGTCCCTGAGGACACAGAGCACAGACCTGCTTATGACCTCCCTGCATAGACCACACTCTGCCCACAATGAGCTGCCCCCACCAACGCTGAGCCTGACCCCTCTCCCTCCTCAGGTCTAAAGCTGCAGTAGGGATACGGGAGCCTGCTCTTCCTATGGCATCAATGCAGTGTGTCCTGGCTGTTCAGTGTACAGAGCATGCTGAGATGGCAGTGAAGATCATGGTAGTGTTGGGTTGACAGTTGGACTTGGTGATCTTAGAGGTCTTTTCCAACCCTAATGATTCTATAATGGAAGCCAGAGCTCACACAATCCCAACTCCCTTACCTTTTGGGAGCTGGTACCTCCAAGGCCCCACAGAGCCAGCAGGGGACTTCAAAAGAGCCCAGTAATGAGCTAACTGTGATGCTGTGGGACCAGTGATGATCCAGCAGTAAGCCTGAGCCAGAGATGCCTCTAATTAACAGCAGAGACAAACCCACTGAGGCCAGTGCAGAGTCAACCATACTCCAAATGTGTGTATGTGTCAGGACCCAACTTGTTTGTCCAAATGCAGAATGAAGCAAGTCAACACATTTTACATTGAGCCTTACACAGAAACTGGAGAGGCTTCAGTACTTGTTTGAGATTTCCAAGAAATTATGACTGAAAATATCTGGGTGTATGTATATTTTAACAGAAATATGTATATTCTGGATGTGGTTTGAGTACACCTGTTGGAAAGGTAGGGGTGCAGTTGGTAATTACAATATCACATTACTATCCCTTGGTCACATGCGGCTAGGCTATGTGCCATTTGCTTTAATCAGTTTATATTTCAATTTTATCTGTTGTTTTATTCCAGAACATAGCTCCTCAAATATGATTTGGGCTCTCACTTCAAGGTTAAGCACATCTGCAGCTTATTATGTGGAAAAAAAAAAAATTAAAAAAAAAAATCAATCAGTGCATAGATTAATGAAGTTGACAACCCTTCCTGCAAGGATGATGCACAGACCTGTACCAAAACCAAAGCAGAATGCCTGGGGCTATTCAATCTGGACAGTAACCTTCCAATGAACATATTTATCCAGCCAAACTTTCTAAAAAAAAAAAAAAAAAAAAATCTGTTTTAGAAGCATTGTACCAATTCATTTCCAGTTTGTTGCTTGTTGTTAAGAGCAATGAAACACAATGAATCACTCCCGACCCGCACGGTGTGATTCACAGCATGCAGCTGTGGACAACCTGCATCATCTCAGGAAAATACTCATTGTGTATGACATGAACTTTCTCAGGATTTAGCTCCGTGAGCGTTCTATGCAATGAGGACAAACAATCTCACACGTAGTTTTTTGTCCACAGAAGGGTGCACTCATTTCTGAAGAGTGCTTTGCAGGTGAGGATACCCAGTAATGTTAACTTGCTTAAGAAACTTATTTCTTAATATGATATCTAAATTCCTTCCCCTTCATGTATGTCTCAAGTGTCTTCATCAGAATTTTAAAAGCCTAAAGTCCGCAGAATAGTTCTGTTTAAGTGTGCTGTTGAGCAGCATGTGAGGTAACAGCACAACAACACAACATGCTGTAAAATCATCTGTTTCTCACAAGGTCAGTCACAAATACTAGTGGATGGTGGCACAATAAATTCAGTGTTTTTAGGACTTAATTTGACTACCTGTCCTACCAACAGCTACCATGTCAAGCATTTATTGCACACAGCAATGTGAATTAACAGAAAAGCCCAGTATCTAGTGGCTTAACTTTTACGTAAGTCAGAGCTTGTTTGAGGGGTCAACCTCTATGGCAATGCACCCACAAAACAACCAACAGTAGCTATAAAAATACGGATTTATTGCAATCAAAGTTGCCCAGCACTCCTGACAAAACAGAGGTTCAGATGTCTGTTGGAAACATAACTACTACGCAACTAATTCCTAAACCTTAAGGAAAGATGAACCAGAACAGGCACACACTCACTCATAAAAGGGGAAACCTCCCACACAAGAATTCCCAAAGTACCACTCACCAAAAGAAGGGCGAGGCTCACTCATTCCACAGACACTCACTCAATCTCTGGAAGCATCTTTGGACAGCATCTTGAAGAGAAAGATCCAACTGCCAGACCCACTGTCTCACAAAAAGAGGTGAGGCTCCATTTATACCCAAGTCGAGGGTGCTCTGTGGTCATTCTAGTTGGTTGAGAGGGCAAGCCCAGATAAAACAGGCTGAGGGTCTAGACCCTGAGGCACCAGTTAATCACCATCAGGTGCAGCTTAACACCTGGGAAGTATCAAACCATTCTGGCACACCCTGGTTTTGCCCTGTTTTGTTGGTCGGGGAGGCTGTACCTGCCACAAAGAGATCCTGAGAATGACACATGGCTCTACCCACCAGAGCATGTCCTACCTAGGTAGCCATGGGGGCCATGGCTGTCCCTGTCACTCTCTTTTGTCATTAGCACAGTTCACTTGTGATCAGTCATTACAGGCAAAGAGTAATTCAGTTGGGATTTAGGCACATAGCTCTGGGGAAGTCCCGCTTTGGCCAACTCCTTTTCTGCCCTGAATCAGAGAGACTGGACGCTTGCTGTAGTGAAACCTTGATTGCCAGCACCAGCATCACATTAGCCCAGAAGGACCTGGACACTGGGTGCCACTGGTTCCCTCTTTTTTCTGATCAGGCGGGCTCTGCCCGTGCTGGCCAGGGAAACACAACAGCTTACTCAGCTGGAAATAAATGCAGCACTTCTTTTGAGTGGGAGAAAGTGGCTGTGCAGGGCTGTTCCTGGGGTGAGGAGCCCCATGACAGGGGGCAGGCTGGTCCCTCCTAATCTTGGTAAATAGTCATGTCAGTGCTGATGCAAATCACTGCCCTGTGTAGGGAAGGGGCGTAATCCTGCTGACTTAGGGGGGTGTCTTTACGTGTCCTAGACCTGCTTTTGAGTGACACCCTGGTCTGTTTGTATTTGCTGGCCTGCATAAAAGGTGCATAGAGGAATACTCTTTATTCCTTCACTTGGTTGTAAAGATAACTCCAGATGAGTCAGTTCTTTATAAACACATCCAGTTATTCAAAATGTATAATGAAACATTTGTTAAGACCAAGTTAAATCAAATGGCCACAGACACCCTGTTTGTAGGAACCGTTTCCAGTAGGTACCTGATTATGGTGCAAGAGGTTCCTCAGCACTTTGAAGGGGTGGAAATCCAAACGTCCTTTAAGTATTAACCCTCCTTTAGTGACCTTCCCCCTGTAACCCTTCCTCTGGATTGGTGGTGGGATTTGGCCCTGGGTGAGACTGAGGATCCTCAGAGCAGAAGTGGCTCCTCAAGGCTGCATGCTTGGAAAAGAAAACATAACTCTTGATGTGAGGCCAAATGAGGATGTGAGGACATAAATTAATGACAGAATTTTTAGCAAGGCTACCATTTTTGCTCCTATAAGTTTCACTTTACATTATCATCACTAGAAACTAAACTAGAGCAATCCCTGTTTCATACATTAGATTTTGTCAGCTGAAGTAGCTGAACTTTTCAGATTTAATATCTGTATATTTTTATATCAATTCAAGTCTCACATGGAAAGCTTGTTTGAAATTAAAATCTAAGTTACAGGGAAAGACTGTTGCCAAATGCAGGACTAAGCTGTGTTGATTGTCACATCTCATGTTTGACAGACTAGTCTTATGGCATACAGCAATTTTTCTCTGAACATCTTACTGAAAACTTCATCATTGAGTGATGAATGGATGTAAATCACTCTTGAAAACTATCCTACTAGATGGATTGAAAAAAATGAATGCCTGCCAGGCAAACAAAGCCAGAACCAAACCTGCAGAAAAGCTTGAGATGAGTGACAGAGAAATTAATCCCATTTCTTCTGTTACCTTTTACATGGAACATCAAATTCAAGCCATTAAAAATAGAACATTTTATCTATAGTTAAGATTTCCATGATTCTCTCCAAGCTTTTGTGTGTAGAATTGTACACTCTGAGAGTGAGCCCCTTAAAAACATGGACTGTGCCTCTGCAATGGTCCTGTTATACTATTTTTACTACTACAAATCTGTAGTTGAACCACTGTTGAGCAACAATCTCACCCAAATTAGTACATAAAGTGATTTGCATTCTTAATATTTGTGGTAGAATGTTTTTCAGCCACAGTCTGAAATACGTGATTGAGAAAGGAAAGCTCATGGTTCTGCCACACGGTCGTCTCCGGCCTCTGAACTGGCTGCGGCTCTGACGTCCCCCCTGGAGGCTGCTGTCATTAGCAGGGAAATCCTGACACTCTGTTAGACAGTTATTCACTAAAAAATAACATTCATTATGCAGACCTCTGCCCGAAGACCTGCCTAAACTGCCACTCGCAGAAATCTCCGCTGGTGTAAATGGGAGCAGCTTCAATGGCTTTGGCAGGGTGGTGACCCTGCCTGCTGCGTCTGACATACCTGTCCTGGGTTCCAGTTTCCAGCATCTCTGCTCTCACCACCAGCAAAAAGAAATAATCTGTCAAATTTTCTTCATTGTTATTCATCAGCTGTGGCTGCATTCCCATCTCTAACCTCAAACATCTTGTGCCTCTGTATTTTGTATTATGCTGATACAGGATGATTTTTCTATAGTAGTGTTTTAAAAGCTTTTTCTTAACACCTTAGGCTCTCTTATTCTCCCGCCTCGATCCATGCAACAAGTCTCCTGCTGCAAACCTGTGCGCACCCTGCAAATCTCTTCCCCCTCCACCCCTTGCTGCTGCTGCTGCTGCTGCTGCTGCAGAGGGGCTGCGATGCCAGTCCCGCAGGGCAGAGCTCTGTCCTTCTCACATGAATGGGCCCTGACGTGCCGAGATGGTTCCTACAGGCACCGTCCCTCTGAAGATGATGCTGTCTGACAGTGCGAATCAATTCAGTGCTTCCTCATCTCCTTTCAGACCAACAGGGGTTCTGGTGGTGTGATACTGAAAATGTGTTATGCGTTGACTCTCCTGGTCAGAAGGGTTAAGAGTGGTCACCGTCCTGGGCAGGCTTTAAAAGGAGCGACTTAAAGCTGCCAGAGGAGGGGGCAGGTGCCGAGCTCTGCTCCCGCTGCCACTACACCCGCCCCGCCCCAGCACAAGCTGCTGCGCCACAGCTATTCCCAGCTCCACTCCTCAACATCTTAATCCTTTCTTCTTTGACACGGAGATTAAGGGCAGGCTTGACAAATTCAAATCCAGATCAAGTAGGGTACTTCAGCGAGATGAACTCCTGGCCTGCAAATCACCGGGGGCAGGCTGGGCTCCCGGGCTTCTCACAGGAGCCCTCCGCTCTGGCGGGGCAGGTTCAGCACATCACCCTTTTCTGGTTCCAGTCTGAGTGGCGAAGGCTTGACGTGAGTCACAGAAGCTGAGATAATTTGCTGTAAACCAACCACGTCAACACCATTTTTTAAACCTTTATTATTGCATAGCTGCCAAGCACTTGTACCCACAAACACTGATCTGGGAGCTGACAACCCATCAAGGCATTTGGCTTCTGGTTTCTGATTCTGCCCCCAAAAAGCACCATTTCTGTGCACCTTTGGGACAGGGCTGGCTGCTGAATTTCAGACCAAACATCCCTGTCCCATAGCTCTTAAGAATTTACTTTTCAAACAGCAATTCTGCCCAAAATGTCTCTGTAATTTATGATCATAACAACAAGAGAATTAATAATATTTCTTACACAAAGAGCATGATTGCTTTTTGAAAAACAGGCAAATCACTATGAACTTGCATCTTATTTTTATTAGGCACTATTTTATAGTGGTGCATATATATTATATGCATTCACATGGGATGTGAACTTGGATGCATTGCTTTGGGTAGCACTTTTCCCAAGGCTTCTGCTAACCAACAACTCTGACTTCCCTCTAGTGGCCAGTTGTTTTTTTTAAACACTAATGATTAAAGACTGGGCTGCCTCTCGTGTCAAAAAAAAAAATCAGTTTGTTCTAGAAAAATATATATGAGCTTCCCTTTTGATAAAGTTTATGGTCATTGCCTAATTTTAATAGAAGAGTAGAAGCCGTTCTCTTACTAAAGCAAAAATTTGGAACCAAGCATCTGTTGGGAAAAAGCCAGGAAGAAAAAATAATCCTAGCTAAATGAAAGCTCTTGCTGGCTAATTGCCTCATTAATTGTTCAAGTTACATAATTATACCTAAAGTCTGTGGCTTGTGGCCACTACAAAATTAACACTATAGTTCACTTGTAGGCAGTGTAATCAATTTTCTAGTGCTTCCTCATGTGGTGTTTGTGCCTAGAGCCCATCAGATGGCCTTGCAAAGGACACTTTTCCTCTCTTTACTGGAAATCAAACTGTTCCAGTCCATGTCAGCTTTTTTTCCATTCATCTGTTCATTCACTTGGCCAGAAACTGTTTCAATCAGCTGCCTTTTTTTTTTTTTCCTGAAGAAGCTCTTCAAAAATACTAATTTTGGTATTCCAGGTTGGGAGTCCTCATGGTGTAGGTTCTTCATTTACTAAACAGTTTGCCTGGCTCTCTTGTATATCCCTTATTTCAGCAGCTTGGAAAATACCCACTTGCCTCAAATTCCTGGAACAACACTGGTCAAACTCCCAAGCTAAAGGAAAACGGTCTCTTCAGCTGGCCTTGCCCTACACTCACAGAAACTAGTTGCTTGCCAGGAGACAGTTTAACCTTGCTTCAAAAAGTTAGGAAATTAAAGCAACTGCTTTATGTGTTTGTTCATTATCAAACCTACAAACTTAAAATTTTCAATTCAGTTTGTCAAAAATGTCTAAGATTACTAAGTCCTTCTAAAGCTTCTGGAACAATAGCTGGATAAATAGAAAAAAACCCAAACATAAAACTCTCCAGAGGGAGAATAATGTACTATTAATCTATTACATGCTGTTCGTCAACAAGAGAGAGTCTGGTCTCCACCGAGCGGGTTGTGCTGCTCTAGACAAGCAAGGGCTCCTGCTGCCTCTCCTGTGTGAGTAAAGTTGCCTTTGGCTGCTTTTCACCTTTTCCCTTTCAGGCCAGCTATCACACTGGCTGTTTCTAAAGCCTTTACAAGAAACCTCCAATAATAGACCTCTGTTCTTTCATTTTCTCTGTCCCAACAGTGTAATTTTTGCTTCCTCTTCTTACTGTGCAGGTTGGGCTAAGTTTTTATGCCAGCATGCCCATAAAGCCTCTTGTGCTACAGCACGTACATTGCAGACAACCTACTTGGAATATATATCCTGAATACTGCCATTTAGAAATCTCCCCTTAGTTCTATGAAGTCTTGAAGGTCTCTAGAACTTTGCAAGCACAAGGCAGAGCAATGTATGGAGTAGGCTGCCATCTCTGTCAGGTAGGATGCTGGGTTTCAAGATGCAGCAAAGCATCCCTCTTCAGAGGCCTTTGGACTAGGAAATAGAGCAGCCCTCTCCAGAAAATATGTCTTAGTTGTTTATTATCAGAGCCAAATGTAGTTCATTCCTTAATGCAGCATGAGCCCCAGCAATTAAGTTAGGTACTAGACTTAGCCTGTCTGAACTTCCCATGTTTGAAAGCTCGGGTCTGAAGCCCTGGGCGTGTGTGTTTGTACAACATGGCAGACTGGGGACCAGCCTCCTCTTCACTTATATCCAGTCTGTAATAGAAAACCAGGCAGAATTAAATCCAATTTACAGTAGCAGCTTAGGGTTTTTTTACATGATGCCATAGGTTGGTTTTTTTTCAGCTGACAGGGAAACCACACTACCATCTAAACTTTATTTTACCTCAGCACCTCATGGTGAGGAGAACAAGTTGAAAGTCTGGCTGGGTCCTGGTGACAGGAGCTGTCTCCTGCTCTTCCTCACTCTCCAACTTGTAGCATATGCAAACCCATCACTTGCAAGCTGCCTTCAATTATATCCTGTGGGGCTTCCCCAGGGAACAAGGTCAGTGCTGCCAGATTCACAGCTGGGCAAACTTCTCCCACCCCAACTGAAGGATCCATCTATCAGATATTAAACATGATCTGGATTTTTAATGAGCTCATCTACATGTGAGCAAAACAAGGAACTTTGTGTGTTTTTATTGCCAAAAGTCATGACATCACAAGAATCGCAATTTTCCTCCTTGTTTACAGTCATGATGGATCACATCTACTGTCTGTCAAAGTCCTCTTGACATGCATTTATCCTGACAGCTTGGTCTAAAGTTTCCACTTCATGTGTACAAAGAGCAGCAAGAGATCCCTTCAGAGATTAAAAAATGATGGCCAGTTGGATTTACTTACACCCCGGGGGGCATCCCTTGGGGGCACATTCCTACAAGTAGCACATTCAGTTATTTCCATCTTCCCATGATACCAGTTGCTGCTTCTGCCAGCTCTGAAATATTCTTTCCTGATATAGTAGAAGGGGAAGACTGAGAGAGGGAGAGTGACAGAAACATAACAAAGGACAATTACTTTTCAGACATTACTGAAATCTCATAATCTTCCTGCTTTTCTCCCTAATTCTTCTTTCAGAGAAGGAAACACTTCCATACTGTAGATGATATTCTCTATATTATTTCAGACTTAGAACGGGCCAGACAGCACATGAAGAGAATTTGGTTCCTCAGTCTTTTGCCACTTTGCCTCTGCTAAGGGGAGCCACAAGGAAGCTGTATTTTCCTAGGAACAATGCGAGAATAGAAGATTACAAGAAAAATTACCGTTGGGGTATCCTCTTTAATTCCCTTTGGATTTATACAATCACTTCAGTGAGAATAAAACCAAAAGCAAAGGTTTATCACTAAAAGGAAAATGTAGCTACTATACGGATTAGTACACTGAGGGGAACATGCACAAAGAACGCACGTCTGTCTCCAAAAATCGTATGAAATCTTTTGTCCTAACAAAGCCTAGGGAACTCAGACCCCCTTTTTCAGGAATTACTCTTTAATCAGAACAGAAACAGCTGTATTTCTTACCTCCCAGCCAACACACGTTGCTGGGAAAATCAACAGATACGTGTACAG
Source organism: Brachypteracias leptosomus (assembly GCA_013401335.1). Classification (NCBI taxonomy): domain Eukaryota; kingdom Metazoa; phylum Chordata; class Aves; order Coraciiformes; family Brachypteraciidae; genus Brachypteracias; species Brachypteracias leptosomus. Next base: position 63,393 of record VYZX01018476.1, read on the forward strand.
AAAACCAGGCAGCCCAGTATCTGAAGGTGCCAGAACTGAGACTCTGGAGATGGCGGAGTAACCAGGGTTGGGGTTTCCAATTGCACAGGAGTGCTGGCAGAATGGCTCCTGATTCAGGGATAAAATCCCTCTTTCCCACATCATGGCCAAACATCAGTTTTCTGATGTATATCCTGAAGCATCTGTGTCTCTTGGAATCCATGGCTCTCCTGCAGTCTTCTCTCCAGAGCAGCTGCCCTCCCGCCCAGCCTGTTTCCGTTCATGCACAGAATAGACAAGATATGAAAAGAGCATTGCAATGGATTTTGTGTACTGTAAAAGATGTTATTTAAAATGTCCTCGCTTCATCTACCGTTTAAAAACAGACACCCAGAATTCTGTATGTCAGACAGTGCCCTTAGGACACAAAATTCTGATTTGGGATCCTATCTGAGGGCTCTTAATTTCAAATAAACATTCTCATTTTCTCATATTCACTCTTGCAGGTATGGAACATGACTGGTTTGGGTTTTTTTCCTTTGCAGAAATATGACTAAATAAAGCATCCATGGAAGTAAAATGTAAACAGCAGGAGATTTCAATGGGAAATGGGCAGACAAATTCACATTTTTCCAAATGGTAGCACGTAAGGATATGCAATGTTCATTTGGCTGCAGTACATAAAGTCCTCTGACATCATGGGAATAGCTTCTGCCAGAGTCAGTTCATGCATTTTTCCACTTGGAAATTCTTAATGACATGGTGAATCAGATGTGATTTTTACTGCTCGTGTAAACAGAACAAACAGTGAAATTTTAAAACCACATTTATTTTTAATACAAAATCTGTTGCACTATTACAGAAGTGAGCCTGTATGTTTACCCCCACATGCACAGATAATTCAGCATCTACAATTAAATTAAGAGTAAAATTATATTTCTCTTTTACCAAAACCATTGGCAAATCTTATTTAAGAAACATTCTCTTTGTGCTTTGTAATCAATGTCTGTAGGACTCATTTCTTGTTTCGGTTCCCACTAAGAAAACTGATCAATGGAAAGCTCAAAGGTGCAAAGAAGCCTATGACAGCTGCCTTGCCTAGGGGATTACTTCAGTTGTGCTTTACCTACAATATATACATGGAAGCTGCGAGGTGTGCCATGGTCTAATGTAACGCGCCAGCAAAAGCTCTGAATGGTTTGATTAGGAATCTGCAGTAAATAAGCAGAACAGTTCACTACTTTGTTTTCACAGCAAAAAAAAAATAAATAAATAAAAGGACTATTTAAGTAGATGCTTTAAAATACCATGCACACCATTGGCTATAGTACTTCTTACACAGTACAACATAAGCTTTCGTGGTTTATTTGTCTGTCACACCTAGAAGCATATAGCATCTACGCTTTAAGTGTATTTACAAATTCAACAAAATATCTACATATAAAAAGCTTACTTAAAATTAAACTTGATGCAAGTTATGAAAAACCAATTTATTGGCAAATGAAACTGAGCATTCCTTCAACCATAGGTTGTCATAAAAATTTATATCTGGAGGTAAACATTTGATTGATATCGTAGGCGAGAAAAAATAATTTTGTAACCGAGAATGGAAACCCTTGACCACTAAACCCAGTTAGCACTTGTCAGGTGGAACCCCGGGGTTCTGAGCGGTGACCCCCCCCGTGCTGCTTCAGGGGGTAGGTAATGAGGGAGCTGCCACAAGGATCAGGCCGGGACGCTGAGGGAGATGCTGCTGCAGGCAGCTCGGTTTGGCTTTTCAACAATTTATTTGACAAGAGCTTCTACCTTGCTGCGTTAGTAAATAATTTAATTCTGGTTGCGTTTTGCTGCTTTGTTTAAATCTTCTAAGGCCATGAAAACATGTTGTGCCATAACTGTCTAGAAAGCATTTATTTTATTTTCAATGGAAAAAGAAAAACTCGTACTCTTCTTTGTGTCATTGAAAGTATTTAAAATCTTCCATTTTTAGCACAACAGTTTCATAACACTCTTTTCTTTTTTCCTTCACCTTTTTTTCTTTATTTGGCAATGCTAGTAGTCTGCTAATCACAGTTTACTGCACCAACTGATTTAGTAGTATAGCGCATTATGGAATGCATATTCTTTAAAGGCACTGAATGTATTTTGCCCTGTGTTTTCTGGAATATGTTCTCTTGTTTTTAAAGTTTTTCTTTCAGTGACTGTACAAATTCCAAAATGCATTGCAATGCGTTATCTTTTATGCCCTAAAATCAATTCAATGTGTTTCGATGTAAAAATAGAACACTGTACTGCTGTAATACTTGATAGATTAAAAAGGCTATAAAGTAATAGGAGCAAAGAGCAGATAATAGGGTCTCATTAAGCATCAGCAAATGCAAGTGTCATACTTAAATCATTTAGCAATTATATACTGTACATACGGTTCCTAACTGTCTTGCAAAAAGACATATGATAGCTAGACATTAAGTCACCAATTTCACAACAATGTCCACAAAGACATTGAAGTTCTATATAATACTACGATAACACTCTGACAATGGGAACGGAATTCATACCCAGGGATTCAGCCGAGGACTGCATAACAAATTGTCAAACCATGTTTTGATAGTGTACACGAGATGATCTGTGAATTATGTAGCTTTTGTTTTTCCCCATGCGTTATACTGTATTTTCAACAGGAAAGAAAATTACAAGTCGATGTTATTGGGTCATTTCCTTTTAAAAAAAGTAAAAATACCCACCCAAGTTTTGAACGAAACCTGAATTTCGTGTTTTGATTCATACCAACGTACCACTTAATGTGCCACGATGCTGTGTAACTGTATGGACCTGCATGTTCCATAGCATTAACATCTGGTGGTGAGGAGCTCCATTACCTGCGTGTTCATAGCATGAGAAGGAGGACGTACAAGTGCTTTAAACAAACTGAAGAGACAAGGGGATCGAGTTCCGTGGTTACACAAATGAATTCATGGCATTGACAGGAGAAGGAGCCTCAGAGCTTTCATTTCCTTCTGCAGGTTCTTTCTCTTTTTTACCGCTATATTGTCCAATAAAGGAACCATCCTCATTGAACTGACCATTTACACCTTCTCCATAGTCAACTAAACTATCATCACTGTCTTCTTTTTTCACAGTTCTGTCTGAAGGTGTCCGACTTCCTTTTTTTAGAGGTTTATGGTCCTCTGCGTCACTGGAGACACAAACAAACAAACAAAATTAACTGGTGTGTTTTATGTTAAGACAAAACCAGCCATGCATGCAGAGTTTATAAAAAGCATGTGTGCAGCCCTGTAATCCTTTAGTAAACCCACATCACATTGTAGAGGCAGATCAATATGATGTAGTTGACATGAATACATGGTGTAGGAATGGTTTAAACAGAGAATGTCTTCAGTGGAGGGAGAGGGGAGGGTGTGGTTTCTTTTTCCTTTTATTTTTTCCCCCCCCATCGTGCATGACTTTTCAATGATAAGATTTATGCCCTTGGCTGGGAAGCAATTTAGATGCAACTGCAAGCATTAAGAAGTGGGTTGTAAAGTTATAAAGAAAATTTATTTGTTCTCCAAAGTAACGAGCTTATGATGCGCTGTGAAGTTAGTCTGTTAAACTTCTTAATTTCTTTGACTCCTTGAATATGAATGAAGAATGAATTCGGTTAAATGAAATATACGGATTTTCTTTACTAGTATAAAGAAAATAAAAGTGCCGCATTTCAAATAATTTGTTACATAATGCAGGCCAGACTTGCAATTATCAACCTTACCTTTCAAGAGACCTACATATTCCATTAAAAGGGTGCAGAAGAAACAAATGAAAATAGCCTAAGAAGAAAAGCAAAGTCCATATCCTGATAGTGATCAGTATTTTATCAATAATAATTTGCTCTTAAAATTGCTAAAACAATTAGCGTATACAGGTAAAGCAACAATTTAGATTACAATAGCTACAGGTAAGCAGTTAAGAGCATGCTTAGCTTCATCACCTATCAGATCCACCTCCTTATCCTCATCCATAACTGACAACATGTTCTGACAATGGTGATTTGGAGGACAACAGGAGATGGAAAGAAAGGCAGGGAAGAGAGATCCCTCTGGCAAACTACTAGGGTCTTTCCCTTGTCAGTGGAAATGCTGCAGCACCACCAGGATCCCCCCAAAGAAATCTGCACCTGTGGTCAACTTGTACTTCAACAAGCAGATGTAGTTGGACTCTTTTTTGGAATCCTTTATGCTGCATTTCAGTTTCAAGATGAAGATTTATGCAGCAGCTCTAAAGCATTTTCAATTAAAACCCACTGTTGCCAGCTGCATTTTTGGGTGCAATTATTTACCTTGTCTTAGACAGAATGTGTGACTCTATTTGCATATAGGTTACAAAAGAGCAAGTGAATTTTGGGTTGTTTTTTTTAATTTAAAGACTCCCAGCTCATTGAAAATATAAAGAAACATGTATAGACTACCAAGGAAATAAAAATATATTTGCAATGTCCACAACATTAGGGTGAGTATATATCCAGCTGTGTAATTCCTAAAAACAAATACCTTAGTTCTTCCAATAATTATATTTCTTGTTTTTAATAAGAATAACTTGAATAACTTTGAACACCCAGAGAAACTATATACATATATATAGCACATACAAGTCACACAGATGATATTGTTAGCTCAAAAATGCCCTGTTGAGAAATGTTTCACTACTGCTAGAAAACCATTTCACCAATTTTCCATCAAGCTGTTTCCCCTCATCACTTTTTTTGGAAGACTCCAAGTTATCACATGCTAGAAGTAGTACATCTCTAATATGCATGTACTTATAGAAAAAGCACACCTGAGGTTTTATTCTTCTATGCATACCCAAGAAAGAAGTGGTGGGAATATCTATCTTATTAAGATATAAGAAAACTTTCACGTTTCAAGGTAACAAATCTAAACCTGACTGTATCAGTCTTGACTTTTAAACATTGCTGTATACATGGTGTGAGGATGAAATTGTGATCTGTGCTTGCTCACATTACAAGGATATAGACTAGTAACATTTAAAAGAATTCTCCTCCAAAATATCAATCATCCAGCAGCCAAGTGCAGATGTTTATAATGCTGCAAACACAAGCAGATTATACAGACATCACTGAAGAGAGTTATTCTGGAAGGACCATGTATTTAAAAGGCTGAAGACCAAATGGAGTATTTAAAAATCACCTGCAATGCAGTTTCTCCATTGCCCACATCAGAGGGCATCAGAGTCACTGCACCAGGTTGTACAATCCAAATGAAGATCAGACCCTCACTCTGAAGGACTACCAGGTCGTGCTCCAAAAGAAGCGTGGCCTGCAGCGTTTACTGCTTTCTGGGTAATAGCATTCAGCAAAAAACACTGCACATATGGTTTGCTGTCTAATTTTAGATGAGCACCTTCATAACTGCTTACACTGTAATATGTTGGAATGAAAATAAATTAAAATTGCATTTATACCACATGTCAACTGGTCATCAAACTCTGTATAAGTATTCTAAAGTGTGACCTTGTCCAGTGTAATCCACTAGGCTGAAATTGACACTAAATAATTAATACACCATCGCTGTTTTGAAAAATCAACTTTTTGTGTGTTTAATCCAATATTCCAGTTCAATTTTCATTAATAACTTAAATCTGGGTTACAGGAACTTCAGCTTTTAGGGTTTCTGTGTTTGAAATTTGAAAACAAAGTTTATTTATAAGCCAATGATGGAATACTTACATGGTTGCATCATGTCTGTGATTTTTCTATGTTTTAGTTAGGATGCAGATTCTACTGCCCGTATAATTAAAACCAAAGAAAGAAACCTGCTGATTTACCCAGGAGTGTATCCTGCACAGGGGTGGGCACTGCTGGAAGAGCAGGGTTACAGCAGAGGTACAACTGAAATCTGAATCTGGGGATTCCCTCCCTTTCTGCACTACATGAGTTCAGAAAGAGGTTCTGCCAAGACTGGCAGTGGGAAAAGTGGTGGGAATTAACCCAGGAAGCTTTCCACTCCTGGGTCAGAAAGAGGAAAGATATGCCATGGTACCATTTATTCTTCATCAAACTGGATTATGACTCTTGTATCAGATGAATACAATGTTTGAGGTGGAAGGGAAAGAAACTGAGGAATTAAAAGGAAAACAAGTGGGAAGAGAGAAAAAAAGTGAAGACACCCCTGTTTTGGACAGAACTTTTGTAACCCTGGGGGTGCAGAGCAGAGGAGGGACCCTGCTGTTCCGGGAAAATGGAAGCTGACACATTTTCTGTTTGCCATCAGGAAGCAAACTGCAAAAGCAGCTGCCTTGCCTTATGAATATGGGTGCCTAAAGAGCGATAGAACACTTCAGGCTGTAGAATATATAATACTATGTTGCAAAAACATGTTAAAGCCATAAATTTTGATACAGTATCTGCAAGATTTGCTAATCTTGCTTACAGTTCATAGAACTGTTCAAAAATGCAACCAGGATAGACCATAATTTCCTTTAGTTTTCATTTGTGGTTTTGCTCGCTGCCTTTTATACTTACCTAGTGTAATACCATGAAATATAAAATAAAGTGCAAATTGGCTTGACTAAAATTACAGTGGAAAACTGAAGAAGTTTTTTGAAAAGTGTGGTTGTATGCAGTGCATATGATTAATAGTGAGACAAGTACTGGGAGTGAACAAAACAAGAGGTGAGAATGAGCATGAATTCTATATTAACATCAGACAGCCATGAAAGTTAAGTATAGTGATACTTCTACTATTTGTTGTTGTATAAATAAATTTCACACTGGTAGCTTTTTAAGGATGATATGTACCAGTCATTTAGATAAGTATTGATACATACCACACACATTTCTTGCCCTTCTAGTAAAAGAGCAGTATTTAATATCAAAGAATACTCTAAAAACATGATTTAAATATTTCTCATAAACGATTGCTAATATATAAATACATATTTCTTTTTCTTAGTCTAATGAAACATATCTCAAACTTGCAACTAATTAAGAGATATAAGAAGTATGGAGGCGACAATAACGTGCAAACGCAAACTACAAACTTATTTTTTCTTAAGAAGTACTTCAATTTCACAAGCTCATCATTTATTGAAAGAAATATGTACCTTGAGATCTCCTTTCTTCTTTCAACTTTTCAATTTTTCTTCCTTAGATATGGGCACATGCAGCAACCAGTCAGAATGAGGAAGACAGTTTTACGATGCCTCTGCAGTCCAGCAAGCAACTAGTTCCCACTAAACTTTGCCACATTCATGGACATGCAAAAAGACTCAATATATGGTTAGCAATATACTTCTTTTCCTCGTAACGCAACTGTCAGATGGAAGGCAACATCAAACAAACAAAACAGGAAAAGCACTCTGGGCAATGGGGCACAGAAAGAGGATGCACAAGATGAAAACTCTCCTCAGTAAATTGCTTTTTCTGCACCCTCAGGTCAACAGCCCAGAAGTTTAAGCAGTCACGTAAAGCCACAGAGGTCCCTTAGGCTGTGGCTTCCCTGCACGCTCCAGGAGAACCTCTGCCCCAATATCTCACAGGTTTCTGCTCACACTCCCAAGCTGATAGGACTGTGCCAATGAAAAATGCTTTCCCTGTGCACTTATGCACCTCTATCCAATCTAGACTTCAAAGCATTTTACTATTTCTAATCTAGCACATCTGTGTTAGTTTTCTGAGTAGTTTTCTCTGTAATACTCAATCTTCAATCCTGGTAGAAGCTGGAAAACCTGGGAGATTGAGCTCTGGCTTTAAATGGCAATGGGCTGAAAGAATTGTTAGTCAAAGAACCTGACTCACTCCTGGTGAAAATTTTAAAGAAAAATCTGCTTGGAGAAATTCAACCAACTTTCTGCCTTTGCTATTTCTGGTGAAAAATTATACAAAGGGAAATCAAAGCACTGATTTTAAAAGTCATGACACAGATGTTCAAGAATTAAAATAAGAACCATCAAAGAAAGCACACATGTGTAAATGAGGACACAGCAAGACCACTGCCAAATCCAACTGGACTGTTCAGAGACAAGAACTCTTCAGGCAGTCCATTGACATCATCTCTTGCACTAGAAGGGACCAGGCTTAGAATGATGGTGCTGAGGCACAAATCATTGCTAGGTCCCTGTGGAAACACACCAAAGCTGCAATAAAACTTGAGTAACTACAAAAGAAAAAATATACTATTGTAGTTACAAGTTATATTCTTTCTGTTCATCAACCCAGAACAAGAAGTTCGAAGAGTAATGTATTATCTAGCAATCTCAGAACTCTCCACCAACCACTTCCAGAAAGTCTCTCATATCCAAGAAAATATACTATGGGTGTCAAGATGTTGAAGAAAAATGGCAAAATAATTCAACAAAATGTGCAAACATCCTGTCTTACCACACTACCAGCCCTACTACTGAGCTGCCTTGTCCTGTCTGATCTTCCTATGAACATTTTCCAGATTGCAATGAGACAATAGAGTTTCATACTTCTAATGAGGTTAACTAAGAAATGCGTGCTTGCCATCTCTCCCTGTTCATGAATCCACAGGTCTGTAGATGTCACAACTTCTGAATTTCTCTTGATTTAGGACCCAGGGTGAAAATTTAGGCTGATTCATAAACCTACACTGACCTGAACAGGACCTCTAGGTAGTCTTCAATTTTAATTTAAATAACATGGTACTTCTTGTATTTCTTGCAGTTTCTTGGTGTAAGCATTCATTGACTGTCCAAAATTTACTACCTTGGTCTTCTTCAACTACTGGGATTGCAGCACAGGTTGCTACAGAGGCACCATTTTCCCATATTATGTGGAAGTGCAGCTATTCCTCCAGCCACAGAAACAAAGTGTACCTAGTCGTTTTGTGATTCCTGAAACACCTGTGTTTCTTTTGTTGGACCAACATGGCAGGAAAATCTGATGCTGGCTCATTCTGCAGAAAGTATGCTCTTAGATGGAGTTGAAGAATGCAAAACTTCAAACAAGTCCAATCCATCCCAAGAATACTGGGAAGTCTAGAAATTGAATGTGACAAAAAACCTCCCCTAAAACTGAGAGCTATGACTTCTCTAGAATATCTTAATTAGTCATTAAGATTTAAGTAATATAGTAATTTAAATCTTATTTTGAAACAACTAATTTTCTAAGCATTGTCCTGAAATACTGAAGTCTATTCAGCATAAATTTCCAATTCTCTCACTCTTCCCTGTTCCTCAGACAGGAGGAAGCAAGTCTGTGTTCTTAGAAAGTCCCTCTTGATGGTCTGGTGTCTCTCTGAAAGTGAGATGTCCTTTCGTACTTGGCATGAAATGACTGTGAGACCTTATACTTTCCCTTCCCTCCTTTAAACTTTGGAGGAGAACGCAAGGAACTCAGACACTTGTGAGGATAAGAAAATGAAGAGCTTCCAACAGAGGCCTTTTTTCTCAGCTGACGAAAGGAGTGTTTGTGTTCTGAGAAATCCTTCAGGATCTGGACCAAGGATTCACCAAAGAGCTTGCCGCCTATGTATGGTAAAGACAGCAGCTTACATCTTAGATCTTGGGATGAGGCCCAAGGACGTAGCCATAGAGCTCTCCAGGCGACAGTGAGGCACGCCATATTTTTAACGGTGAGTCTAAGGGAATCCTCAGCTGCATCATGGATAAAATTAGCTGCAATTTTACAGAGCCTGCGTTTCCTCTGCATGGCACCAGATGGGACCCATTTCTTTCTGAATCTGTCTTGCTCTTCCTCCAACCATATTAGTAATGCTCTAGAAGCATAAGAGCAGTAGATAGATACCCCAAGCTGGGCTGCAGCTAGCTTGAAAGATCTCTTAATTGCTTCCTCAACCTTTCTATCAGTAGGATCTTTAGGGAGAGCATCCGTATTAGCAGGCACTGATAGTACAGGATCACTAGTAAGCAATACTCTGTCTACCTGCGGCAAGGTCCCCCACAGAGCAGCTTTATCCACTGGAAAAGGATAGAGTTTGCGTAGGACTGGTGGGGCTTCATGCTTTGCCTCAGGATTACTCCAGATCCTACAGACAAGATCTTCCACCATTGAATCAATAGGAAGGACATTATCTACCTTGCCTTCTTCAGAGGGGACAAGCAGTTCTTCTGAAGCCCATTTAGATTTGAAAGAGTTTAGCATTAACACTCTCTTTATGTGCTTGAATAGATAATTCTGATTCTCCATGTCAAACTTGCGCAGAGGATTTGGTCCTTCTTGGTTTTCTGTAAGGGACTCAGATGACATCTCCCCATCTTCAGAGGATGACTCAATCTCCAAGGCCTTGTCAGCCTCAGATTTCTTCTTCCCAGAAGCTGTTTGACCTTTTAAACTGTCCATATGGTCAGACTCAAAAGGTTGGGAACTGCTCCCAGTTGCTTCTAGAGGAACCACTGGAACTTCTGTAATTGGTACCCTGGGATGCTTTACTGAATGGGGCCTACCCTGTGCCACAGAAGTTATACTTTGCCTGGCTGCTGTCAAAGCATCCTTTAAGACAGTAGCTAGCTCAGGCAAAATTACAGATTTCATTAATGAATTCTTTTGAGATTCAGAGAAGTGAGTAGTAGTAGAAGGTCTTACCTTCCTGTGGTAGGAGCTCTGAGTGTCTTCTGAATCTGAGCTGTAGTCTGGGGTCTGGCTGAACCAGTGCTGGAGAGGAGAATGTTGCCTTGCCACTGAGCCACCAATTGAGTTGCAGCTGAGGGGTTGCTGGAAAGGGGATGGCTGTCCTGCCTGAGAATCTGAGCCCTCCTCCGACCCCAGCATGTGTTGCTCAGAAGCATGATGTCTAGAGCCATGCCTGTACTTCCATTCATCTGACCTCTTTTTCTCTCGGCAGAGGGAAGCAGAGACAGAACTAACCCTTGTAAGCTCAGAAGACTGCCTAGCCCTCCTCCTGGTGTAGGAGGTCTCTGATCTGGTGCTGGAGTATTGATCCCCTGACCTTCTGAAGAAGTTGGATCTGTCAGATCTCACAGACTTTGCTTTGGTAAAGACAGGGTCTGCTTCGGGAGAAATGGCACAGCTACCTTTTCTTTTCTTTTCCTTGTCCAGTTTCTTTCCTGTCCAAGCAGACATGGACCTGAAGTGATGAAAAAAGTTCAAAATACTCGAATTCCTGGATCTTTCAAAAATTACTTTTTTTTTCAAGGGAAACCCTATACCCTTTTTTCTCAAAGAAGCACCGCATCATGACCACTGCTATGTGAGGCAGACAAACTGGGAACTGAGTGACTGCAGTGATGCTGGGCTGCAGAGAGGGTGCCAAGATATCTTCTGTAATCTGACTGGTTGCTGCTGCTGCCCTGTCTCTAAGGAAAAAAGAGGAAAGCCCAATATAGACTAATTACACAGAAATACATTTTAGAAAGGAGTCTTTGCATGGTAAATAGGATGAACTCTTTCATGGGAACAAGTCTGAAAGCTTGGCATGCATCTGTCCATATTCACCAGACATAAGGTGCACTAGAGGATTCTATAGATTAACTTAAGCCACTTAAATATAGAGATATAAATTCAAATCTTGCTACAGGTCACGCATGAAAGCAGACTTGAATAGTCTTATTCTAGGCCTGAGAAAACATGGATTGAGGTCACATCATTTATACAATTCTGGACAAAGGTCACTTCCTGCTGCTGAAAGTTCCAGGTATCACAAAACAGGACTGCTTGGGAAAACTTGATAGTACTTATTTACCTTGGCTTCCAAACATTGCTTCACACTTCCCATCAGCTGAATATAATTAATCCATATGCACTTAATGCTGTAATGAAATACTATTCTGAACTCATTAACCTAAGCAGAGTATTGTATTTTTTTTAAATCAAGGAAGAATAAACAGAAACTGCTCTTTGGCATACAGAGCTGTAAATCTATTCCAGTCAAATCAAGATGCACATTTCCCTTATATGAAGGAGCTACAGCAATACAGTAGATCCTTCCTGAAAAAGAAGATTTTTTCTGCGTACATTTGTAAATGTAACATTTTCAAAACAATAAAGGGCATTTACAATGCTTTTAACACAGGAACGTGCTATAAAATCTATCATAATGCCCATGTAAAATATAATGGTACTGAAATAATTAGAAAATAATCACATTATTTCTTATTCTAATCAAAAACCGAATAAGATGCTACTTATTTAATAAGCTATACCCATAATTTTTGTATAAGCAGAGTTGCTAAGGCATGCTTTTTGTGATGCCAGGAGACTCAGCTAGGTCACATTTACAATAAAGGAAGAATAGACAGGAATCAGAGCCCTGTTGCATGCTTTGAAACTGCTCGCTATGTATCCTGCACTGAAACACATGAAAAGGAGATTTGTACTTTCTTGTAGGACTTTCCTTCATCTCAGTGTATCACATCACTTCCTTGTTATTGGATTAGGTGTTAGTACTGGCAGCCATTTCAAATGCATTTGTGTTCCAGTCAGTGTAACACCAGATTGTCTTGATGAGGCTTCAATTAGAAAAGTCTTTTCAAAAACCATAACGCTACATGTGCCCTGATCGAAAGGACACCGTATCTAGTATTTAAATATATTAAAGATGGGTCTTTAAATAAAGATTCCTGACTTTAAGACAATTGTGTTTGAACCTGGATTTCACCATGCATTAGTGAATGGCTTCTCCTGAGCTTGGATGTTTGGGTTTTTTTCCTAATGGTGTGGTTGTAATGCTATCTATAGTTCTATACAACACTGGATACAGAATATTTGTCAACATGGGAAAAAAAAAGTTAGTTTGAATTAGTAAGTGTGATATTCCATACAGCACACGTGTGATATAACCACTGAACATGACAAACACATCAGTTGCTCACCTGTATTCACCAAATGTTCCATCGTCTTCCTTCATAGGTTGTATTTCTGGATCAGCGTGTGCATCTTCCTTTTCTTTCACTAAAATATTGGAAATAGTAGTTTTTACCATGAAATTGCAAGACGAGAAACCTTAAGGCCTTAATTTCTCAAACTGATCACGTTTGGCAGGAACGTGGTTTGAATAAAAATCATTTTTTAAATGGGGGCCTTAAGCTGTTACATTTTTTTCTTTTGAAGGAAAAGATTTGTTAATTAGTTACAGAATTTTATTTTCATTCAAGTACAAAATACTGTATGTCACTCTGCATTAGTAAAACTTCTTGCTTTCATTTCTAGCACTAAAGAGAAAGTTTTGTTAAAAACCCTACTGAAATACTTCAGTTATGTTATTAGTAGAGCTATTGTTTTTTGAAATCTGAATAATTGAGTTTTACTTATCCATGCTCCATATTTCCTCTTGATATTCCTCTCATGCTGACTGATAAAACTGAATCAGATTAACTTGTCAGTTTGTACACTTTCTGCTTTTATTTCATGCATTAAGAGTCAAAGGAATTTTAAATAGTGTTTTAAGAATTACTAATATTGAGAAAAATATCCATGGTCTGTTAATTGCTTCTTTTCTATAACATGATCAAAAGCAGAGCAAACCCACATACACTGGAACCTAAATTTAACACAATTTGTGTCTCTTGCACATCCTTGTGTCCTGGTTTGATCTAGAACAGAACTAATTCTATTCAGTGATTTTACTTTTCAGCTCAGTCTCTTCTAACCAACTGCACTTTCTGAAGTTAATGACATATTTTCACAGTGTCTGCTTCTAGCAGTGATAACACTTGATGTT
>VYZX01018478.1:0-18475 GCA_013401335.1 Brachypteracias leptosomus
GGTCTCCGTGTCCTCCGCGTCACTCCCCATCATAAGTTCTCAGTTCACTGGTTTGAACTCCCTGTAGTATGCTACAGTATGTAGTATCCAGAAATGAAATGGTCTAAATGAAATGATAGTCCTGTGGAGGTACAACCAGTTTAAAAGAGGAGATTCAAAAGTTGGTTTACATCATCAGCTGGCAAGATTTTTCAGCTGTATCTCACAGATCTGCCATAGGCCCAGTGCAACTAATAATTGTCATTAATTTGGATAAATGAACAGAGATTACGTTGATATGGTTTGTGGTTGACATCAGGATAGGAGGAAATTAAAATGTTCTAGAAAATGGGATTAGAAATAGAAATATTCCCTGTAGACTGAAAAATTGTCCTGATCAAAGATGTATTGGTTGGAAAGAGCCTCTGAACATCTCCAGTCTAACTGGAGCAGGACCATCAACCATACAAGGTCAGGATGGCCATAGCTTGGCCCTACCAGGACCTGAACCTCCATAGGATGGACACCCCCCATCTCCCTGAGGACCTGTCCCAGGGCTGGTTGCATGTAGTGATGGACAAATTTGTTAAGAGATGAATCCCCTTGCATTCTAGCTGGTCCTCAGAGATTAGAGGGGCTAGGGGTGGCTGGACTTCTCTCTTAATAGATATGCCAATTATTGTTGTGAGTACAGGTCCGACACCTGATAGACAAACAGTCCATATGCTGTAGGTCTGGTTGTTGTGACTATAGGTCAGACACCAGATACACAAACAGCCTGTCTGCTGTAAACCTGGTGGCATTCAAAAGAAGCAGTCGGATACACGAATAGCACGGGTTATTCAAACGCAACATATACAGATTCTTTAAGATTGCCAGTGATAAATGCACTAAGCTGCAGACTAGCTATATAGCTCTAAAATAATAAGACTGCAATCACAAGCTTAATCTCCCGGGAAAGCAACCCATTAATAACCGCGCGGGTAGCACACCTCGATAGCACACAGCTCCAGAGAGCCAGCTACGCTGCTTGCTGCTGGCACCAGAGCCGATTCGTTGTTAAAGGGATACATGCACTGTTCGCTGCTTGGCATAGAGCAGACTTTTCTTAAAGGGGAATGCACCGTACCAATTATCGCTTTTACAGGACTATAACAGAGCAATAAGTATCACTGTGTCCTCACTAAGTATTGTGCCTTGAGTGAGTTTGTGCATAGAGATCCTCTCGAACTGAGAACACCCCCTGCACTGAGCAGAGACATCAGCAACTAGAGCAGGTTGCTTAGGGCCCCATGCAACCTGACCTTGAATATTTCCAGGGATGGGGCATCGACCACCTCTTTGGGCAACCTGGGCCAGGGTCTCACCACCCTCAGAGTAAATTTTTTTTCCTTATCTCTAGTCTGAATCTACTCTCTTTTAGTTTAAAACTGTTACTCCTTGTCCTATTGCTACACAGATATAAAAGGGATCTCAGTTCCAAATGTTTCTCTTCTCAGATCCAGTCCTTTGGGACCACTCTACATGATGATGTATACGCAGATGAAGAAGCTGCTGAGCATTTTAGTGTTGCAGCCACCAACACAAAAGGCTGACCACAAAGGACCATTAAAACACTTTGTACTCTGCATAGGAAAGTAGCTGGGAAGGTCTACCTGCAACCAGTGGATTATGCTCTGTACTGGAGTCCCCGCTGGGGCGTATGGTGTACAGATCTACTCGTTGTGCGTGCAGAAGGGTGTGTGTGTCCATGGGTGTGTGTGTGTGCAGGGATGTTTGTGTGTGCGTGCACGGGTGTGCATGCAGGGGGTTTGCATGCAGGAAATGTGTGTGCATGTGTGTGTATGCAGGAGATGTGTGCAGGAGTGTTTGCATGCAGGGGTGTGCATGCAGGAAGTGGGTGTGCAAGAGGGTGTGTGTGCATGCAGGAAGTGTGTGCACAGGGTGCTTGTGTGTGCAGGGATTTTGTGCAGAGGGGTGTCTGTGCATGTGTATGCATGCAGGGGGTGTGTGTGCAGGGCTGTGCACGCAGGGTGTGTGCACACAGGGTGTGTGTGCACAGGAGTGTGCATGCAGGCATGTGTACATGTGTTGAGTTAAGGCATAGAGCTAAGAAAGGCTTGAAGCTTTGCTTGACAAAACTAGGTTGCTCTTAGCCCACGTAGGAGTCAGCAATAACTGTGATCTTCTGTTCTTACCAAGTATGAATCAGCAATAACTGTGAGCTTTTGTTTTTGCAAACAGTGACCTACCCCTCCGCAGAGGTACGATATATACCAAGACAGTTGCCTTTAAGCACGTATGCCTCGCTATCTAGGAAACCATACAATAGAACACTAAAGCTATGTAATGAGACTGCTTGCTTATCAGGGGTTACCCACATAATGTATGAGCTGGTTGATAAAACTGCTATATAAGCTCACTGAAATTTTATCCTGATGGAGGTGCATTTTGTAGGATGCGGACCCTACGCTCTCCCCGCAGACGAAATAAAAGTGCTTTTTCTGACTGTCCGTCTGTGAGTCGGTTCCTTTGAATCAGTGTGTGCACACAGGAGGGGCGTGTGCACGGGTGCGCGTGCAAGGAGGTGTGTGCGCTGGAGGGGTGTGTGGTGCAGGGATGCTGCATGCGGAGTGTGTGTGTGTGCAGGGGTTTGCACGTGCGCGCAAGCAGGTGGGGTGTGTGCGCGGTTGTGCGCAGGCGTGGTTCCCTCCCTCCCCCATCCGCTCCACCACCGAGCGGGCGGGGCGCGGCGCGGCGGGACATGGCGCGGGTGCTGGTGGTGGGCTCGGGGCTGACAGGCGCCGCGTGCGCGGCGCTGGTGCGGGGGGCGGCGCGGGGCCGCGTCACCGTCTGGGACAAGGCGCGCGGTGCAGGTAAGGCCGGCGCGCGGCGTCGCGCGGCGGGAGGGCGCGCGGCGGTGTCTGACTGGCGTGTCGCACAGGGGGCCGCATGAGCACGAGCCGCAGCGCGCGGGACGCGGCCTGCACCGCCGACCTGGGAGCGCAATACGTCACCCTCGACACGGAGCGCGCGGGGCCGCGCCGCAGGTGAGCCACGCCCTGTCACGCCCCGCCCCGCCCGGCGCAGGGCCAGACACAGTTTCCGTCCCTCCGTCCTCCCCATTCTGCCTCCCGTCGGCCCCAGCCTCAAGAGCCGAGACTCCGCAGAGGGTGCTTGGATGTTTTGGAGGTGGCGGGAAAGCTCCGTGTGGTGTGACGTCATTGCCCCTAGTTGGTGGGGTCCCTTGGGCTTGCCGGGCGGGGAAGGGGATGGTGGTGTGAAAATGCGGGATTTTTGTGGCGATCGGGGGAAAGGCAGGAGTGTCTCAGGAACCTGCGCATGGCTGCAGGAGTGTTCCTGCACTCTGCCATTTGTGCAATACCGAAAATGGAATCAGAGAATCATTTAGGCTGGAAAAGATGTTTAAGGTCGTCAGGTCCAACCATAGAAATAGTGTGGCCAGCAGGAGTAGGGAGGTGTACTCAACACTGGTGAGGCTATGCCTCAAGTACTGGGTTTGGTTTTGGGCCGCTCACTCCAAGAAGGACATTGTGGGATTGCATTGGGTCCAGAGAAGGGCAGTGAAGCTGGTGAGGAGGGATCTGGAGAACACGTCTTATGAGGAGTGGCATAGGGACCTGGGGTTGTTTAGTCTGGAGAAGACAAGGCTTAGAGGAGACCTTCTCACTCTCAACAACTCCCTGAAAGGAGGTTGTAGAGAGGTGGGTGTTGGTCTCTTCTCCCAAGGAACAAGTGATAGGACAAGAGGAGATGTCCTTAGGGGAGGTTTAGATTGGATATTAGGAGAAATTTCTTTACGGAAAGAGTGGCCAAGGCCTGGAACAGGCTGCCCAGGGCAGTGGTGGAGTCCCCATCCCTGGAGGTGTTCAGAAAACGCACACACGGCACTTGGGGACATGGTCCAGTGGGTCATGGTAGTGTTGGGTTGAGGGTTGGACTAGATGATCTTAGAGGTCTTTTCCAACCTTAATGAGTCTGTGATTCTATTCTATGATATTCAGAGGTTTAAGTAACTGTCAGATGTGTCCCAGCCACAGTTAGTCCTGAGACCTTCAGGTCAAATCGCTGATGGTTTTTGTTACAGGCATGGTCATAGACTTGGCTTCACATAAAAGGCCAGCCTGCAATAAAAGCAGGAGGTCGTTTGTCATTTTATAGCTGTGATTCCTGGTCATGCACAGCGTGGCTTGACACGCAAGTTGTATGAGGTTGTTAAGGACTAAATTAAAAAGTTAGGCCAGCCTTTAACTTTTAATTGTGAAAAATAACAGCGGCTGTTGCTTTTCATACAGTGTGTCTTCATCTCTGTGTCGTTGTCTCCTTTTAAGCTTCTATGAAGAGCTTCTGTCTCATGGTGTCTTGGAACCATTGACTGCACCCATCGAAGGAATGGTAGTGAAAGAAGGTTTGTTGAATTACATGGCACCCCAGGGCATCTCCTCAGTTGTCAAGTATTATTTAAAACAGTCGGGTAAGTTTCTTTGTTAAATGCCTTTGCATGAAATGAAAGGTTTTACTGGTTGCATCTTTGGCATTCTCGGACTGTCTTTCAAATTTAAATCTGTAGTGATTTCAAGTCCCTCATTTGTTTGTATATGTCTTATAGTTGCTTAGATGGATAAACATGACTTTGAGCTCTGTAAATTTCCAAGCCCTGCAAGTGCTTCACAGACTTCAGCTGTGCTGCTGTCACGTACAAAGCTCTATACAAATATAATGTCTGTAGGAGCAGGGGCCAAGCTTATATTTCCAGCTGATGTAGATCCCCTCTTTTAATGTCAAATGTTGGCTGTTGAATTAATTCAACCTAATTTGCGAAACTTTGCCCTGAGACTGCGTGAGCTTTGCTGTTTGCACATCGTCGGGTTACTATGGGCAACTTCTCTGCGTTTCCTCTGTGGCATTCACTGTTCTGTGTATTTATTTCTTCTCTTTCTGAGCAGGTGCTGATATCTTCTGTGAACAGCATGTGACTCATATCTCTCTCAGAGATGGGAAATGGGAAGTCTCCAGGAGAACAGAACCACCAAAACTGTTTGATATCGTTATTCTTACAATGCCTATTCCACAAATCCTTCAGCTGCAAGGTGACATTGTAAACAGTAAGTTCATACCTCAAAACCAAAATTCCTGAAACAACAGCTGAGCATCTTGTACAGCAGAGGAACACTCAACAGTCTGAGGTCTCTGATCATTGCCACCGGAAGAGGGTGAATTTGAGAAATGATAGGAGATGGTATGAGTGGTAATACCTTGATAGCATAAATGTCTCAACAGATGAGTCCATTTTAAATATGATCTTTAAATTTTTGTTGATTTCTAAACTAGGATTTGTCTTTCTGTATCTTGAAAGTACTTATTGAGTTGGACGAGAGCTGTGGTTGGTCGCCATGTGGCAGTTTCTTTGTTGCTCTCTCTTTGTTGACGTGTCTTGCTGATTTTCACTGCTGCCTGTGGTGTGTCTTCAGTAGGAGAGTAAGACTGGGGGGGAAATCCTTTCAGCGAGCCTCATATGAACTGCAGGGGAGGAGAAAGTCAAGAGCAGAACTCTTTGGACTCTAGTTTATAAGGGGAAAGCCTCTTGGACCCTCCAGCTTGTTGTTTCTGGCTGTGCCCTGGGGGTTTATTGCCCAAACATGAGTAAATGTCAATTATCCTTTGGTAGTTTATTGGGGTGAATGTGTTAACAGTACTGTTTGAGGCTTAGAGTGACTTGGTGCTGAGAAAGAAGTGTAAGTTGATGTCTGGATGAGTTTAACAGTGCGTTGTCTCAGGTGAGGCTTCCAGGGCCAGCTTTCCCCTGAGGTCAGGCTGGTGAATCCTGTTTGTCCATGCTCACTCTGTGCATGATCAGCGTCCATCTGCAGAGGACTCCCAGCAGCGTTGTTTCTGAGAGGGCTGGTTATAGCTGGGTTGCTGCTGAGGCTGTGACCAGATCTGGTGTATTTGACATGAGACTTGATCCTTGAGGAACAGCCACAGTGAGGATTTACGGGGTAGAGATCTTGATGTAGCTCTCCAGGAGATGCTGAGCAGGAGCCAGGAAGCCCAGCCAGGCCTGTGCTGACCCTGGCAAAGCCATCTGAAGTGTGTTGGGCTGTGGATTTAATACCTTGGCTTTGGTGTTGTACCAAAGACATTCCATCTCTGGCTAATAACCTCTCTTTGAACTTAGCATGCTGGCAGTAGTGCACAGGCATCCATGAGGCTTGAGTCAGTTCTGGTCAGTTCGGGCTTGTTGCCTTTCTGCTGCCAGCTTCTGAAGGAGACAATTTAAAATTTGCCTGTTTTCTCTGGTTTGTAGAAAAGTACCCAGTGCTTGAAAGATGAAGAGCTGACTTAAACGCTTGGCTTCCTGTGCTCTGCTGTGTCTTAGGTTTTAATGTGTTCAAGTATGTGAGTGTGGTTTGGAAGCCACCTGTGAAAAGGTATCACAGCAATAGATGGAGGTGGTTAGAGTGAGCTTCAAGGGGCTATCTGAAGCTGCTTCACAGTAACCAGGACCTGTCTGAGGGGTAAAAAAAGGATGGGGTGGCATGGGGGAGAAGGATAGATGGACAGAAGAAGAGAAAGTAAGAGGAGAGTGATGTATAACAATGATGATGGGTTGGGCTGTTCCCCTGTCTGCAAGGAGAGATGTCATCTTGATTTTATTAGGGTTATTACAGCAATGTAGCATGGAATATTGCTCAGAGATGTTTTCAGCCATGACTGACTCTCAAGATACTTCAGTTCAGTTAGCTCAGCTTGCAGCAGATGGGAAACCTCAACAGCCCAAAGTGTCCATAGGAACAGGTGTGATGATGTGGCTGTTTCTTTGCTCAGTGGTGGCATTACTGGGGTAAATGACTCTGGAGTGGGTCTGCTCTGTCCTGTTCTAATGGTGGTCTATAGTGAATGTTCTGGGAACAGAAGAAAAGTAGAGGTTAGTGTATTAGTACTGTTCTCTCAGAGTCTTCCTAAGGTGCATCTCGAGGCCTTCCTCAATCAGAGTTGATGTCTTTGCAAATTATAGAATCAATCATTACGGTTGGAAAAGACCTCCAAGATCATCAAGTCCAACCATCAACCATGAAACCATGTCCCAAATTGTTTTTCTTGGGGTAATTAAATCCTTTCATGTCCAAAAAATAGGCAGATCTGCTTCAGAAGATGATGAACAGTTAATTTTACTTGCTCTTGGAGTGCTAGAACTGTCAGATGCTTTCCACAACATGCTTTTCTTAATCTCATGTGTAACTGAGGTGAATTAACTTTTACCTGAGGGAACCCAGCAACTTTTGCCTCCTACTACCCTTCTTCCCATTTCTTTTCCTCTCTCTGCCTGTACCCTGTGTGAGACTGGCTTCCAGATTTCCAACCAGTTGTTAATTCTTCATCTCAGGCAACAGGGCTGACTCCCTATACCTTGGAATTCCTTAGAATTGGAGCTATTGGCTTCTTTACTCTTGTTTTTTTAGGCCAAGAAGTGAGGGGAAAATAGGTGAGGGGAATGTAAGGAAGATGTTTCAGAGCAGAGTGTAGATTTCAGATCGTTTTGGACTGACAGAGCTTCAGGGTTCGTCACTTTATTTCTACATGGGGGTTCCTTGCCTATGGCAGGGTGTTTGGAACTAGATGATATTTGAGATCCCTTTCAACCCAAACCGTTCTAAGATTCTGCATCTCAGCCTTATATTGATTGTATGTCAAAGAGCTGAGTTCTGCTGGGAGAATGGGAGGCAAAATTGGGTGATTCTAATGGAAAACATACTTTTGCATTCTCCATGTACAAACTAGCACTTCCAGCTGGCCCTGGAAGGGGAGGATCCTGCTCCTTTTTGCAAACTTTTCCCCTCCTTGTCACTCAGAGTGGGAGGAATGGTAGAATCACCATCCCTGGAGGTGTTTAAAATATGTGTAGACATGGCACTTCAGGACATGGTCTAGTGGTCATGGTAGTGTTGAGTCAATGATTGGACTTGATGATCTTAGAGGTCTTTTTCAACCTTAATAACTCTATGAATCCTTTTGCTGCTGTGCTCAGGCTGCAGCTGACATGAGGAGTGTGTAGAGCTGGAGGAAGGGGAGGGCTTCTGCCAACAACAACTGTGTGTGTGGTCAGCTCAAAGGTAATCTATAACTACTCTGAGTCTGCAGGCAAGGGGCTTAGAATGAAGGGGAGCAGGAGTTAGGAGTACAGCTATCTTAAGTGATGATCTTGAAGGCCTTCTTAATTAGAGACAGCTAGTTTCAAGATCTTTCATATCCTCCATAATTTTCCTCCATTTTTCCTCTCTGAGATGCCTGTAAAATAAGTGAAGGCACAAATGAGCAGCAGTGTGGAGTAGGTGATGCTTTGATCCGTTAGCAAGCATTGGAATTAGCCTTTGATATTTGTATGTGAAAGAACCTGAGTTTAAGAGTTCTAAATGACTAGCCAGAAGTGGCAATTCATACCTTGCAGGAATTCACCATTTTCCCCTTTGAGCCTTGAGATTGACGCTATCATGTCGGCACTTTCCTTTTTGCTTGAGAATATTTAACTGTCCGAGTATTGTATTTTTAAGCATTGGTCCTATAGATGATCATTGTAAACATACGGCACTTTGGGACATGGTTTAGTAGTCATGGTAGTGTCGGGTTGACGGTTGGACTTGATGATCTTAGAGATCTTTTCCAACCTTAGTGATTCAAACTAGTAGATTTAGATTGGAAATTAGAAGGAAATTCTCTACCCTCAGGGTGGTGAGACACTGAAACAGGTTGCTCAGGGGCGTTATGGATGCTATTGATTCTATGATTTATTAATAACAAAACAGTTTGGACACCTATGCCCATGTTCTCAGAGATGTCTTCGGAAATTTAGGCTCCTCTATTTGTCATTGAGTGTTTCTATTGCAGAAAGCAGATGAGATGAGGCTTATCTGTTTGAAACAGACCGAAGTTTTACCTTCAGCGAGATGATTTGCTAGTTCTTTGTGTTTTGGTTTTAAGAATGAAGACTACTGACAGAGGATATCACAGCCTCCTTCTTTCACCTTCTGAAAGTTTTCTGAAAATAATTTTCATTTATTTACATGGTATTGGGGAGACTTCATTGTGGTATTTCAGTGTCTGAAGGGGGCCTACAAGAAAGCTAGGGAGAGACTTTTTGCAACGGCTTGTAGGGGCAGAACAAGGGGTAATGACTTCAAACTGGAGGAGGGGAGGTTTAGGTTAGATGTAAGGAAGAAGTTCTTCAGCCTGATGGCGGTAAATCACTGGCACAGGTTGCCCAGGGAAGTTATAGATGCCCCAACACTGAATGTGTTCAAGACTAGGTTGGATGGGTCTTTGAGCAACCTGGTCTAGTGGGAGGTGTCCCTGCCCATGGTAGAGGGATTGGAACTAAATGATCTTTAAGGTCCCTTTCACTCAAACCATTCTAGGATTCTATGATTCAGAGAATTAAGATTTTGAAATAATGACTCTCCCAAATTTTATCTTCAGTGGCAAAGTTTCCATTTTAATACTTAAAACTTTGCAGACTATGGCTTTTGTTAGGCTGATTTTTCAGTTTCTGTTCTTCAGCCTTATAGATGAGCCTAAACATTCACATGTCACTGTGAAGCTGTATACATTTAGAAGAAGACAGATTTTGGTGGCCTTTGGCAACCTAGAATTAAAATTTTAAATAGACTGTGTGAAAAGTGATTGTTCCAGAATTATTTCTGGGTGTAAACTGAAAACTTAGATGAATGAAGAAGTTAGTGTGTATTTTTTTTTATTTATAGATGTTAAAAATATATGTGTGTGTGTGTGTGTATATATACACACACATATATGTGTATGTCTGTATTTACATATATAAAGGATGTTAAAAATATACGTGTATATACATAAGTATATGTGTAAGTCTGTATTTAGATATATAAATTATTTTGTTCTATTTGCTTGTATTCTTTTGTTAGGCTGATTTGTATTCTTTGAATTTTGCCAGCATTTATCAATTCTCAAATGAAAGGGGCCGGGGAAGGAAGTGGCTTGCCTGTGCCCAGTTTTTTTAGATTTAATACATCTTTATTTATCTTCATTTAAAACCTTTATTCTTTCCTTCTACAGCTATTGTGCCCAAATAGATTTACCAGTTGCATATTTAGGAGCAGTGACAGAAGTAGTAATAATGCCACTGGAAGTCATAAGCTTTGAAATCTCTCAGACTAGTGAAGTTGTTGAACTGGTTGTCTGTTGAACAGGCTTTCTTAGCACTCTTTGATAGTGGTGTCTCGTGAAATTACTCTTCACTGGGTTGATTTGGTTGGTTTCCGTTCAGAAATTGTATGTCCTGCGTTTATTTGAAATTACCAAACAAAATTAACGAAAAAATAATCTTTTTGCAATATCTTTATTTCCCCCCTGCTTTCCCCTCTTTATATAACATCCAGTCTGTGAAGAGTTAATAACTTTCTAAGCTTTTAAAATAACTGAGTACTAGTGTTGGGTTGAGGCAGAAGAAAAGGGTTCACTCCTTGCAACATGTTTGGAATGACAATAGGTGGCAGCAATCAAGTGATGTTTAGGGAATTCAGCTTAATAACTGAATTAAATATAGTGAAATTTAGTGCTCTTATTTGGATTTGGGCTTTGCATATTTTGGTAGTAAGTGTGGCTATGCAGAAGGTAAAAGGAGAATGAGTAAATGTTTCTGGGTTTTGTAATGTAAATTTGGTGTCAGGAAAGAAGTAAATTTGCTTAAAAGCAGGATCTTTGCAAATGAAAGGGATGGATTTTGCAAATTTTCATTATCTAGTAGTATTTCAGACATGCTGGACTGTTGTGTTGGCTGCTGTTGTTAGAAGAATCCTAGATTTATAAACCAGATTCCACATGATCACTATGTAATGTAGTCCTTTTCTATGCATTTTCAAATCAGATTGGCAAGCTTTATCGGTTCTGGTTTTAGCCAGACATTTAGCAACGCGGCAATTAAAGATTGCAGCAATTTGCAGTAGTTATCTGTGTGTTCAGCATGTTTTCATTAAGTTGCTTTACTTGGAATTTAAAATGGCAATTCCACATGTTTAATCTGCTGATAAAATGGCATGGCTTGGCTTTTGTTTCAAGCTTGACCTATTTTTTTTTTTTTCCATCTGTGTGAATGTCCCACATGTTTTAAATAATACAAGCTGATGAGGAGACACAAGTAAAATGGGGATGTATTTATAAGGGAGGCTTTATAATGTGAGTTAGGAAAGCGCAGCTCTGATAACTCCTCATGAACCCCAAGTTCTTCTTGAATGAATGTGTTTATTTCTGGATAGGAGAACGATAAATTTGTAGTTCCTGTTCCAAGCAATCTCAGCAGGGCTTATCCAGGCCCTGAGCTTGCACTCATTACCTAAGGTATTTAAAATGTCTACTGTAAACACATGTGCTGATTTGTTAGTTCCTTATCAGACCTTTGTAGCTGAGGTCATGTTGTGCAAATATCTGTGCTTTTTGGAAATACAATTTATTAGTTTTGCATGCAACTAGCTGTTGATATTAACGTCGTCCTTTACAAACCTGTCACTCACTTGACATAGAAGCATCCTAGTCCTGACTGAAGGTCATAAAATCATTTTAGGTTGGAGAAGACCTTTTAAGATCATCAATTCCAACCATAACTTACTCTACCAAGTCTGCTACTAAACCACGTTGTCCCTCAGCACCACATGTCCCCGGCTTTTAAACCCCTTCAGGGGTGGTGGTTCAACAGCTTTTTGGGGCAGTCTGTCCCAGTGCTTGACAACTCTTTCGGTGCTGCTCTCAGCTTCACCTCCTACCTTCCACTGCAGTGTTATGAGCTGATCTAACTCACCAATCCAGAAAGGAGATAGATACAGGTAGGTATGGGTTGGGTTTTTCTCAGTCAAGAAGTTGAATTAGCTCCTGGAGAGCTCTGACCAGCATGAGAAAGCAGGAGAGGGTGGGATGACATCTGGGAGCAGAGGGGAGGGTCTAAGGAGGAGCATCAATGTGTGCTGGTCTGTCCAGCTGCCACCAAGACCACTACATCAGCCTTTAAACCAGGGAAAGTTGTTAGGTGTTCTCTACCTTCTGCAGCTCAGGTATAATCTCCCTTCTTTAGGGAATACTTTTTAGTAAGGCTACTGGAGGCGACATTGCACATCAGGAAAAAAAATTAAAAAATCAAAGTAGGCCCTGTGTATTGTTAAGTGTGTGATTGACTTAACCTGGTTTTAGGCGTTCTTTTGTATATAAAGTGCTTATAACCGACTTGTTTTGCAGTTATGGGTTGAATACATTGAAAGCTGAACACAGATCCAGTGACCATCCTCATCTGAGAAGTGTGAGGGTTAAACCTGGTGTGTAGGAGCCTGAGAGGTTTGAAAAGGAGCACAAAATAGTATGTGTATTTGTTAAAGGGCTGCTTTGTATTTTATTCTTGCTGATCAACACTGCCTGCTTTTGGTAGGGAGCTGAAACTTTGATTTAACAGATCTCGAAGTAAAACAGAAGGAAAAAAAGCAAGACACAGTGCTGGAAGAGGAAAGTTTGCTACTGCCTTTTGTCTTCCGCTCCCACCCCCCTTCCCGTTCCCAAAGGCGGGGGGGAGTTATTTTTAGCAGGCTTTGTGGTGTGATCTTCAGCTCACCATGTGGCCCACAGACTTACTGGCATGTCATGCACTTTCAGCAAAGGGTAGGAGAGCAGCACAGAGCAAGCAACTGGACTGTATGAGCAAAGAAATGCTTGTGAATCTGTGGTTTGAATTTTAAGCTTAGATTTCCTGTCTCCTAGGAGAGATTTGGAGCACCTGCGTATTAAACTGGCAGTGGATTGTGCTGATTGAGCTAAACTTTTAAAAAAAAAGTTACTTCTGACATGTAAGGCAGTGCTGCTTTTATATGTCAACACATTTAATTGAACCTGATCTGACTATCTGTAATTAGTATGACCTAGGCATGCTTCTCTTCCTGTCCCTACTGCCTGTGCTGCTTGGCAGAGAGCTTCAATACCAGAGAACTTACCACAGAACTTTATTTAAAGCTTGTTTAGCCTCTTTATGCTACAGAGTGGGAACCCAGGAATAATGGATCAGCTCAAGATGAGCCCATGTGCATATGCACGAGTTAATTTTTTTTTTTTCTAAATTAGAAAGGTGATGGTATTTGAACACAGGACATACTTGGACCAGAACAAATAAATGCTCTAAAATTTGTTTATCTCAACAATAAACACATATACCTTTAGGTTTTTTTGGGTTTTTTCCAAACAGCAGCAGACAGACGTTGAAAGTGTCCAAGGATTGTGTTTACATAGAGAAATCTTTCCAAAGTTGCTCTTTGCCGTGAGCCTAAAGAAAAAGGGGGGAGGGGGGAAAAAAGTTATTTGCCAAAAAATGTGACCAAACTGAGCAATTCTGAAACTTCTTTATGTGTATCTTGTGGGATGTGTTTAATGAGCTGATGGTTTGTTGTAAGGAGTTTGGATGTGCTACTAAGAACTTACTCTTCTGTAAGTCCAGTTAAGGCATGTATATCAGACTTGAATTTTTAGCTCCTGAATTTAAAATGGTTTTGATGGTTGATTTTTGGGAAACAGTGCTTCTGAATGGGTTTTTGTGGATTTCTAGGGTTTTTTAATAGTTGCTGACCACTCATACTGCTGTAATTGAGACTGTTCTTGATGAAGATTATCTTTGCCTCCCACAGATAGGTCTGCAATCTTGAAGTAATTTTTTGCAGTCCACATCCTCCTGTAGAGCAGGAAGAAAAAAAATATTAGTTTTAAACTTAATGAGATTCTGGCTCTGAGTCAAAGTTTACATTGAGCTTGTAGTCAGCTTTTCACACTTGGCATTGTAAATTCTAGGAATGTATGGAATGTTCTTGTGTTAAAAAACACTCAGGAAAAATTTACCCTAAGACACTTTGTGTAAAAAATAAATTCTGTTTCTTTACCTGTGCCATCAGGTGAGATGATGTAGATGGTAGAGATATTCATTTTGCAGAAGCGTTGCAATGCACAATGTTGGCAGGTGTGTCCCCTCTCTTTCCACCTGTTCTCTGTTCCTTACCAGATTAAAACCTGGGTCAGTTCCTTAATCCTCTTCCCAGCATGGCCAAGTCAATGCAACTGAAATTAGGCTGGGGAGTAGGAGCAGGAAGGACCAGACAGCACTGGCAGTGGCTGATGTCAGAGAAGCTAAGGACAGTGGCCTTTTTCTTCTATAATTTCCTTCCAGTATAATATCATATGTCATCAAGTGCTAGGTTCTCTGCGCCTGGGTTGAGGCAATCCCAAGCACAGATCCAGGCTGGGTAGAGAATGGATCGAGAGCAGTCCTGAGGAGAAGGATGCTGGTGGGTGAAAAGCTCAACATGAGCCAGCAATGTGCCAGTGCAGCCCAGAAAGCCCCAACCATGTCCTGGGCTGCATCAAAAGAAGTGTGACCAGCATGTTGGGGAAAGGGATTCTCCACCTCTACTCTGCTATGGTGAGACCCCACCTAAAGTATGGCGACCACCTCTGGAGCCCCAGATACAAGAGGGACATAGACCTGTTGGAGCAGGTCCAGAGGGGGACTACGAAGGTGATCAGATGGCTAGAACATCTCTCCTACAAGGACAGGCTGAGAGAGTTGGGCTTGTTCAACCTGGAGAAGAGAAGGCTCTGGGGAGACCTTATTGTGGCCTTCCAGTGTCTGAAGGGGGCCTACAAGAAAGCTGGGGAGGGAGTTCTTACAAGGGCTTGTAGTGACAGGACATGGGGTAATGACTTCAAACTGGAAGAGGGGAGATTTAAATTAGATGTGAGGAAGAATTTTTTCGCTCTGAGGGTGGTGAGACACCTGGAACAGGGTGTCCAGGGAAGTTGTAGATGCCCCAACATTGGATGTGTTCAAGACTAGATTGGACTGGGCTTTGAGCAGCCTGGTCTAGTAGAAGGAGTCGCTGTCCATGGCAGAGGGGTTGGAACTAGATGATCTTTGAGCTCCCTTCCAACCCAAACCGCTCTGATTCTATATCCTATTAGTATTTTAGCTGTGTAATGTTCTGGATTTACTACCTTAGAAACCTACATTTACTCTTGGTTGTCTTGTTCTTCCTTAGGATTTGAATTCCCTGCTAAATCCACCTTGTCAGAGATACTCAAATTACTGCGTGGGTTTCCAGTGACTCTATTCTTTTTTTTTAAAAAAAAAGCCCCGATAAACTTTGTTCAGTGGCCAGTGTAGTTCTCAACCTCATTTCAAATTTCGTCTGGCTTCCTAACCCGATGTTTCAGAAGTTACTGATAACAGGAAAATTGAAGGAAGGAAGCAGTATTATTTACAGTATTTTGTAATATGAGTTATCTTTACAAATTGATTAATTTTGGCAGTACATTTGACAGAATGAACTCTGTTCCAAGACTTGTAATCATAAGACCTAGGCTGCTCTTCTGACCCACTCGTTTCCCAAGAGCTAGCAGATGACCATGGGAGCTCACCTGACTTGGGCCTAGATCAGATGACCGGGAGCAGAGGGTGAAGTTTGTGTGAATGAGTGTGCTGTGTCACATAGCGTGCCTGGAGGTAAGGCATGCGTTTGTCATGTACCTTAAGAGTTCGTTTGAAAACCATAAATACTGTCTGAGCTTTGGGAAGTCTCACATGTGACTCTTATTCTAAAGATCTTTGGGTCTTGAGTTCATTTATCTGAATTTCTGTTTTTTAGCATCTGCCATCAGTTCCTTATCTAGTGATGTTTTCAGGGGTTGAGAACTTCTTTGTGTGTGGTTTGCAGAACAATTTTTAAGTACTGCATCACTTCTAACATTTTATTTTTTTAATTTGTATCATTTGTAATGGCTGGGCTACCTAATAAAAGCATAGCTGTTGCATGTAGTAAACTTCAAACATCTGCTTGCCCCAAAGTTGTTCTGGGCTTTACTTTTGCGCCTTCTTTTTTTTGATTGAGTACTGAAATTTTAGTCTTTGAAAGGATGAGTTACTTCTCTCCAGGTGCGAAGTCCTCGACTATGTAAAACTTGATGGGGAAAAAAAAGGTTTAAAACACTAGTTAGTACCTTATTAGCAGTTGTCAGGTGGGTGATTGTGTTTGAATCTCCCTGATCAGGATTTGCTGTGATCAGGATGGGTTTGAACACTGGTTATGTTTCAGGAAGCACCATGTTTATCATTGTTCTCCCATTCCACCTAAGTCCAACAGGGTAAGTGGACAGTCTCACTGACCCAAAACTTATTTAATTTAGGAAATGGAATAGGCTAGGTGAGAAATGAAGGTGTGATGGGTTGACTTCATGGCTATAACTTACGGTGCTTCATCAGCTTAAGTCAGTGAACTTAGTTGCCACACATTATTATAAATGTAAAGAGCATATTGCCTTATTTCAAGGGATGAAAGCTATCCTTTTACTTGATTTGTTCAGAAGAGCAAGGTACATGCAGGCTTACCAGAGTCACACTCCTGTTGCATCAATAGCCTCCGAGTCTCCTCCCAAAAGTAATGCTTTAAAAATACAACTGGACTGAAGTGTGATTGATTGGTGCTCCTGTGTAAAGACAGGTATGAGAAGATAAAGAAGAATCCTTCTACATAAAGGAGGATTTATTGACCTGTTCTCATTGGGTTGATTCTTGAGTGAGAACAAGGTAGCTGCCAATGGAAATTTAGGAGAGTAAATTTTATTAGATGAGCTATGTGCAGACAGCAAGTGGTTGAAGTGTCTTGAATACTGTTAGTAACTGCAGAAAAAGAAAGTGGTGTGTAAAGCATAAAAGAAATAGATTTGCTGGCTGTTGGCCTATCCTTTTCTCATCAGCGCAGTAGGAAGGGTATTTTTGAAGACTGATCAAAACCCTTTTCATCTATTCTGAATTAAGGCATGCTTATTGCGAAAGTAAGCTTGAAACCAACATTTTTGTCTGCAGGCAATCCAGAAGACTCTTGGAATGCATTGAGGATACCTTCTTAAGCCAGGTAATAGCCCTATCAGAGTGAATGTGATGCTGAACCTGATGGTCACCAATGCAAGAGAGCTAATTAGTGACATCAAGATTGGAGGCAGCCTGGGCTGC
Organism: Brachypteracias leptosomus; assembly: GCA_013401335.1. Lineage (NCBI taxonomy): Eukaryota > Metazoa > Chordata > Aves > Coraciiformes > Brachypteraciidae > Brachypteracias > Brachypteracias leptosomus. The sequence continues at coordinate 17,054 of VYZX01018478.1, forward strand.
TGTGACCACGCACCAATGGAGTTCACAGTCCTGAGGGATATGGATCAGTGTGGTGGGTTTACCTTGGCTGGGTGCCCGGTGCCCACCCCTAGTCCCTCTATCACTCCCCCNGGCTGTTTGAGTAGTTAGTCAATAGGACCTCCTGGGTAACAGTCCTCAGGGACAAGAGAGCAGAAAAGAGCTGGCAGATCTTTAAGGATGCTTTTCTGGGAGTGCAAGGGCTCTCAGTCCCTAGGTGTGAGAGATCAGGCAAGGAAGACAAGAGGCTGGCATGGCTGAGTCAAGACCTGTTGGTCAAACCAAAGGGTGAGAAGGAACTGCACAGGCAGTTCAAGCAAGCACAGGGATCCTGGGAAGAGTATAGGGACACTGCCAGGTTGTGGAGGGATGGGGTGAGGAATTCAAAGGCATAGCTGGTTGAATACCTCAGCCTTCTCCTCACCTGTTGACCAGTCTTGCTTATCAGAGAGGTACACTTTCTTTGACCATCCTTTTCTGGCTGACATACCTGTAGAAGCCCTTATTATTATTTGCATCCCTTGCCAAGTTCAGCTTGAGATAAACTAATAAATCCCATATCTGTGGTGTCAAAGTGCTTCTGGGACAGCATTCTAGTCTGAATTTGTATATTGCTTAAAATACTGTGAAAGGTCATAATTTTTTGCAAGAAAAAGAGGTAGCACTTTTAAAACTTCAACTCAAAGCTTTTTTCATTCTTTAGAAGTATGTGTGTTTTTTTCTACACAGGGAGATACTGGAGAGAGTCCAGCACAGAGCTACTAAGATGATTAAGGGAGTGGAGCATCTCCCTTATGAGGAAAGGCTGAGAGAGCTGCATCTCTTTAGCCTGGAGAAATGGAGATTGAGGGGTGACCTCATTAATGTCTATAAATATGTAAAGGGTGAGTGTCGGGAGGATGGAGCCAGGCCAATGATAGGACAAGGGGCAGTGGGTACAAGCTGGAGCGTAGGAGGTTTTGGGTAAACATGAGGAAGAACTTTTTCACGGTGAGGGTGACAAAACACTGGAACAAGCTGCCCAGAGAAGTTGTGGAGTCTCCTTTGGAGACATTCAAAACCCACCTGGACGCATTCCTGTGTGACCTGATCTAGGTGATCCTGCTCTAGAAGGGGGGGTTGGACTAGATCTTTCAAGGTCCCTTCCAACCCCTAATGTTCTGTGATTCTAGCTCTCTCCCCTCTGATGATAACAGTCACAATGCCATTTTTTCCACTTTGAATACTGTGGAAGAAGTAGAAACACCATCAGATATTTTGGATCATAGAATCATTCTGGTTGGACGAGACCATTAAGATCATCAAGTCCAACCATTAATCCAGCACTGCCAGGTCACCACTAAACCATGTCCCTCAGCACCACATCTCCATGGCTTTGAAACCCCTCCAGGGATGGGGACTCTA
>VYZX01018479.1:2096-21166 GCA_013401335.1 Brachypteracias leptosomus
CAACAATCTGTGAAAGCAGGAAATGAAACAGGAGGAGCTGCACATCTTCCCCTTTTCTCTCTCAGGGCAACATTATATTGTAACATGTTTTAGAGGAAAAAACGTGATATTCATATTATTTTAGCAAAGTAATCCTACAAAAACAAGGTTATATAATTCCGTATGGCTGAGACGGGGTGGCTAAACAAATACTCAGATCTTTACTAGCTCTTCTCCCCTGGAGATTATCTGTCCAGCAGGACAGGTGTGCAGGCTGCATGGTATTCTGCCCAAAGGAACATCTCCAAATATATTTGAGTGTGTAAATCTTCTTGGATGAATTTCAGTGGAAAAGCCTTTTAAAGTACACATTTTAATGGGCTGGCCTCTCTTGAAAAAATGACTGCCTAAGGCCCCAGCTCAGCCACAGCATTTAAGCAACTCACTAATTTGGTGCACATTTAACTCCTGTTTACTTCAGCAGGATTTAGCTATATGGTCAAAAGCTTTCTTAAATGGGAGGGATGTAGTCACATACTTATGAGTTAGTGCATATTTAATTCTTTGATGCATTAGTCCCCAGCATTGTAGGGTGTTCAAAGCTAGATGTAGCTAGGTGGACAGCAGACCACCCATCAAATTTCTCTTTGCGCACTGAACTTCTGTGAAGGCCAGGAAGTCACTGGAGATTTTGCAGTTTTCCTGTGTGTAGAAACACAGCCACTGCAGCATCCTCTTAAAGAGCGTTGGCTTCCCATCTTCAGAGAGGAGTTTGGGATTTTATTTCATGATGAGTTCATCTTCCTTGGGGTACTAGCAAAGGAACAGCCCTATTCTGGAGGGCATGGAAGCTCTCATCTGTACTTGCAGTCACCTCTGCAGGAGAGTTTTGGCACTGCCCCAGTCTAGTAAAAAAGGTCTCACCAAGTAGTCTGTCTCTATTGTTTCTAATAATATATTTATAAAGAAAAGAAAAATGTAGAGATACTTCTGTAAAAGGAAGGAAAAAGTGGGCCTTTAAAGCAGTAATTTAATTTCCGTTTATGTTAGGTTTTGTTTCATTTTGTTTACCTTTCTAATAGCTACAATTATTCTCACACTGGCATTACTGTTTTCTCTGGAATAGATGTGCTCACAGTGAAAAATTCAATTGAATCAAGAGCATGTAACGAGAAAATGTAATCCATCGTTATTAAAAAAGACAGCTTACCTTTATCTGGGTGTTAAATAGTACAAATCCACAAGAGTCAGTGAATGTTTTGAAGCAAAAATGAAGGGCATTATGAAGGCTGAAGTGGATTTGTCCCTGAATTATATGTATTACCTCAGAAATGGCCTCATATATGGTTGAGGAAACTATGTGTTTAGCAGTGAGAGAAGAGAAATAAGTCCATTTGCTTGTTTTCCACATATCCAGAAACACTGAACTGAATTTCAAATATCAGGCTATGTTGTGGAAAATTGTGAGATAAAGAGGAAGGTTGTCATGGAACAGAAATGACAGTTATTTCACTATTTATACCTGAAGGCTGCTTCTGACTGTCTGTGCATCAGGAAATGTGAACCAAGTTGCTCTATGTGAAGCTAAGAAGCATGGTCACAGGTACCAGCACAGAATGGCAAGTTCAGCAACGCACTCCCTGTCTCCAGCTCTCCAGACAACTTCTCTCCAACAACCCTCTTCTGCTGGCTCCACCATTAAGTAGATAGTATGACTTACTCATCTTTATGACACACTTCAAGGACTAGACACCACAAGAAAGCCACAGGGATGCTGGATGACTGAAGTACTTTGTGCATTTGTCATTCTGAAACAACAGTTTCTGCTGACAGTGAAACAGACTTACTGCACCTCTGAATATAAAATCCAGTGTTCTTCATTCCTAGGCTGAAGTTGTCTGTACTAGAAGAGTATGAGGACTTGTTACAAACTCTGGAAAGAAAGCAAAATAGCTTTGGTGGAAGACTTATTTAGAAAGAGCTGAAGTTATCAGGCTTGAATGCCTGTGATGCAGGCAGGTGCTCTGGGATAGGGTTTTGCTTCAGTTCATAGTTGATGTACAATTGGAGGTGGACTTCAGGTGGTGCAGGTGGTGTTTGTGAACATTGCCAGTTTTGAATGAGATAGGAGATATTTACACAAAAGTCCTTGGATTCTAGGTTCAATTTTCAGAAATGTTTTGTTACTTGGATCTACAAGTTCAAAGCAAGAGCCTGCAAGCAAGCAAATCTGCCAAATGTTCAGTCACATGAAACGTACGTAAGATGACAAAACACCTGTGTGAATCCACGGTCCTAATACCACATATACACAACTAACAGCTGCCTGAAAGAACTGCTAATAAGGCCCGAACTTAGCCTGGTTGCCTTCCTCACAAATTGAATTCATTCAGTCCCCGATTGTGCCTTTTGTTTCAAGCTGGGAGGTTTCTGCAGAGGAAGTGATTTAGGAAGCTCGGGGCAAGATCCTGGACTATTACATCTCCACATTTGTTGGCAAAGTAGAGGTAAACTTACCATGATGTCTGTGAACGCCTATTGTCTAGGTTCAAAACCAGCTCTTTGTTAGCTCACTGTTTACATAATCTTTTTTTTTTTCCCAGTGTCCTCAAATGATGTAGCCTCACTCAAAATATTTGATGGATGTAGAGAAATATGAATGTATTGTTTAGTGTTTTTACATGTTAAGGATTATACTTTGTGGTCACACAAGGAAAGACCACTTATTCCTAATCTGAATTGTTCAGTAACTGGGCTGTCTGCCAAGGCATGAATTTATAGAGATACAATATTCAAGGAAAACAGGTTGGTGGTTCTGTACCTATCCACTCAAACACTAGAAACAGCTCTAATAACTTCAAGAGTGAATGACATTTAGGTCTTCTAGATCAAGAAAAAACAACGTAACACTGACTTTGGCTAAGGACAGGGAAGAAGCATAGTACTGAGTGGGAAAAGTTCTCTCCACTGGAGAAAACCTCACTTCTCATCCCCAGGATCTTTAGCTCTTCTCCTGTCAAACTATTGTTTTTCTGCTAATACGTTTTCTCTGTTCCTTGTAGAAATCAATGTACAATAAAGTTCCATAGAAATTTCTTCAATATAAAGCAATTTTGGAAGGTAGAAATGGTTTCACATTGACAGAAATGAATATTAATTAAAGAGTAAAATTTGTATTGCAGCTTACATATTCATAGATTCATAAAATCACAGAATGGTTTGGGTTGGAAAACACCTCAAAGATCATCTCATTCCATCTCCCCTGCCATGGGTAGGGACACCTTGATCAGGTTCCTTAAAGCCCCATCCAACCTGACCTTGAACAATTCCAGGGTGGGGACATCCACAACTTCTCTGGGCAACCTGTTCCAGTGTCTCATCAGCCTCATTGTAAAAAAATTCTTCCTAATATCTAATCTAAATATATTCTCAGTTTAAAACCATTACCCCTCATCCTATCACTACACCTCTTGATAAAGAGTCCCTCTTCATCTTTCCTATAGCCCTTTAAGTACTGGAAGGTCACTATAAGGTCTCCCTTGAGACTTCTCTTCTCCAGGCTGACAACCCCAAATCTCAGCCTGTCTTTGTAGGAGAGGTGTTGCAGCCCTCTGATCATCTTTGTGGCCCTTCTCTGGACCTACTCAAGCTGGTCCATGTATTTTTTATGTTGGGGGCTCCAGAGCTGGATGCAGTATTCCAGATGGTGTCTCACCAGCGCAGAGCAGAGGGGCAGAATCACCTCCCTTGACCTGCTGGCCACACTTCTTTTGATGCCAGGATGTGACTGGCTTCCAGGCTGCAAGTGCACGTTGCTGGCTCACATCCAGCTTTTCATCCACCAGCACCCCCAAGTGCTTCTCTGCAGGACTGCTCTCAAGCCCTTCATCCTCCAGCCTCTATTTGTGCTTGAGATTGCCCTGACCCAGGTGCAGGACCTTGCACTACAATTCATTTCTATAACTGATCTAGAAAAAAGGTACTCCCAGTAATGACAGAATTTCCCCAAATCTTTAGCTTTTTTACAGATAACTCTAAAATTTTTGATCATCATTTAACCAGGGAAGAGAACGACAAAATTTTTTCTGTGTGCCCAGTGTCAAACTTCTAGATTATCTGGAGTAGAACTTTCTCAATAGAGAATAGATGTCTGTAGCCAACTAGGAAGCACAGCAAGTGCCAATATTTGGGTAGTAAAGTGTCCTTTTGACCTCTGAAACAAGGTACGCTATTATATCCTGTGTTCATTGTGATGGTACAGAGGGAAAAAGTACGCACATGACTCAAAATTGAGAGAATCATCTCACAGAAAGTCGAGATAAGGAACATAACCATGATGGGCTGGTACTCCTGGATCTTTTAAAAAATCTTCTAGGGTTAGGAACATCTGTGTTGCCAAAAGCAACTTGGACACTGGGCCTTATTGGACCTGGCACTGCACCTGACACAGCATGAAATGCCACTTAGTCTCATTCTTTCAAGAGGTATTTGGTTACTGTTTGTGAGTTAGAAGGGGGAAAGGTACATGGTACATGCATCTGGGAAGAGAATGGAGTAAATGGAATTATTTCTGAAGGGGAATAGCAACAGTAAAGCTGGGAATCTCTGATTTAGAAACAGGAAATATTGAGAAGGGGTGTGGAGCTAATGTGATCAAAGAAACGGTTTTGTTAAAACACGATCAGCTCATGGGCCATTTAGAAAAACAGACAAATAGTGGTCAATTGTTTGCAATGAATTATTCACCCTTTTCTATTGGAACACAACGATCCCAGAATGCTAAATTAGGAATTAATCAGGATGCAGTCTCTCACTCCTCCTGTTTGGCATTGCCATTGACCTTATTGTTAGAGAAGCCATATCTATATACAAGACAGAAATAACAAAACTTATGCAGTATGCCAAAATGTTTAGGTTTATACTGGCAACATACCTCCTATAGTAATAATATTCCTCCTATAAATAACAATCATCAGACAAACAATAATAAAAAATGTAATATTTTAAGAAAGATGTGTTTTATAATGAATAGAACATAATAAACAAAGTTAGCAATTCCTCTCCTAAGCATTCGGTAGAAATATCAACACACTGGAGATTAGTAAATCCACTTACATTCTTAGTAAGGGGAAAGTCTAAGGGAATAACTTTCACCTGCAAGGTGAAAATCATCAGAGAGTTCAACAACTACTTAATCTTAGAATTATCTAGGAGAAAGATATGATTATTTCATATAGAAATAAAAAAAAAATGTCTGTCATGGCATTCTTTTGCTAAACAGACCCTTCACTGAGTGCACAATGTGGAAACTAGTAGGAATTAACAATGCAAAGCACAGGCCCAGGGCACAGACTGGAAGAACATTATTCATTCTCTAAGCAGTGCTGGATTGCCTCAAAGGTATCTAGCACCAGATGGGAAGAGTCCCTCAATACTATTCCTTCACGCAACTTTGGTAGAAACTACACAAAGTACATATACAAGGTATATAAGATAATGCTTTTCAGGACTGACAGGCTCTTCTACCTAAACTGAACTCTTCTGTATTCTAAAGCTTATGGTTCTTATTTTAAAGGCCTTAATCCTAAATATCACTGTTTTCCTAGAAGCTGCAGAAAGCTTGAACTTGGATTTTTAGGAATACAGAAATATTCTGAATATTTCTCTAAGAAACCCTACCATTAATTGCTAGAAAGCACTCCTGTTTCTGCAGCCTCATCTTCAAAGATGACACAGACTCCCACATTTTGACTTAGTCTAAGAAAAACGAACTCGTTTCTACTTGTGTTTACTGAGTATTGTTTAGACAGATAAGGTTTGCCTGTATAAATCTCAATCAGGTTAAAGATTTGAGCCTAAGACTTTCCCAGTGCCTGCTCCACAATCTCAGTGGTGCTGATGATGTAATTGCCATCAGAGGGGTCAGATTTGATATCGGTTTCGCATATATCAATTTTAATATTATTTTAGTTACAGCTGTTTTCATTTTCTCTTCTAATCCATAAGTCTCTCTCTTTTATTCCCTTTCTCTTCTTTGGGAAGGGAGAGGGGTTAACAGAGAACATCTGTTATAGGTCTAGTGACTGGCCCAGCTCTACACCTTGACAATGCATCTGAAGCAAACCAGGCTTAATATCAAGATGTCACTGCTTACTTCTGCTAGTTGGGCTCTGAAGTAAAGAAATGCTTTTAATTCCAGTCCTCAAAAATAAAATAGTAACCTTTCAACCAATTTGTTTCTTGCCTCATTTCCAATCTCTCAAAATCTCTTTGGGAAAGGTGTTGCAAAAAAAAAATAATTTCAGAGGGGAAAGAAATGCGCTCCAAAGAAACTTGTGAGAGCTCTGTATGTAAACATATTTGTGCAAACAGGAAATGGCAACCCAGAAGGTGTACAGCAGTCAACTCCCCAGTCTCCACTACAACACATCCTGCCCAAATCTCACTTTCCCTAAATTGTACCCTCTTGCCAAGCCAGCTCTCAGAGAAGGGCAAAGTTGCTCACCTCTGGTAATCTTCTGTTCTCATGGCTGGGCTGTTCTGCCAGATTCTGTTTGGATAACTGGCTTCAGCTACTGATTCTGTAGAGGGATTGCTCTGTTGTGAGAGTATAGTTACATGCTCCCAAATACTCCTGGATTTGGAAAGCAAATAAGCTTTACCCTTTTCTGCTGTCTGCTTGCCCATATGTCTTTGCAGAGTCAAGTTTTCTGCTTTACAATCAGTCTCCTGCTGGGTTCTGTAATTGGGCTTCCAGATAAAATAATCTGGAGCGAATAATAGCTTGGAAAGAGGTCTTAATCTTCATTTTAGCATTGTAGCTTAAGACCACTCTTTCCTTTTCAGCTCCTGTGATCAGGGCAAATTTCCCAACATTATCTTAGATATTAATCCACCAGCATGTTTCTATATAGCATACATGAGCAGCAATCATCATTACTAATTATCATCTGTAATACCTTAATTATAAGCAGAAGTTTGATTTCTTACTTGAGGGAATAATAGGCAGAAATAATGCTAATTAGAACTAGGTTTTCCCTTTGTCTTCAATGGGTAGAAAAGGATGTTATGTAATAAAATCCTTAGCAGACACACTGAACAGCATCTATTCACAGCAAGTTAGATACTGGACCCAAGAGAACGACTTTTTCTCTCTGAGCATTTTATGGCTGCTGAAATATAATAAGTTAACATTGCATTCATTTAGTCATCCAGCAATTCTAAGAATATTTTTATATTATCTGTTCCAAGGAGAGAAAGTCACGCTATGTTCTTAAGCTGGTAACTAAATTCATTATTCAACATAATTTTCTCTTCAATAGCCTTCTCTTAATAGACTTCTTTTACCTATCTACTATACTCCAGAATAAAAATAAAGTAAAAAGACTAGCAGGAAAATATGAAATTCAACATTAGAAAAAACAGTGCACAATTTGCTGCCACTGGAATTTGCTATGCTTATACTATTCAGCGTGAACGGGGAAGCATAAAGACAAATGTATGAGGACATCTGCCTACTTGGATTACTTTTATTGCAATTTAATTATCAATTAACAGTTTAAGAAACTTGTATTAGCTATTGACCTTGATCTTTTGTCTCTGCATACTATTTAAGGATGTTGGAATATAAACCTCCTAACACTGCAGTTATCAATTTTATGATAAGGGTATCTATAACACATTCTTTCTATCTGTTAGGTATGAACCTGTTCCATGTAAGACTTTCCATGTAAGCCTATCTACTGGGGAGACATTCATTAAAGGACTCATAGGTAGTAAATTAAACCTGACTTCAAAGACAACCCTTCCTCAGACAAATTAGGCTACAGAGATAGAAAAGGGCAGGAGCAATCATTAATCTGTTGAAGGCCACATTCTGAAACGTAGTGTTGTTTCTAAGTTCAGTGACCGTTTCAAGATTAATTGTTCATAATTTCACAATGTGTCTTTATAAATTATGCACTATTAGGTGATAAAATATTGCATATTGGATTCGGTTCTTCTTTATTCTACCTATCCTAGCAAGTCAATTGCTTTAATTCAAAATATACTGGATTACTCTGAACTACTGAAGTTTAGAAATTAATTTGAATGAAATCTTTTTAACAGTAAGGTCCACAAAGTTGAATATCCTGTGGGATTTTGCTTGGGTGTAAATTACTTCATAAATTTACTAGGGCTGCTTGTATCATCATTTGCATTATCACTTAATAGAGCTGTGAAGGGGGGAAGAGCACAGTAATTCTAGTCCACAGCAGAAGATAAAGAACTGGCATAATATTTTGAAGAGTGTCTTTGTCAAACTTCCAAAATTCCATTTAATGTTGAAGAAAATATGAATGATAGAATTATGTGAAAGATGAAGTCTTGGGTTTATTGGCTGAGATAAATTATCAGCTTATGTTAAATCATATTTTTTTTTTCCCAAACAGTTTAATAAAACAAAGTTTCACTCATGTGCAATAAACAATTTTTAAAATTTTACTGTATTTGAGCTTCAGAACTTTGAAAGGAATGTATTCTCTTTTTTTCCCCCTTTTTTTCTAAATGTAGGTCAGTTTTAAAGACAAAACCTTGCTGTTTTGGGACATATAAATCTAAAGATTTCATAAAAATATAATCCTGGACAAAACAGGGAGATCATTTGTTTATGTATGATGCAGAAAGAGAAGACATTTAGCAAAAAGTCCAGAGTCCAAATCTCCCCACAAGTTATGTCATCTGATTGGGAACGGCAGTATGGGAAAAAATTCCACAGAAACAGAAAAGATGAGAACTGTAAGGTGTTCTTCTTCTCATCCTTATTTGGAAAATGGGTCAGGTACATGATTGGACCACGTAGCCTGTGGAAGAGTTTTTATATCTATATAAATGTAAACTTATATATAGAAAAAAAATTAGTATTATACATATTATATTTTAATACATATTTCACCTTTGTGAATTCTGGTTGTTCAGCAGGATATTAGTTTTGGCAAAGCTTTGCTATTTCAGAATTTGTTTCTAAATTAAGTGACTTCTACCGCCTGCAGGTAGCTCAGGCAAAAGGACTGAACTGAAGGCAACAACAAACAGACGTCCCTGCTGAATATTTTACTGTAAATTTATAAGAGATGTTATTTGCAGAAACACAGCCTGCCTGCTGATTCACTGAGTGAAAAATAAGAACGATGGCTAAGTCTCCACCAATTTTAGGATTTCACAGTGTTCAAAGGTGGGATGGTGGAACGATGCTCATGTGGGCAGTAGAGCAAGTTGCAACCATTCTCCTTTCCTCCCAAGCTTATGTTATAAAATCAAAGCTAAAAGCTTCAGGCAGTAAAAATGCTGGTGTTGTTTAGCTGATTCAAAGGTGACAATGCAATATTAAAAAAACTACCTTAGCCTATAATATTTGAAACAAAAGGGACTGTGGCTTCCATGGCTCTCCTAAGCCATGTCAATGAAAATACAAACAGCCCTAAAAAACTTCCTGTGAATTAAATACTTAGCATAATAATAAGTGTTTTCCTAACCTTGACTTGAATTTTTTAAACAGGTGCTTTAAAAAATGAAACTTCAACACTTTTCTAGAGACAATTCAAGTTTCAGCAAACTATACATACCCAACTGCTCATACAACATTTATTAAAATCTTTGATTTAAACTTTATTGCTAGTATCCTGAATCTTTTCCTTTCACTTCCCTTAAGACTTGAGTTGTATGAAACTTAGTATGAAAGATGGAGAGATAGAAGAACTTAAGGGAAATATATGTTTTCCCAGGCTCGTGACTGTGGAGAACACTTTGAAGCCGGGGGGTTGGGGTTAAGAGGGAAGGGAGTGAGAAAGAGTTGGGGTCCTTCTGCTTGCACTGGCAACTTTTCATTCATAAGCAGAAGTTGGATAAGTAAAATTATGAGAAAAATCAGAAGAAAGATGCACAGGGTGCACTATTGACAAAGGTGGGAAAGATCATCTATCAGGCAATTTAAAAAAAAATCAAAGATTTAAGGTAAATTAAAAAAGTACTCATAGTATGTTAATTTGTACTTCTGGTATGTCCCTAAGCCCTTGATGGCCTACCAAGCACTTCCTTTTCAATTCCATTTGGTATTTTGAGTGTGCTGCATTTATTGACAAAAAAATCCCTCCAGAGATAGGCAGTTCTATAAAACTTGCCACACATCTGTTGGATTTTTGTTTATGTATTGAAATGTAATTGGGCAACTGGAGAAAAGTGGATTTGTGAGGTGTTATTTTCCTAAAGATTACATTTAATAATGTTGGTGTACCCTCCATAATTTATTTGATTAATAATATTTGATCTAAACCCAAATTATGACTTCCCACATATGACATAACTAATGAACTGTGAAAGGAAGGCTGCTCAGATGGTCACCAATAACCAATGCTTAGTTAATCCTTTAAATAAACCAGAGCTCACAATGTGTCCCTTTGAAGTCATAAATAATGTATATTTTTCTTTTGACTTTTAATAAGCCAGTGGAGTTCATCTCACAGTCTCCAAACACATATATTTTATTATGGGCCTCTGCAGTTTACTTTAATTAGTGTGTCTGAGTGCTTTGGGAGACTTAGCCCTACTGAAAACAAACAGAGTCTTACCATCTATAAAACATTAGCTCCCTTTGGTTTATCCTGATACAGCCGAGGCTCAGTGAGAAACACATGGTGTAAGTAAACACTCATAATTGCATTAGAATTCCCGTGTGTATTGGTAATTCAAACCCCGTTTCATGATATTGTTAGAGCAGTTAGAGGAGGTTTATCAATCTCCTCGTCTTCTGGGATTTCATGAAATTCCATTTGGAGAGAACTTTAAATGACAAATCTAATAGAAACAGCAACAGCCAAAACAAGACACAGAGGCTCTGAAAAGGAAGCGCACTGCTAAAAACCCCCTTGGTATAAGTGTCTTTTGTCATGCCTCTGAAATTTCTCATTCCTCCAAGCTCCTTGCTGATGTGTTAATTTTTGTGCAGGGTGAGTATGCCTGTGTCTTCTTTCGCTGTCCCCTGCATAACTTTTGGTCCAATCTGTCAAACAAACGGATATTCCTATTTCTCAGCTAATTTTCCCAGAAAAATGATGCAGTCAGCTCCAAAATGAAACATATAAAACGAAATAAATGCTATGGGTTTAGTAGTATGTTGAATGATGACAAGTACATTTTTTAAGAAAGGAAGAGATCACTCTTGGAGGCTTTCCACTGTAAGGAGAATTTAAGTAATTGAAAATCCTTCGAATGCCTATCGTTTGCAATTTCTTTTTCCAAAAGAAATAAAGCATCCCTATGAAACAGACTGAATAAAAATAGAAGCAGGTTGCTTTGATGCTAGGGAAAAAACACAGCTATTAAACTTACACCAATTATTCAAATTAATGTTGGCAACCAAATTTCACTCTACTTAGGCCCTTACCCCAAGCCCCACATGTAGTGCCTGCATTTTCTGGAGTTCTAATGCAATAATTTTAAAGAATAAAATGTTGCATTATTTTATGTTCCTTTCATAATGTTGATGTAAACCACTTAAACAGCAGGATTGTGAATTCAGTATAATGAATTTCCTGGGGTTTTACTGTCTGCCTGAAAAATGTATTTCAAATATACAGCACTCCAGTATTTTTATGACAAAGTTTTCCAAATTACAAAATGCCTCCTTTAAACAAAGATTTTTCAGCAACATATAACTTAGTAGCTTTACAAAAGAGCTGAAACTTTTGTATTAAAATTCACAGAAAAAAACCCCATCTAATTTTCAAAACCAATTAAATTAGTGAAGTGTATCTTTATATAAAGTATTCTGTCTTGGTGGGGCCAAATTGCAATGCCTACCATTAACAAGTATCACCTGTAATTTTCCTTGCAGTCTTGCTATTCACAAAATACAGAAATAATTACTTCATTAAAGTGCTAAACAGTTCTGACAAATAAAATGAAAAGACATTTCATTCTGCTGTCTGATTCTTGAGATCCTCTTGAATCATTTGTACCTTTGTACTTGTACAAGCTGGTCCTTCTATATTTACTGGCATTTGTTTTAGCATTTGCTTTGTTGGCCATTAAGTTTCTTTGGTTTGCACCTTCTGTTTTTGCTCCTATGAAACTCCCCTCTTAAACCTGTTAAGGTATTTCAAAATCTAGTAATTTTCCTTACAGGATGCTTATAAATCCATGCTATTGTTTTATATTATAATGCTCAGTGAAAGAGAACACTATCAATAAAACCCAAGCTAGATCCATTGAAGGCCTGAACACAAGAGAGCTGAAGATGAGTGGCCAGACCTAGAACTCCTGCACTGTCCCAGCAGGAGAGGGTATGAGCTCTGGGGTTACCTGCAAAACACAGCAATGAGCTCTGCTGGGCCAGTCTTGCTGGCACCTCACGCTGCCATGGTAGCTGTGGCTTCCCTTCCTGCACTGTGGAGCCCTGGAGCTGTTTCAGAGGTTATAAGTTGAAGGCGTGAACAAGAATTCATTGCTCATTTTCCATTTAGAAATGCTAAGCCACTTGTTAGCTGTAGCCTACATATGCAGAACATAAGTTTGGAAGATTTACAACTGTATTTTAATGGTGACATTTTGCTCACTCTGTCAGCAGGGAAACGTGCAAATGGGTCCTTCAACCAAATTTCTGCATCTGGAAAATTGGAGTTGAAAATCATCATCTCTTCCACCACAGTAAACTGTTGGTCTGAACAACAATCTTTGCTGTGGATAATTGGGTCATCTGGCCCCAAGACCTCACCAGTTTCACATATGGATTGTGCTAAGTGACTATAGTTGGATGAATTCAGCTTGTTCTTAAACATCAATTAAACTTACATAAATATACAACCTCTGACGCTGAGACTCTAGCAAAGCTGCAGTACTAATAAGGTTTGCTGAAGCTATAACTCTAAACCCCTCTGCATGGAATATTTCCTCTTTATTATATTAATCTACAGAACTTATGCTGAAATTAAAAAAAGACAAACCAAACCCCAGTTTGTCAAAACACACCATATTTATAATATTAAATAATTGAAGCTGAAAGTAAATATATAGTGTTGATAAAATCAAATTATCAGGCAAAGCGTAATTGGGGTTTATTTAAACTGTGATTGACTCCATTCATCTGTTATTCCAGTGGATATATAAAGATAAATTATTTTCTCGGAAATTGAGACACAACCTTTTTTTTTTTTTAAGATATTTTTCTTATCAGGTTTTCATTAGACAAGGCAGCCTATTTTATATGTTTGTACAATTTAAGTAGGCTCTTGGTCTGTTTGTTAATACATCATGTTTATTTAAAACTCCTGAAGGAAGTTATTAATCTGTCAAAACTTTAAAGATTTGAAGCTGATAAATAAATGAACAATGCTAAATAATTCTTTATGTTGTCTACAAAAACACAAAACAAGTCTTACTGTTCTTCCCTAGAAGGTGAAGCCTGGATTGCTTTGAAATTACTCAATATTTGCCTACACTACACAGCTGCCAAAGCCTGCATTGGCTGGTAAGTACACCCACTGGCTTAAACAAGGTGCCTTTCTGACTACAAAGGTCGGTCAGGAATCAAAAATACACTTTAATGCAATTTTCAATTTCATATCACAAGAGATGCTATGGAATGATTGCCATTTGCAAAAGAAAAAGACAAGCATGATTAAAAGCTGAATCTCTAATCCCTCTGCCTCTGGCTTAGAACCAGAGCCAAAAGAAATATTGCCTTAACAGGTACATTTCCCCCAAGGGGAAGCACACCCTTGACCACCTAGCTGGTGAAATGAAGAGATAATAAGATGTTCGGGTGTATCAATGGCTAACAAATTGTGTGTTGCCTCCTGACAGAAAAGCCTAAAATTAGTGGGTGGCAAATGCAAGCTTGCTTTTCTGACAGAGGCCTCTTCAGCATGTTGGCAAATCAAAGTGCGTTATTTTTCAGCCCCTGTCTCCAGCAGCCAAGTCACATACTGGGCAGTGAGAAAATCTGTGTGTAACTGACATTTGTCTAAGGAGACATTTGAAAGTGATTGAGGGGTAATGTGAACTGTTAACCACTTAATGGACTAATTAATAGTAAGGATGGATGACAGCTATTGCAGCAACACTTACGTTTTGTCTCACTACCTGAAAGAAGGCTATTAATAATTTTGCTCTGTGAAGACTGAATCTCTTACTTTAATACTTGTTAGGAGCGAGCTTAAAAATATTTTCTCCAAATCACTGAGGAGCTCCCCTCAGACATGGCAGGTGAAAGATTTTATTTCCTTTTAGCACAAAGAATTTTTTTCTTGGATTTGGTTCATCTACAAGATAAAACTGCAAATGTTTCTATCAGTCTAGATTAACAGACAGAACATTAGATCTCATTTTAACAGGATGCAATTTTACATTTTCACATAATCTCCAGTAGAAACAGTGTGTGAATAACATTCTATGACCAGGCTTTGGTGCAGACTTCAGAATGCTTTCCCACAGCAGTAACCATGAACATTATCAGGCCTTCTCCTTGACACTATCGCATGGATTCCTTATAACTAGATAGTGCCACTATGAAGTCAGGAATAGGTCATTGTAAGAAATGGTATCAGGTAGAGATGATATTGCCAACTTCCTCAAGTTTCTCTTGCAATATCTGCCATTTTTTAGAGCCTTATCTTAACATGAGAGAGCCTTAGCTCTTGCTCTAAAATATAAGTTACTACCCTCTGGCTTCAGGACCAAAGTCTGAAAATGCAAACCTGAAAGTTTCATAAATTGTCTTGGTCACTCATTACAGAACTCCTAATAACTCTAGATATACAAAATACAAGTACAAATGTAGTATCACACAACTTTTGTGAAAAACACACTGCAAATTTTTTATATGACAGACTGTTTCTTTCCTCTCTCAAAGTGTCTGTAAATAGACTGCCAGTTTTCTAAGCTTTCTTTATTTGATGACGATTACTAATGCTGCGCATAAACCTCAGGTAGTAATAAACGGTCAACAACCAGTATTCCAAACTGAGGTGCTGAACAGGCCCATACATGATCAGTTGTGGTTACTCTCACAATGCAATTTCTCCCCCTGATTTGATAGCCATAACTGACACAGAACTATGAAAATGGTTTAATTGCCCTGGAAGAAGCATAAAACACCTCAGGCAGCATGACAGAATTCATTTTTATACTGCCTTTCTCACTTTTGGGACTGCACTGGCCTTGGCCCTTACACCTGCTCTTAGGAGATTTACTAACTTATGGAAGACTTAAAGTAATATTTTCCCTCAAAAACTCTTAAGAAATAACAGTTAAACCCCAGTGTTATAAATATACACTGTACTCTTAGTTCTAGGCAAGCATATGCACGTGAACCCAAAAATGGAGTCATTTCAGAATGAGAGCATTCTTCACCAAAATTTTGTGGAATTAGTCAGAAGTGAGACTCAGGAATGTGACGTCATACTTAGCCTAGATTGTGCATTTTCTAGGAGAGTAAGAACTCTGTTATTTGACCTCAATGCCATATTTTTCCATTGTATAAATAAATACTGTGCGACTTCAGGGTCAAACAAGTATGGTCTCTGTGCAGAAAACAAAGCTCACTCAATTCACTTGTGGCTCATCTGTGCTTGATAGTGTCTAACCCACAAACTTACAGGATGAGTGCAGTTCACAGAATCTTTGAATCCCTTCCAGATCAAACCATGCAACTCTAAAATATTCCCCTTCCCCTTTTTAAATGATGTACGTTATGTAGGTTACATTTTGACAGGACCCTATTTAACAAATAGAAAGGAGTGAATTAAAGTAGAATCCATTCTCTTTCTCTCCATCTGATAAAAGACAACTGTTGCATATCATCCTTTCCAGTTTAAGGAACACATCTGGTCAAACTAATGTCTCCCATGCCAGTTCAAACTACCTTAAGATTTTCTTGAATTCAATCATATTTCATTCACATGTCTGTAAACAGACATCTTTCCTGAATGTTCACTGCTGTATTTGACTGTATGTTCATGCTTAAATATAAATCCACTTTTCTGCACATGCTGTCTGAAATAGAGGTTTTCTCTCAACTATATCTACATACATCTACAATTACTTAAACATGCAAATACCCATAACTCTATTAAACTGACAAACTAAATTTATCCTGTGCTTATTGAATTGGCTTATTAGACATAACCATAACACATTCCTAGATAAGAATGGGCATTGGCTTGGTCTGGTTAAAGGAGTGGTATTTTTCAGTTATTTTAACCTGAAATACTTTCAGGTCAGAGTAATGTGACAGTTCTCTCAAAATGAAAGCTTCCAAATGGTATGTAGCTAGCACACAACTCCTTTCCCAAGTTAAGATTTTATCGATTCAGACAACAGACACTGTAAGATATGCTCCAGTCTTTATTCAGAAAGACTGCTTCCGAAACTTAGGAAAATAGCTTAGACTTTATCAACAGCAAATGTAATTTAATAGCACAGTTTATGATTCTGGACAAATAACAGCGCAATTAAAACCCATGGGGATTTTATCACTTATTTCTCTGGGATTGGAATGTGAATTTCCCTCTCAGAATGGAACCATCCCTAAATCCTGGAGCATTCATACCCAGGCAGAGGCTCTTGCAGTGATTTGTAAATATGAATATAGCCTCTGAACTCTTCCACCTAGGAAGTTTTTTTGCATTTTACAGATGGAAGCACATAAGGAAGTTAAAGGCCTAATGCTGAATAGTATTTTGACATCAAAAGTAGGTGTTAAGTGAAAGTTAAGTACATAGGATCAAAATCTTTTTGAGCTGCCGGTTAATTGGCACAGCTTACTCATTTTTTAACCTGTAATTTCTGAAAGGATTCAGACAGTAGGCCCTTTTGTAGAAGACATTCCAACAGAATGTGCTCTGCAGCACTATTATTATAATGCAGAGCTGCATTATCTGTTTCTTATCAAAAATAAGCAGATCCCTTGTCCAGATTGCAGACAATTCAGGATCAATTCACACCACTTTCTGAAGAGATTCAGTTCTATTGCTGAGAGACTCAACCCTCCCACCTCTTCAGGGAAAGCTGCTTCCTGCTCAATGTATCAGCGTCTCTGGGCCCTGCACAGGGCACCATCCATGTTTGGTTGCAAAATCCAGGCTTCTGGATTCAGCTTTTGCAACCAACACATAAAATGGTGTTTAAACCTTGTCCTAAGGCTTCATAGCCAGTCAGTGATGAGGCAAGAACAAGAGTCCACATTTCCTAATAAACAAAGCTGTTTTCTAGTGTTTTGATCTCTAGAAGCCCTCTTGCTTGTTCTGTGCTTTAAGTGCTGGGATTCAATCCCTGCCATCATCACACTCCAGAAATCTACGTGTAATTATTCTAGAGACTTCATCAAGCTGATCTACTAAATAAAGAAATCGTTCTGATTTTTCTTTCAGACACTTGGTTGTGTTCATCCTGGAGTTGGTAGGACAAAATGTAGAGCATTATATAACATTCATAACCTGAAATGGGCAAACTCAGCTGCTTCCTTTTATTTTGAATAGTCAGGAGTCTTGACAGAGCTCGTCTAACCAGTTGAACCCTATAAAGATGAAATATACAGCTAACTAGGGATACGCTCCTACTACATAATTTGTAATGAAATCAAACCTATGTCTACAGAAAAGGTTATACTGGGCTTTTCATACGTTGCTTCTGACTCCAGTAGGAAGTTACATGTGAGGTGTTTTTGTTGCTAATTTACTAAATGAAATTAAGTGCTCTATAGGCTACTTGCAGAATTTCAAATGCTTAAGGTTATCCATGTTATAGTCTGTACCTTGCAATAATGAACTGACTTGTAATTTTGAGGACAAATAGTCCCCACCAGAGAGAGGGAGTGGGAATGTATCCCTTGCCTGGAGTTTGTGGAAACTATTTCACAATGACTTTTCTTTTTGAGAGTGAAAGGGTGTAAAAATCCCTCAGGGTATGCTGTGTATCTCACATTTTTTTCTGATTTACAACAGCAATAAGCACAGCATTCCTGGAATATTAGCAGAAATATTCAGATAATGACTTAGGTAATAAAAGGGGTGATTTTATCCTTTGTTCACTGTGGAGATCATTGTCATTAGACTGCTAAGGCTTTGAGGTCATTCACTGTGGTAAAGAAAAGAAGGCAGAGGTAAACAATGGAAGGAAAAAGGAAGCTGCGTGTTTAATGCAAATAGGTAACTGTGAGACTTGGGGCGTTAATGAACAAATTGCTGAATTTTTATGAGTTTAAGAAGTAAACATCCTCAGCAATCTACACTATTTCCACAACTCAGGCAGCAGAAGGGAGAGTGCTCAGCTCATTCTAGTCTTTCAGCGCAGATTGTGAAGGAAAAGGGCTTTTGGCTGGAGGGCTGGAATTTGTGCTGAGGTGCTGTGGCTCAGCTGGCTTTCCTGGGCTGGATGTTGCCACAGAGAGGTGAAAAATGGGGCAGGAACAGAAACCACGGCTGTAATATTTGCCAGAGTTCATTTCTCATTCCTCAGAACACCAAGTAAACCGACAAATAAAATAAGAAATCACTAGTGCTGCCTGTAAGTAGTGTTTTTATATATTCAAATATGGGGAAAATGGATTATATCTTCACTTAAAGGCAAGCAGAAGGGGGATGAAATATCTCTTCCTGCTCTCCACAAGACAATAAAGGAATCATGGTAATTCCCAAAAGAATGTCTCTTTAAGCCCTTTCTAAAATGCTTCATATTTCTTAAGGCATGCCCTTATGAATTAAATTAGGGGGCGTCATTCTACATTCTAGGTAATTCTAGGTTGGTATAGCTCATTTTTTCCTTCAGTCTATCAGCCTATACAGTACAGCCATCTAGAGCCTTCTAGACAAAACAGAAATTACATCTCAGCAGGTGTCCTCAAGGTACAGGAACATAGCAGAGTCCGATGGATTTAGGGAGCTGAACCACAGAATCACAGACTCACAGAATGTTAAGGGTTGGAATGGATCTTGAAAGATCATCTAGTTCAATCCCCCTGCTAGAGCAGGATCATCTAGATTAGGCCACACGGGAACGCGTCCAGGTGGATTTTGAATGTCTCCAGAGAAGGAGACTCCACAACCTCCCTGGGCAGC
>VYZX01018481.1:0-20945 GCA_013401335.1 Brachypteracias leptosomus
AAACAAAACAAAACAAAAACATCTGATAAAATGTGCAGATTGTGACAGACTAGCTCCATAAAGTCAAACTGAAGTAAATTGGTAAATTGTTTTTGTATCAGCAAAGTCATCATTTATTTAAAAGTCAGACCTTTTTGTTTGGGCATATGTTAAGCATTCTTATGTTAACTTGGATCAAAAAAATTATTCTCTGTCATTTACGTCTATATGTCATTCTGAAATTGCTACAGAAAAATGAAGTTTTTATCAAGTCCTCCAAAACTTTTTTGTAAGGCTGTTAAATATATATTTATGAGGATAAATATGAAAAATAATAAAGAAAAGTATAAAAATAATAGTGCTGCATGAATTATGATATAATCTCTAATAGCAAACCTTTTCCCTTTCAATATAGAGAGTGGAATATTGCCACAAGGCATCCTTCCATGTGAATTAAAACTTTTTGCTGATAATTTCAAACCCTCTTTTAAAGGCAAAAGTGTTTGATTTCTGTCACTAGTAATCATACTACACATGGTCTTGAGAAGCAGCAATAATGTTTTCGCAACACTAAGAAGCAGTGTAGTCTGTATCCTTATTTGAATGTTTGGAATGTAAGCCTAGAGAAGTACACACACACATGCAGGTGAATGGAATAGGGAGAAAAGAAAGGGCATCAGACAGCACAAATTGAGTATTCATTTTGGATATTTTATGGCCTTCTGTCACAGATTTCCAGTTGTAATTTCCTAAATTTTAAAGAAAAACAAACCAGCATATTCCATTAGTTGGAATGAAATATCTACACCCATGCTGAAGTTCTACAACTTTCAATAAGTACGTTTTCATAGTTGTCACTTCTGTGGGCTGAAACTAGAGAGGGATGGATCAGGAATATTATTAGTTTTAGGTTTCACATGTATTTTCTGAAAGGAAATAATGAAAGTCTTAGTAAAAAATTTGGAAAGTGTATGTTCCACTCAGGTTTCAGCAAGGAGTTTCTAAAAAAAATCTTAAGGCTGACCCTTTGATTTAGTTGTCTACTGTTCTGTCTCTTTTTCAATCCTAACAGCCTAACCTCTTCTCCAGCCACAGTTGCCTTCTGATTTTTCACTCAATTTTCTCGTCTTTCCAATTCGTAGTGCTCACATTACAGTTCTCTTCTTTCCCTACGGTATGTTTCACTTAACCAAACTCTTCAGATTTGACCTGAAACAGAGGAGTGCTGGAGCTTTTCAACAAGCCTGTTGCACATGGTTTTATGGGCTTACAGTCTTTTCATTTTTTTTCCTCTTCTAAATGGCAAGAAAGTATATACATTACCTGTTATACCATCAGAAATGGTTGAACTGTTTGTGGTGACATGAGTAATACTGACAAGTGCTCCAAGATAATTTCTAGCACACATATCTGCTTTACAAAGTTATAATTAACCAAAAATGAATTTTTGTAACGGAAAAACTCAAGCAACCTTAACTGTAGGTGGCACTACTGGCTGTGTCTATAAAAAGACAGAAAGTATTGGAAATCTTGTAAAAGGCCTCATCCTACAAATGCTTTATGTACTGTTTTACTTCTGTAGAGCATTCTCAAGAATAAGGATATACAGCAATATATATATTTTCAAGTTTGTGCCTTAAGTCTATATCCCACACTTAGTGAAATGATCTGAATTATCTTTTTGGTTATTACATTTTACTTAAAAGGAAATAAAAGATACACAAAATGTTAATGCATTAATATCTGTAAGAAATAAGTTCAAATGCAGCAGTTGATCAGAATTAGATAAACTTTCATACATTTTTTGTTAAAAGAGTTTGATCCTTTCCTCTCAGTTTAAATAATCAGTTTTAGACAGTAATAAGCCTAAAAGTGTTCACAATTAATAGTCTTAAACTCAAGGGGTTCTTCTTTTATTTATAATAGTTCCAGACAGAATGACAAAGTGACAAAAAATGACAAAGTGCCAAAGGTAAAATGGACACCCCCCTAGCTCCTTTCAGTTTGTTTCAGAACCTTAATTTTGTTGTGTGCTTGGATTTGGGTTTTTTCACCTAAACCATGTCTAACCTAATACAGTAAGGCATTGGATTGTTTATTGTCATCAAATATCAATATTGCTATTTTGTAGTGTTTAAATATTTGTTAGATATTTCAGCTCTCAACTGTGCTGGCATCTGCTTCTGCTCTGTGTAGCTACATATTGACACAAAAGAAGAAACATCTGGTATGTAAAAAGTGACTTGTTGGCTGCTTTTTTAGCAAAGAGGTGAGCATACTCTTAGATTTTTGAAGCTTTACTAAATGGAAAAAGATCAGGCCAACTCAGGCTGTACAACACTAAGATCTGTTCCAGATCAGTAAAGTTGTTTTTTGGGTTTTTTTTCCATTTAGTCCCATGCTAGAAATGATCATCACATTTTACATTATGCATTTCTAATTTCAATGCTCATGCCATATAATTATTCTGTATAATCAAACCTAACTGGTGGTTTGCTACACTGAGCTATTGAATGAATGTTCCGGCAATGAAGTTAGTATTTAACTATTCATTTGAGAAATGTGCAGACCCATAATTGTAGAAATTTGATAAATCTGTAATTACAATGTGTACATGTCTTTAGCATTTATGAACAACTGCAGCAAAAGAAATAACACACACAAAGAAACAAAAGGGCACCCTGAATGTGAATGACATGCTCTGACAAGTTACTGTTTATTATTTTGACCAGAATGCCAAGTCTGGTCTAATTCCAGTCTGTTTATATAGGTAATAAGTCCAGAATCAGTTTTCATCCCCACAGAATCTGCCTTTTCCAGGCAACAATGTTCTGTCTCATTAGATTATTTATTTATATTTATTTATTTTATTTTCCCAAATCAAGCAATACCCAGGAAATCTCTGCCTTAGTAATTTGAGCTCCTGGGGTGTTTAGTGTAATTTTGATCTGATTTTACATAATTTCTGGTTTATTTTTAACTACAATGACAGAAAAAATATTTTAGCTCCACCTATAATGCTATTTTTAAGTCTTATAGAATATTACGTTACTACGCTTAGAACATCAGTTCTTAAGTACATATAGTAAATTATTTTGTAAATATGCAATTTTTAAAATACAGAAAATAATGCTGTCATGTATATTACGGTATATCCCAAACCTGTAATCTTTCAGTTCAAATGTCAGGATAATGAGAATCTGTTTTTCTTCACATTTTATTTTATAAAATAATAACAATAAAAACATATATCTTGTCTGATTTTGTAAATTGCTTCAGAATTCTTAGACCATATGTAGATGTCTTCTGGATTTGGAAGCATAGCAAGGAAATGAAAAAAAACCTTGAGAAATGAGTTGGAGAAAGTTTTAACAAATTCAGTGGACATATCTTTTTGCTAAAGGAACATCTGTTGATATCTTTAGAATCCATATGTGAAAAAAAAAAGCAAGAAAAACAATTGGAAACAAACTGCTAAAACCCAAAACAAAACCTGTTTTCTCTTATGTTCATATTTTGTAGATTAGCTTGCAACTTGACACATTCTTTTTTCTACAACAGACATTTTCTAAAGAAAAATATTTTACAATTTTTCCAGTTAAAAATTCACGTGGTAACAATTTTGCTAATTAACAGTCATCCATGTCTTCTTTTTTTGTTCTGTAAATGTCCTATTTTTTTTCTAAGTGAGCTTCATTTAAGAAAATTGATTGTATTCTTTCTTTGAACAGGGAAAAAAAAATTATAAATCATTACAATAACTCAGTATTCTGTTTTTCTCAAAGATCTAGATTTCTCTAGATTGCTTCCTAAGGTAGCTTCTTATATATTGCTGAACAACTTCAACTGGAAAACTTATCATATTCCAACCGTACACAGAAAAGCTATTTTCTTTCGATATCTTGAATATGGGAATATTGCTGAGTGACTTTTATCCTACAGATAATCTGTTCATTGTTAAGATATAGTGGGGTGCTTATGCTTAGTTTCCCAGAGTGGCAGGAATATGAAGAGGTGTGGGAGAATGGGTCTGAGGGTGTTGAGGATTAATATCTTTGACATAATTTGATTAACAAGTGATTTAGTAAAGTATATTGTAACAAAATAGCAATTTAATTACAGATTTGAGAATAACAAGATTCACACTAAGTTACTACAGAATATCCTAAATCAAAGTATGTAGATATGTATAAGCACAAAACACACAGACAGGCAGAAGTACTTGGATCTGGTGAAATATATAGATACCCACAGTCAAAAAAGTAAATATATAAAATCAAACACCTAGATAGGTAGAGAGGTGGGGTAGAAAAGACCAGCCTATAGTTAAATTTCCCCCCCTCAATTTTCGAGTAAATACAATGCATCAGCATTTCTCAACGGGTGGGAGTTGAGTCTCATGGAGGTTGTTTCACTGGGGCCTTGTGTTGATTTTGCTCACAGATGATCCTGAGAGGCATCCCAGCTCAGGGGAAGATGCTGGTCACAACCCACTGTGATCCAGGAGAGCTCAAAGGTTCTCAGGATTGCTACTTATAAGGGCCAAAATAATTGACTTTTGTCAGGTTCTTTTCTATTTCAGGCTAACTTAGATGATGTAGTGTTCTGGTTTGTGCATGCTCAGAACTGGATCTTAAGATTCTGATATTCTTCCTCCTTTGATAGGTGTTTCAATGCTCTGGTCAACTGCTTATGATCTATGCTGGATTGTCAGGGGTTATTTGTCATTATTGTCCCCTAAAAGTAGGGAAAGCAGGAGCCAGATATGTTGGGGGGGGGGGGGGAGGCCTTAACACACTGGTACACTGCCTTTCACAATCTGTATTTGACTTTACAATGAAATGTGTAACCTAGGGAGGGGAGTCACACCCTCTACCAAGTGACCCATGAGCTTAGGAAGAATTGTAATACCACAGAAAGGCAAAATGACTATATTCTTTTGGGAGACAGAGGGCATGAGGTATTACAGTGCTTCACGATCTGGACATTTCTCTGAGAGTCTTCGTCTGATCTCCTAGTACTAACGTAAAATGAGTATGTAATAGCTATGGAACATTAACAACCTGATTTGTTCCTTACTTTTTCCCCATGGGTAATATGAAATACAGCACTATATATGAAAAGAATGTTTATATCCAGTATAAACTTGAATCTGTGCTCTGTAACGCTGGTTTTATGCTATATAATTGCACTGTATTAACAGTCCTGCCACAAAGAAACTAAACAGCCAAATACTGAAGCACCTTGCTAGGGTAGAACAGATGTATTTATGTTCACCAGTGTCTTTTCTTGCACAGATACAGCAGTGTTTAATATTAGCCAGTTTTAGGAGGCAGTGCGAGCTATTACGAATCTATCAATTATTTATCAGTGGAATAAGGATTAAAGGATTGTCCTCTCTACAAACAGAGCAATCATGTTACTTTATTTAGCTACCTTAAAAACTATTTGTCTAATTGGTTTTATTAGTATATAGAACCAAAATTATGCTGGAAGATACCACATGAGATAATTCAGGCAACAAGGCAGAGCAGGTAAGGTCTGTTATAGCAATCTACTATATAATTCTGATAGTGTACCTTTTGGGAGTTTTAGATTGTTATTATAAAAAAGACCCAAGAAGGAAATGACAGGAACATTTTGTTTCAAGTTTATCTTCTGTTTATATTAATATTACAACTGTGAATTCGGCCTTATCTGTAGCTTATAGAAAAGGTTTATAGAAAAAATTTTCTGATAATATTATAAGGAGACATCACAGACTTCTTTACTCAATCTATTGTCATACCAAATAACAACCATTGAATTCCCATTGAACTGTGCTCACTGTGGTAATATTCCTGCATTTCATATACCACAACCAGAGCTCCTCAGGTGCTGAGCTTCCCTGGTGTCAGAAAGGGCTTGAGGTGTATTGATGTGGTTATCTTTCTTATCAAAGACAATAATTACTGGCTCACACTTCTGCTAAACCTTAGGTCACTTTGACTGGCTTCGTAATAAGGAGTTCCTCATGTTTTCCTGAATTTTTACTCCTGTTTTAAAATTGTTTCATTTCTTCCTGAAAAAAATTGCACAAGTGGAGAAAATGCAGTATCTACTTTGTTTTCTCTTTAACTGAGGAGAGTCAAGCCTCCCAGACAACCTCTGCTGCCTTTTGGGTGTGCATGAGTGCATATATATCTGTATATCCTTTTCCTTTTTCTAGAAAGGATATCACAGAGCAATAATGGTTTTATCCTAGGACATGCATAAGAAGCTGACCTAGATGGGCAACACAGTAATTCAGCATTCTCTTTTATTCAGTAATGATTTTCACCTGTTTTCTGAGTTTATATAAACTTGATTGATGACCCAAATGCAGCCCATATAATAACAGGCATGATATTGACTGGTTTTAAGAAACATGATTATGAGTTAGATGACTGGTGTTTACAAGCTAGAAGCAGCCAAATTTGGTTCCGTGAAATGATGGAAAGAGTAGTACTGAAGTGTTGCTACATTCGTAAAAATAGGATTATGAATTCTCATAACATCTTAGCAAGAGATATTTTACCTTGGCAAATGAAAATAATAAAGTGTAAGATGTCTGTACTCTCTGGCAAATGGTTAAAATTGGGACCATCATGTTAAATTTATTTATTCAGATGCCATAATATGGGTACAGAAACAAAATGGGGCAAACAGAATCCTGAAGCTCAGATGAAGGTTGAAATGTGCATATCTGACTGTTAAGACTTAAATTTCAAGTGAAATCCAATGATTAACACCTTACATTTTCATTGATTTTTCACACTGCCAATAAAGAATGTGAGCTCTGCTGTTTAAAATCTATACATCTGAAGTTCATAATCAACATCTTGTCTACTTCCTGTCTTGTGATCTGAATTGGTGGGATAATTGTGATTCAGTATTAAACCTTCAACTGAATCTCAAAGAACAGAGAACTTCATATCCTTAAACAGAAAAAGGGTTGTATTTAGATTAAATACTTAGAATTGGTACACGCAATGGATAAACTTTGACCACATACCAGGTAGGTCCACAGTTCCAGATAGGGTCACATCAGGAAGTTAGTGATTAATGATCCAGGGTAATTTGGAGCCAAGTTCATTACAAACTCAATAAATCTTAAAGCTGCAGGCATCTTATCTAGCACTGGTAAAAGGAGAAGTGGTGGGCTATTGGCAGGAAACTTTGAGAATGCAGCATGGACTAACAAAACTCGGGAAAACTAGCAATATTTAGATTGTAGTTCTGTAATAATTGAAAATAGCTTTTGGTACTAGGAAATTCATGTAGTCTGAGAGAGCAACAATGGAGAATAATGTTACCTATTGAAGTATTAGTGTTTATATTCAAAGTCTGTTTTAGAAATTTTATTAATTTGTTACATATGCAACAGAACGGGGTACACAACAAAAAAATGCCACTCCCAACATAAAGCCTAAACCAATAGCCAGTGCAAATCCATTTGAATTTAAGCAGCATTTATTCCCTACAGTACTATGAAAGATCTTCCTATAAATCACCTGAAACTCAGTGTGATTTTAGGTCAAGTGTAGAGCTAGGGACCCTGAATATCTCAGCTGTAGGACCTGTGCTCTGTACTAAGCTGTTCACTTTTCTCAGACCTCACAGCACAAGCCTTTCTATGAAAATTTGCCATAACTGAGGAAATCAAATGGGATAAATCACTTCTGACCTCAGTCAGGCTTTGTTTTTTAAAATGATTGCAGCATTTGATATTTTTTCTTTCTTTCTTTTTTTTTTTTTTTTCACTTCAATAATGATAGTTTTTGAAATTTGACATGGAGAGATAGAGAATTTTATCCTGCTCTGTAGTGGATTTTTTTTTCTTTATAGCCACATACCTATAAAATGAGGAAAAACATTATTTCATTGCATCATGTATCTCTCACATGCGTGATCTGCACTTTTACTTGAAAGTGCTCTCTAAGCCAACAGTGACTGTTTGGATAAGATAGATATCTAACCAAATTAAATTCTAACAAGCACTCTGACGGTTAAACATGTATGGTATGTTAGTCAAGTAAGATTTTTGCATGCAATACATTCTGGACATTAAATAAGAGAATGCAACTGAAAAATGATTGACAAATGATTGATCTATAAGCTATTATTAAATAACATGAAGCCATCTTCATGTAAAGTGAAGAAGTACAAGCTGGCGTTGGGTGGACACTGGAAGAATTCTTTTACTGTCTTACCTTTTCATGTGTTTTTGTATAAAAACTTCTATCTTGTTTCAAGTTAACTCTATTAATACATCTACTGATAATCTAACACGGCTTTTCTTGCACAGGTTTAACCTATACAGAGTCTTACAAGATAGATTTGAAGTAAATGCAGATTTTAGAGTAAGAATAACCTTTCACAGTGCATTGGAGTGGAATGGAATAGTGCCAGGACTGAAGCTGAATGCAGCTGCAGACCCACTGCCTTACATCGGTGCTCCAGCATGCCTCATTCAGTTCCATAAATTTCTGATCTGTGCATGTTTGAGTCTCTGGACTTGTTGGAAACCTTTCTGCATCTAAAAGCAGGATATAAACATTGTTCCTGTCTTAGAAGAGAAATTTTTACAGTTGGGGTACTCTTCTGTCCTCAGCTTACTGCTTAATGCTAAATGCTAATCTTTTTCTGCTACCAGAAAAGGGTTTGATGAAGGAGCACTTGTTTCAGTCTTAGGCAACAGTCCTGGCTAATGAAGCAGCACATTTGAGTGTTTTATAAATAATTTATGAAACTCTTTAAAGCCTATTTGTAGGAGATACTCACCTTTTCTCAGTCTGCACACTAAATCTCATTCATCATAGCTGAGATGGAGGCATGCTGTCCTGCCTTAAGACAGGAAAGTTTTTTCCTTTTTTCTTAAAATCTAATCAGTGCAACTGTTGGATGAGAATGCCCTGCAGCTGACCACAGGCCCCTCACAGTCGCTGAAGTAGCAAACCAGTTGTAACGTGAACCTTTGCTATCTGTATCAGCAGAATAAAGACTGATGTCCCATGTTTAATAGCTGAGCCCCAGAGACTAGAAAGAATTGAAGAAAGTTTCTAGACTAGTGTTTTGAAAGAATCAAAGGGAGATAACAATCCCATTGGCATTTTGAAAACAAATTCCTAATTCCCTTTGCCAATTTTGAAAAATTTACTGAACAGTATATTTTAGTCAGCTACCTGAAGACATGACCAGGTACATGACCTTTTGTAAAATAATATTGTTTTTTTGCCTACTAAGGCTGCAGAAGTTTAATATGCAAATTCTCAGTGAAAACTAGACATACTAGACATACAAACTTATGCAGAACCGTGCGTCTTGTACAGTTCAAAGCAACAAGTTCTCTAGATAATTATTCATTAAAAGGATTTTTATCTGTAGACAGGCCACCAACTTCAAAAGAAAGATTTGCCTGCCCTTTTAACACCATTTTTCTTCTCATATGTTTCCTGTTCCTTTTTCTAATTTTTTTTTTTAAACCGTGAACAGAAAAATAAAGTTTAGGGCTAAGGACAAAACCAGAGCTATAGAAAAGATGGAAATGTGTATTTTATTTTTATGTAAAGGTACACTTGAAACCAAAATGTGCATAATTTGTATATTAAGACAAAAATTAATATAGCGTACAAAGTTCATATATGAATACAAACAGTAAATAACGCCATAGTGTGCACATTGTAAAAGACCAAATTCTCCAGCGAATGGCATCTGTAAAACAGATATTGTCTTTAATAATAGAGTTTTTGTAATACTGGTAGATAAAGTCTGGTTGTATCAGATGTTGCCGTAGCAGATATTACTCAATGATATGGAATTGCTTGGGTGTAATTAATAGCAAAATATGAACTATGGATGTGATATGATTTTGATAGCTGTTGATAGTTCTTTAAACCCTGACATGTGGTCACATCCTAGCTCCTCCTGGAACAAATATTTAGCACATGTCGTTTTGTATCTGCTTGTTTTGATTTCTACGCAGGAAGCCCAAAATTAGAGAGGAGCTATGGTGCAGATCTCACATGGTTCAGCGAACCATGACTGTAGGATACGACCATCTCAGGAATCATCTCCTGTTGAGAAGTCCTCTGACTACAGCGGAAAGACACTTCTTCCAGTTATCACTTAAAAAGTCGTTATGCTTCTGAATATTGTCTCTACTAAAGTACATGGGTTTTTTACTTTTAAAACAAGTATGAGAGTTCAAGGACCAGCGTACATTATTGATATTAACTATTAGCCTATAAAATGCTCCATCAAACACTACAGGAAGAGGAAAACAGAATAAAAGGAATACTTTTAAAATCATCAACAACACCTTTCACCCCCTTCTCTTTCTTGTAATCCAAGTCCTGCTGCTCTTTGCCTGCAGTAAACTGTTTCCTTGCTTTTCCTAGTTCTGATGATTGTGTGTCTCTATCTGAATAACATTAATGACTATTTGCTGAATGACTTCTCTTCCTCAAGTGTTCTTTCAGATGTTGTCTCATTCTGTATACCATATTCAAAAGGCTGTGATCAAATAATAGTATTTACTGCAGAAGAAAATCAGACCACTAAAAAATAATTTTTTTTGCTATCCTTAGACAACATTCCCTCCATTAAAGTTGCAGGATTCTTACAACAATGAGTACTGATACCAGCTGGAATATCAGGTAACTAGTTCAAGTAAAAATTAAGTCACATCTTAAAAGGTCATCTTGCACTATTTTGATTTTTTAAAAAAATGATTTTTATTTTTTAGGAAACAGTTGTTGACATTTCATTAAACAGAAAGAAAAATTAATAAGTATTTTAATAAGCATTGGCATTTTTAAAACAAAATAACCAGGATTTCTAGTGTGGTAAACATTCAAAGTTGTCAGTTTTTAACTAAAGAACAATGCATAGAGATGTGTCATTTATGATAATTTTGTAATTCTGACAGACAAAAGCATAGGTGATAAATAAGTAATTCAAATATCTTATATTGACACTCCCTTATTTATACAAAGATAACTAAATACAGCCTTTTAATGAAAACTTTCAAAGTTGTCATTTCTAACTATGTCTGCTTTCAGTGAGTGGCTTCAGAGTGGCCGGAGCAGGGACAGCACATCTCGGGTACCAGGTAGAGCCTCGCAGTTTCTATCATTCACTTTACATATTATTTCATTAGTATTATCATTACTACTGTTGTTCCTCCTATTTGAGTTGTTCTGTTAAACTGTTCTTATCTCAACCTATGGGGTTTTCATTTTTTTTTCCTCTTGATTGTCCTCCTACAACATGGGGAGGGGTCAATCAGTGGACAATTGGCTGCGTGGTGTTTAGTTGCCAGATGAGGTTAACACACAACAGGAATAATACTTATTTTTTAAATAAAACAAATAATTTCATTAGGATTAATCTATTTTTTTTAATCAGAGTTCTTGTATGTTATGTGTAGTTTGCAAAGTGATGTAGCTAATCCAAATTAGTTACCTATTTTAAAAATTACTCCTTCAGAAAATTATTTCCTTTTGTAGTCTTCTTTTATTGATGCCTATGTTTGTAGAATTCTCCTCTATTTCGGTTATTTATTGTAAAGTTATCTTGTAAATACTTACTTTTTAAACCTTCATTCATTAGAATGCCTCTGATCAGTAGCATTTCGACTAGGCCAGGTGGCTTGAAGATTTTTCAGAAATATGGCTTGTCTAGAAAAGATCTTAAAACTTGTTTCTAGTTGCATAATTTAGATGAGAAACTAGATTTGGATTGTGCTCATAATCAAGATTTTCCAATTTAAATAACATTCTTTTCTTATATGTATTTGAGGTGTTACAAAAACAGGAAATTTTTTTTTACTTTATACACATATCAAAACCCTGAAAAGCCAGAATATATCAATGCTGGAGAAAGAAGGGGGTCTTTCTTGGACAAATTATTTCCTGAATGATTATGTATGCTGAAGAAACTGAAAAATCATAAATAGACAAAAAATAGTTTTAAAATTATTATGATTTTATTATTATTTATTAACAAGGGCAAGTGTAGAGTCTTGCATCTGGGCAAGAACAACCCCAGGTACCAGTATAGGTTGGGGACTGAGCTGTTGGAGAGCAGCGTAGGAGAGAGAGACCTGGGGGTTCTGGTGGACAGCNGAAAAAAGTTTTTCAATACAAGGGGTGTATAGAAGGTTAAGTTTTGGAAGCATCTGACAAGATGCTTCCAGTGAAAAAAAAATAGCTTCTGGTGTCAAAAGGGAGCATACAAAAATTGAGATTAAAAAGTGTGAAGTGGCCAATATACTTTCTAAATCTCTGTGGAATAGAAATCTCAAAAGCGAGATGGCAAAAATGTTGTTGATGTCATATGTGGAAAAGACTCGATGAGTGTTTTAGTTAGTGAATCAGAAATTTTGCTTGTAAGTGAGCAAATAGGGAGTTGGGAGAAGATGTACTAGGTATACTTTTCTTGTACTGGATGAGAGAAATATCCATGGCAAAGGAATAGCATGGATAGAAGGGAATCAGAGATGATACTTCCACATTGAAGCTTGCCAGGTACCACTCATATGATACCAGCTCCCTAGTGATATAGGATCAAAGTCAGTATCAGGTGAGAATGGCTATCAGCTGGTGGTGGCTATGACAGGAGAGCCTGCTGTATGATACATCACTTGTTTTCCTATGGGAAGAAGAAAGCTGAGCAAGGGAAAATGGAAAAAATCCTACCCAGGGTATTAAAGGAAATATAGGGTACTTCCGCTTGCTCTTTTATAAGAAGAATCATTATGGCTACCCTATTTTCTGTCATTTGCATGGTATTACAATATTATTAATGAGAACATCTTCAGAAAAAATTGTACAGACAACAAAATAAATGGATTTTTAAAAGTAACATCACTAGATTTTCAAGAAGAGAAAAAACCTATAGACTGAGTTTTCTTGGTAGTAGAATCAAGGCATTTAATCAGATCTAAAGAATGGAAGACTCCTGATTAAAGGACAAGTCATTCTAGGCAAAATTTAGTGTTAGACTAGTTCTAAATAAGGCAGATTGAACTTTTTTTCTAATATCAGGTCTAAATCTATCCTTTCCTAGCTTCAAACCATTACTCCTTGTCCTATCGTTACAAACCCTTTGGAATACACCTTCCCCTGCCTTTACGTAGGCCCCCTTCAGGTACTGGTAGGTCACTATAAGATCCCCCCGGAGCCTTCTCTTCTCCAGGCTGAATAGCCTCAATTCTCTCAGCCTATCTTCATATGAGAGATGCTCCATTCCTCTGATCATTTTGGTGGCCCTCCTCTGGACACGCTCCAATATGTCCACATCCTTCTTGTGCTGGAGGCTCCAGAACTGGATGCAGTACTCAAGGTCAGGTCTCACCGGGGCAGAATCACCTCTCTTGATCTGCTGGCCACAGTTCTTTTGATGCAGTCCAGGATGTGATTGGTCTTCTGGGCTGCGATTGCACATTGGTGGCTCATATTGAATTTTTCATCCACTAGCACCCTCAAGTCCCTTTCCACGTTATGATTTGTTTTTCAAGGTTTCAAATAGATTCAATAACACTATCAGGATGATATTGGGGGTTGAAACTATATGACGATATTGGGGGTTGGAACTAGATGACCTTTAAGGTCCCGTCCAACCCAAATCATTCTATGATTGTATAATACAAGATTTTAGGTATTAGTTGTTATGTTCAGATTACAACGGTACTATTAATTATTCTCTATAAGTATGTTAGGACAAATTCAGTTTGATATCAATGTCAACAAAAAACAGCAATTCAATTTCATCTTTCATGCTATTGGACTTGGTTGTAATCACCAGAGTTCTACTTTGTATAATTTCCATCTGCAAACATGGAGCTTTGAAGATGCGGTATCTTAGCACAAAAGATTTCATTGTTTGCCTTTGAACGAGACAACATGCTTAAATGATATAAATAACACAAACAATATGGCTCAGACCATAAAAGAGAGTGACAGCTGTGCAATTAGTAGCCATATAACAATAAGTGTTTATGAGAAGCTGGGGAACATGCATATGAGTCTGGTGCCAATCCACATGTATCACAGTAATTAACAAGAGTCCCTTGTTTGAGTAATAAATGAACAAAGGTTTAAACCAGGAAAGTGAAAATTTACAAATTCTTGAGTATCATTTATTTTGAAAAGTGACCACTTTCAACACATCAGTTGGGTATGTTCAGATTTATAGTGCTCATTCTACTATACTTAAGTTTTTAGTGCACGCATAAAAAACATCATATTTAATCTCATTGTGCTCACATTGTCAGAACCACCAGAGGCTGCCTTCTCTGCTGGCTTGTATTCCCACAAAATAGTCCAATAGACTAACTAGTTTTTAATTTCATAGCCACTAAATCTTGAAAATTGCATAGGTATCAGTCATGACAAATGCTGAATTGCTGAAAATGTATCAGATGAAGAAAATGAAAATGCACTATGATAAAGTCTTTTTTAATGGTGGGTTATATTGTTATATGTCAGGATTGATTCTGTGTTCCTCAGAATACTATATATATGTAAAATGTTGTTCCATCTTTGATGTATAGATCAAGAAAGATACTATACATGAGGGACACGACATTGCCATTGCTCAGACTTTTTTAAAAATTAAATTCCACTTTTTGTCTTTCCAATAAGGTAACAATTGCTAAGATAGATGAAGTAACAATTCAAATGGAGAACACAGTCACAATACATATTAGAATAAAAATTGCAAGTTACTGTAAGCTTAAGAATGACTACTGCTTAGCCTTGTGGCTCAAGAGTCATAACAAATGCTAGAGAAAACATAAAGCTATGACTTTCAATATCATCCCACAAGATAAAAAAAGGAGGGAAAAATTTTCAGAACTAAACCACTTACAATAATTTCCTAGAGCAATATTTTCCTACATTTTTCAGTACTGAAAATACCCCACTGAGACATTTTGAATATGCATAGTGTTGAAGGAATTAACTGGAGAGAAACTAAGCATAAATATTTCCTTGAGTTTCTCTATGCAGAGAACTCTTGCTGTCTTGGCTTGGATATTTTCATTTTGGAGTCTATCAAAGTAGAAGTTCTTATGTTCCTTGCAAGAACTGGTCATGGGTTTCTGAGCTTTTGCCTGAAACTTTTTGTATCCGTGTATGATCTTTCCAAAGACAAAGACTGACATGACATTTATTGAATGAGCACTTGCTTAACTGCAGGCTTCATGTACGGCAAGTGAATTCAGTTTCAAGTTTTGCATTAGTATTTCAGTCTTGAACACAGCTGACCTGAGTTTACTTTAGGTAATTTCCAGGGCAAACTGAAACTACAATTACTCTCAGTGCTAGCATATTTTAAGCATCACTGCTTCTACCAATAAGAAAATGCAGTCTATGTTATATTGTAATTTGAGAATATATTTTTTAAATGGACAAACCCCTTGTGGAAATTAGTGATGGCTTGTATAGCTTTTAAACTTAGTTTCTCATCATACAGTTAACGCTTAAATTACTTAGAAAGTTTCTAACCTTTTTAGCACAAATTATTAGCCTGTACAGAAGTTTAATCTAAATTCTCAGGTAGACTTTTTAAGTGACACTTTGACGAGAACAACTTCTATCAAGGACTACATTCATTAAGTACCGGGTATTTGAAGACATGTCTTTTCCATCTGACCACACACACAGTTGTACTTTTAGGGAAAAGCTTTCAAGGCAAAATATTTGTAAGGAATATTTGTTTTTCTTCTTCCTGTCCCTGAACTAACCACTCTCAGAAGCTTTTAAAAAAATGTGAGCACTCTGACTTTATCCTAATCAACTTTAAATACAAATTACTGAGACTGCAGACTTTCTCAAGCAGAAAGCACAGAAAATTGCTACAAAAATCCCCACTGCTCTTTCAGCAATACCACTGAATGGAAAAGAATAAATTGCAGGGACATTAAATACACTTTGCTGAATACTTTGTTTATTTATACAGTTCAGCAGTCTCAAGACAATTTACAGTTTTTACTTGTGTAATTAACCTATTGACCTCGTGCAAAAAAATATACAAACAATACATATCTCTTACAAGTTAGCTATTTCAATGAATGTCAATATTGATTTCATTGTTTGAAATACTACACAAAAATAGTTTTCAAATTAAAGGAAAAAAAATAAAGATACCTGACAATCAGCCAGAAAATCCTTCTCTATGTTCCTCCCATTCACTGCCCCACTGCTTCAGTTTTTAATGAAACTTTCATTTTGACAGATTTTGGCAATCACAAGTGTATATATTTGAGACAGAGTTTGCTTATTAATAAGCCTAAACCATAAACAGAGATCTGAAACACATTAAATATGGGAATAGCTCAAGTTTTTATGCCAGCTCAATGTCTTTGAAGTTTTCAGGTTTATCAGAAATCTAGCCTTCAAGACTAAACTGGTCATTTTATAGCCAAGGTCATAATAAACTTAAATATTGACTTTTATATTCCTTCATCAAGAAGGCAGTAAAATCAGAGAAACCTTGGCTAATTAGGCTGTGGTCTCCCAGGCATTTTTGGACAGCATAGTTGATATTTTTCAAGTGTATTACTAAATATTTAGATGTTGCATGATTCTGAAACAACCCTGTTGCCATACAGAAAAACTAAGTTTTTGACAACTTTGGCTTGCTGCAGTGGATTAACTCCTTGCTATCAGGGACATTTGCTCTTCAGTGTTTGTGTAGTATTCTGGGTATCTCCTCTGGTAGATATCTGGGTTTATGTTTTCAGGTGTGGTAAAAAAAGTATTTCTGCCTCTGTAAGGCCAGAAATAAGCCATCCAAAACTGTAATGAAATGTGAAGATAAGAAAAGACATTTGTGCTTTTGTTGACCTTATGTCCTATGAAATGGATATATCATTTCTGAAATGACTGGTTATCTTGGATTGAGATAAATATAGCATTCATTATACGTATGTACTTTTAGATAGCTCTAATGCAAAAAGGTTAAGTAAATGAAGTTATGTGATGGCAAATGCACCCTTATTGTCAATTAATTGACTACTTCAAAGGAATTTGCAGCATTAAGTTGTAAAAATTGTTCTGTACAGAACTACTAGAACTACTAGCCCTTAACTAATAGAAGAGCTTAGCAGAATGGTTCTCAATGATTTGTTTTTCCATGTGGACTGCAATTTACTAAAAAGTACTCTGTCAGGGCTCCCCTGTTCTCTTGTTAATAACGTTTCTCTAAACTGCTTGCAAAACCTGCTTACATAGAAGAAAAAAACCTGGAAAGCAATTTTATTTTCTATCCTTTTTGTTTCTGCAAAACCCTATGTAAAAGCCAAAGACTAGACCTGGGAGAAATTAACCTTTTAGTCCATCTTTGCAACAGAATTTTGTACCTAAAGAGGCAGAAACATTTTTCTCTGACTGGCCTTAGTAGTTTGAAGATGGTGGTACCAATGCTATGGGGTTTTTTAAGCCTTTAATAATATTCTTTTTTTAATAAATATTAAAATAGTACTTGATCAATGTTGGAAATGAAGTATAAAACAATCACTAGTAGTAGTTTTGTGTGACAAAAGCACCTTTGCTTTTTTCCCCATGTTTTGAAATCTCCCTGATAAATCTGAGAAACCTGTTGAAACCCTCATTCCTGCATTTTAACTATGAGACTGTAGTCACTCCATTGGTCATCCTGAATAGAGTGAGAGCTGCTTTGCACTTCCCTGAAACATCCGTGAAAGAAATGTCATGGTGCAGGGATGCTTGTAGGAGTGCATAGATCCCTATACTGAAATTCTGTTTCTAGGAAGAGTGGGAATTATTATAGCTATAAAGGAAATAGAGCTGCTCTTAGCCCCTGGTAATCTTTCATCAGCTACAGGTATGTACTGACAAATGTGATGGGGAGAGAAAGGTGGCTGACATCCCTCTGCCCTTTTGCCATCACTCATACAGTTACAGGGGTCAGATTGAATTGCAGCATACAGCATGTCTGGCCTGTGATGTAGCCCTGCTAAGTTCTGGTTTTGGTGGAAACATTGTGATATGGTTCACCTGTAAAAACTAAAACTGCAGAGTTTTATTCCAAGCTCACCTACAAACTTTGTCCTAGTTTTGGCAAGATTGTTGTTCCATTTCCTTAGCTGGGAAGTGAGGCTAACACTTGTACCAAGTGCTCTGAAGATAGTTGCCTGTATTTGTGAAGTTTTTTCATCCTCTGTAGTAAAAGATCCAATACAAATGTATGCAACAGTATGTATATACCAACACATTTCTGAAAATTAAATTGTGTAAAGCCTAGACTAGTTACAGCAGCTTTTCAGATTGTGTAATTGCTTCAAATATGGCAGGGGTTATTTTCCCCTGTGCTTTTTAAACATATTTTTAAATAACTAGACCTCTGGAAATTATCTTTCAGAGTATATGTGAGAGGAATTATTAAAGTAACAGAATGAAATGTCTTTTGGGTGAGTGATGTTACCTGCCAGTCACACAGATGTAATTCAACAACTGATTCCTCTCCCCAGCCCACAAGGCCATGTGGGTATCTGAATTTGGTGCCCAGAAACATAAAACTCAAGCTGCCTCTAAAAAAAGCTGACTCTGTGGCGGGGAAGGAATGACCAGAATGTAAGAGAGGAGGGAAAGTTTGTGCTTGAAAAGGCTGAGACATTTAAATGTTACAAAGAAGGCCACAAAAATGGGAGAAAAAACCTGTATGAAACCATCCAACAGTTATAAAATGACAGATCCCAACTGTCCAGCAATCAGCTGTTATTGAATGATTAAAAATAATATATAAATAAGAAAAATATATTTCTGTTCTAAAGGTACGTACTATGCACAACTCCATAACATGTCCATCTGATCTAAAGGTTTCTCCGATACAAAGCAGTGAGATTAAAGTCTCAGCAAAGCTGATACATTCAACTTAAAGGGTCAGAGGACTGATTTATAACATTACCAGATTTGTTTCTGGTTTGGCTCTTCAAGATTTGAAGAAAAGAACTGATGATTGAAGAATCAGATTAAATTTTAAATAGACTTTTGTATTCATATTTAAATAATTGTTTTCCAATATCCTTTGAATTTTTTTTAAAGACCTAATTTCTAAGCATATATTCAGGATTTCTCCTGGAAGTACAATTTCTAGAAAGTTTCTCATTCTCTTACTAACATGTTTTTTAGGAAAAATACCAGCACAAGTGAATACACTTCAGAATTTACAGCACTCTTAAAACCTATGAAATGTTTCTAAAACCTCCGGAGATTTTGGAGTGACTGGGGGGGGCTGGGGGGGAGGGGGGTGTGGTAAGGAAAGAAAAGGAAAGTGTCTGGTTTTGAGTTTTGGATTGGGTTGATGTTTTGCTGGTTTATTTCCACAAAAGAGAGAAAAGAAAACAACCCAGGATTGTTTTACACTGAAGATATGTTATTAATTTGAAAATTCACAATAGGTTAATATACAATTGGACACCACAACAATGAGATTAATAAAGGGGGCCTATGAGGGAAGCCGAGTCTGTGATCATTGTGAGTAATGGAGAGCTACTTTTGGCAGACTGAGAAATATTCTGCTTGGAAGGTCAAGGTAGGTTCCAGTAGGTCTGAGAGTGCAGCAGTATCGTACCCCATTATACACTTCTGAGATCTTTTTTATTTGCCTCATGCAGCTAGTCAGCCCTAATACCTGGGGAATTAGAGAGGAATGAAGGTGGTCTACTGTCAGTGTTACTTGTTGAAATAACAGCAAATGAAGCACTATTTTTCACCATCTCTTCATGAGAGTACGGTCCAAAAATGGGCCCTAATTTGTCCTATCAGAACACAATTTTACAGGACTAGGTCAGCACACCTTAGGACCTACTTTGACTTTGCTTTTCGTTTGCTGAACATTAAAGTGGTTTTACATATCTAAAACCTGGTGAGGTTCATGGGATTATGGGACTCCAGGACAAAGGAAACCTCTCTGTGGATATAGATATGTCTAAACTCAACTGTCATGCATATTTAAGTAAAAATATTTATGCAAGGACTGTTTCTGATGCAAATGTGAGAACTAAATGTTGACATATAAATGACATAGAAACCAGCTGGTATTATTATACACTGGACTGAGAAGCACTCTAGCCAAGGCATGAAGGATGGTATGATGATGCCCTGATGTGCTGGTACCATTTTGACGTAAAATTTTGTGCAACAACTCTCTGCCAATTCGTGCACCTTCTTTATGTGGTGGAGATGTATCCTTTTAGGCTACCAATGGAAACTAAAGTCCAGTTTCTGTCTTGTATATTTACAATCAAGTTCATTGATACATATTAAATTTCTTATCATTTTAAAATCTAAAATACACACACATTTCACCTTCTGTGTTATTGACCTACGTCAGTGTTCTACAAACAGGTAAGAGCATGCTAAATTATATCAATACAATAAAGCAGAAAAAAAAGAAGGTAAAAGCAATACAATGAAACTCAAAATATAAATAATACAACTAATTGAGTATATGACATTTGGGATATTAGAAATAAACTTTCTCTTGTTCTGTATTGTTGTGAAGCTATAATAGCAAATGACATTTAACTGAAGCAGTAACTGTTACCTTATACAATTGTTAAAAGTATGGATATACAAATTGCATTAGCATTATGAACTTGCTATGAGTGAAGTTTCTATATTAAGCTTCAGAGCTTTGCTTTTACAGAACTGAAACCAGGGTTACATATAGACGTGAACTTAAAATATAAAATAATGACATAGACTTGGATAAATTGTCTCAGGCTTTTGGCTGCCTGCACTAGTGTAATATTTTTGTTTTTAACAACAAATATCCTTTACCTAAGTGTGGCGACACTGCAATTTTATAGCTGTTCATCTTTGACAATAAGTTCTCTATTTTGGCTTTAATCTCTCCTAGGGTCATATTCATTTTTTCAAAGAGAAGCAAAAGTATATTTTGAGTTTCATTGTATT